>JBBPBR010001829.1:25032-58787 GCA_037974775.1 Cicer pinnatifidum | reverse complement strand
GACGAAAATGACCTAATTGGTCATCCAATGACACAAACACACCTATTGGATGCACAAGATTGGTTAAAAACCCTAATTCGACAAGAATAAGCCTAGGGAGGACGAAAATGACCTAAATGTTAATCTAGTGACACAACTCAACTTATTGGATGCACAAGATTGGTTAAAAACCCTAATTGGACAAGAATAAGCCTAGGGAGGACGAAAATGACCTAATTGATCATCCAATCACACAAACACACCTATTGGATGCACAAGATTGGTGAAAAACCCTAATTGGACAAGAATAAGCCTATGGAGGACGAAAATGACCTAATTTTTCATCCAATGAAACAAACACACCTATTGGATGCACAAGATTTGTTAAAAACCCTAATTGGACATGCATAAGCCTAGGGAGGACGAAAATGACCTAATTGATCAATGACACAAACAAACTTATCGGATGCACAAGATTGGTTTAAAACCCTAATTGGACAAGAATAAGCCTAGGGAGGACGAAAATGACCTAATTGATCATCCAATGACACAAACACACCTATTAGATGCACAAGATTGGTTAAAAACCCTAATTGGACAAGAATAAGCCTAGGGAGGACGAAAATGACCTAATTGATCATCCAATGACACAAACACACCTATTGGATGCACAAGATTGGTTAAAAACCCTAATTGGACAAGAATATGCCTAGGGAGGACGAAAATGACCTAATTGATCATCCAATGACACAAACACACCTATTGGATGCACAAGATCGGTTAAAAACCCTAATTGGACAAGAATATGCCTAGGGAGGTTGAAAATGACCTAAATATTAATTGAATGACACAAACAAACTTGTCGGATGCACAAGATTGGTTAAAAACCCTAAATGGACAAGAATAAGCCTAGGGAGGACGAAAATGACCTAATTGATCATCCAATGACACAAACACACCTATTAGATGCACAAGATTGGTTAAAAACCCTAATTGGACAAGAATAAGCCTAGGGAGGACGAAAATGACCTAATTGATCATCCAATGACACAAACACACCTATTGGATGCACAAGATTGGTTAAAAACCCTAATTGGACAAGAATAAGCCTAGGGAGGACGAAAGTGACCTAATTGATCATCCAATGACACAAACACAATTATTTGATGCACAAGATTGGTTAAAAACCCTAATGGGACAAGAATATGCCTAGGGAGGACAAAAATCACCTAATTGATCATCCAATGACACAAACACACCTATTGGATGCACAAGATTGGTTAAAAACCCTAATTGGACAAGAATAAGCCTAGGGAGGACGAAAATGACCTAATTGATCATCCAATGACACAAACACACCTATTGGATGCACAAGATTGGTTAAAAACCCTAATTGGACAAGAATATGCCTAGGGAGGACGAAAATGACCTAAAGGTTAATCCAATGACACAAATAAACTTATTGGATGAATAAGATTGGTTAAAAACCCTAATTGGACAAGAATAAACCTAGCGAGGACGAAAATGACCTAAATGTTAATCCAATGACACAACTCAACTTATTGGATGCACAAGATTGGTTAAAAACCCTAATTGGACAAGAATAAGCCTAGGGAGGACGAAAATGACCTATATGTTAATCCAATGACACAACTCAACTTATTGGATGCACAAGATTGGTTAAAAACCTTAATTGGACAAGAATAAGCATAGGGAGGACGGAAATGACCTAATTGATCATCCAATGACACAAACACACCTATTGGATGCACAAGATTGGTTAAAAACCCTAATTGGAAAAGAATATGCCTAGGAAGGACGAAAATGACCTAATTGATCATTCAATGACACAAACACACCTATTCGATGCACAAGATTGGTTAAAAACCCTAATTGGACAAGAATAAGCCTATGGAGGACGAAAATGACCTAATTGATCATCCAATGACACAAATGAACTTATTGGATGCACAAGATTGGATAAAAACCCTAATTGGACAAGAATAAGCCTAGGGAGGACGAAAATGACCTAATTGATCATCCAATGACACAGACACTCCTTTTGGATGCACAAGATTGGTTAAAAACCCTAGTTGGAGAAGAATATGCCTTGGGAGGACGAAAATGACCAAAATGTTAATCCAATGACACAAATGAACTTATTGGATGCACAAGATTGGTTAAAAACCCTAATTGGACAAGAATAAGCCTTGGGAGGACGAAAATGACCTAATTGATCATCCAATGACACAAACACACCTATTGGATGCACAAGACTGGTTAAAAACCGTAATTGGACAAGAATATGCCTAGGAAGGACGAAAATGACCTAATTGATCATCCAATGACACAAACACACCTATTGGATGCAAAAGATTGGTTAAAAACCCTAATTGGACAAGAATAAGCCTAGGGAGGACGAAAATGACCTAATTGATCATCCAATGACACAAACACACCAATTGGATGCACTGATTGGTTAAAAACCCTAATTGGACAAGAATAAGCCTAGGGAGAACGAAAATGACCTAATTGATCATCCAATGACACAAATGAACTTATTGGATGCACAAGATTTGTTAAAAACCCTAATTGGACAAGAAAAAGCCTAGGGAGGACGAAAATGACCTAATTGATCATCCAATGACACAAAAACACCTATTGGAAGCACAAGATTGGTTAAAAACCCTAGTTGGACAAGAATATGCCTAGGGAGGACGAAAATGACCTAATTGATCATCCAATGACACAAATGAACTTATTGGATGCACAAGATTGGTTAAAAACCCTAATTGGACAAGAATAAGCATATAAAGGACGAAAATGACCTAATTGATCATCCAATGACACAAACACACCTATTGGATGCACAAGAATGGTTAAAAACCCTAATTGGATAAAAATATGCCTAGGGAGGACGAAAATGACCTAATTGATCATCCGATGACACAAACACACCTATTGGATGCACAAGATTGGTTAAAAACCCTAATTGGACAAGAATAAGCCTAGGGAGGACGAAAATGACCTAATTGATCATCCAATGACACAAACACACCTATTGGATGCACAAGATTGGTTAAAAACCCTAATTGGACAAGAATATGCCTAGGGAGGACGAAAATGACTTAAATATTAATTCAATGACACAAACAAAGTTATTGGATGCACAAGATTGGTTAAAAACCCTAATTTGACAAGAATAAGTCTAGGGAGGACAAAAATGACCTAATTGATCATCCAATTACACAAACACACCTATTGGATGCACAAGATTGGTTAAAAACCCTAATTGGACAAGAATAAGCCTAGGGAGGACGAAAAAGACCTAATTGATCATCCTATGACACAAACACACCAATTGGATGCACTGATTGGTTAAAAACCCTAATTGGACAAGAATAAGCCTAGGGAGGACGAAAATGACCTAATTGATCATCCAATGACACAAATGAACTTATTGGATGCACAAGATTTGTTAAAAACCCTAATTGGACAAGAATAAGCCTAGGGAGGACGAAAATGACCTAATTGATCATCCAATGACACAATCACACCTATTGGATGCACAAGATTGGTTAAAAACCCTGATTGGAAGAGAATAAGCCTAGGGAGGACGAAAATGACCTAATTGATCATCCAATGACACAAACACACCTATTAGATGCACAAGATTGGTTAAAAACCCTAATTGGACAAGAATAAGCCTAGGGAGGACGAAAATGACCTAATTGATCATCCAATGACACAAACACACCTATTGGATGCACAAGATTGGTTAAAAACCCTAATTGGACAAGAATATGCCTAGGGAGGACGAAAATGACCTAATTGATCTTCCAATGACACAAACACACCTATTGGATGCACAAGACTGGTTAAAAACTCTAATTGGACAAGAATAAGCCTAGGGAGGACGAAAATGACCTAATTGATCATCCAATGACACAAACACACCTATTGGATGCACAAGATTGGTTAAAAACCCTAATTGGACAAGAATATGCCTAGGGAGGACGAAAATGACCTAAATATTAATTTAACGACACAAACAAAGTTATTGGATGCACAAGATTGGTTAAAAACACTAATTGGACAAGAATAAGCCTAGGGAGGACGAAAATGACCTAAATGTTAATCCAATGACACAACTCAACTTATTGGATGCACAAGATTGGTTAAAAACCCTAATTGGACAAGAATAAGCCTAGGGAGGACGAAAATGACCTAATTGATAATCCATTGCCACAAACACACCTATTGGATGCACAAGATTGGTTAAAAACCCTAATTGGACAAGAATAAGCCTAGGGAGGACGAAAATGACCTAATTGATCATCCAATGACACAAACACACCTATTGGATGCACAAGATTGGTTAAAAACCCTAATTGGACAAGAATAACCCTAGGGAGGACGAAAATGACCTAATTGGTCATCCAATGACACAAACACACCTATTGGATGCACAAGATTGGTTAAAAACCCTAATTGGACAAGAATAAGCCTAGGGAGGACGAAAATGACCTAATTGATCATCCAATGACACAAACACACCTATTGGATGCACAAGATTGGTTAAAAACCCTAATTGGACAAGAATATGCCTAGGAAGGACGAAAATGACCTAATTGATCATCCAATGGCACAAACACACCTATTGGATGCACAAGATTGGTTAAAAACCCTAATTGGACAAGAATAAGCCTAGGGAGGACGAAAATGACCTAATTGATCATCCAATGACACAAACACACCTATTGGATGCACAAGATTGGTTAAAAACCCTAATTTAACTAGAATAAGCCTAGGGTGGACGAAAATGACCTAATTGATCATCCATTGCCACAAACACACCTATTGGATGCACAAGATTGGTTAAAAACCCTAATTGGACAAGAATAAGCCTAGGGAGGACGAAAATGACCTAATTGATCATCCAATGACACAAACACACCTATTGGATGCACAAGATTGGTTAAAAACCCTAATTGGAAAAGAATAATCCTAGGGAGGACGAAAATGACCTAATTGATCATCCAATGACACAAACACACCTATTGGATGCACAAGATTGGTTAAAAACCCTAGTTGGACAAGAATATGCCTAGGGAGGACGAAAATGACCTAATTGGTCATCCAATGTCACAAATGAACTTATTGGATGCACAAGATTGGTTAAAAACCCTAGTTGTACAAGAATATGCCTAGGGAGGACGAAAATTACCTAATTGATCATCCAATGACACAAATGAACTTATTGGATGCACAAAATTAGTTAAAAACCCTAATTGGACAAGAATAAGCCTAGGGTGGACGAAAATGACCTAATTGATCATCCAATGACACAAACACACCTATTGGATGCACAAGATTGGTTAAAAACCCTAATTGGACAAGAATAAGCCTAGGGAGGACGAAAATGACCTAATTGATCATCCAATGACACAAACACACCTATTGGATGCACAAGATTGGTTAAAAATCCTAATTGGACAAGAATAAGCCTAGGGAGGATAAAAATGACCTAATTGATCATCCAATGACACAAACACACCTATTGGATGCACAAGATTGGTTAAAAATCCTAATTGGACAAGAATAAGCCTAGGGAGGATAAAAATGACCTAATTGATCATCCAATGACACAAACACACCTATTGGATGCACAAGATTGGTTAAAAACCCTAATTGGACAAGAATAAGCCTAGGGAGGACGAAAATGACCTAATTGATCATCCAATGACACAAACACACCTATTGGATGCACAAGATTGGTTAAAAACCCTAATTGGACAAGAATAAGCCTAGGGAGGACGAAAATGACCTAATTGATCATCCAATGACACAAACACACCTATTGGATGCACAAGATTGGTTAAAAACCATAGTTGGACATGAATATGCCTAGGGAGGACGAAATTGACCTAATTGATCATCCAATGACACAAATGAACTTATTGGATGCACAAGATTGGTTAAAAACACTAATTGGACAAAAATAAGCCTAGGGAGGACAAAAATGACCTAATTGATCATCCAATGACACAAACACACCTATTGGATGCACAAGATTGGTTAAAAACCCTAATTGGACAAGAATAAGCCTAGGGAGGACGAAAATGACCTAATTGATCATCCAATGACACAAACACACCTATTGGATGCACAAGATTGGTTAAAAACCCTAATTGGACAGGAATAAGCCTAGGGAGGACGAAAATGACCTAATTGATCAGCCAATGACACAAACACACCTATTGGATGCACAAGATTGGTTAAAAACCCTAATTGGACAAGAATAAGCCTAGGGAGGACAAAAATGACCTAATTGATCATCCAATGACACAAACACACCTATTGGATGCACAAGATTGGTCTAAAACTCTAATTGGACAAGAATATGCCTAGGGAGGACGAAAATGACCTAAATGTTAATCCAATGACACAAACACACCTATTGAATGCACAAGATTGGTTAAAAACCCTAATTGGACAAGAATAAGCCTAGGGAGGACGAAAATGACCTAATTGATCATCCAATGACACAAACACACCTATTGGATGCACAAGATTGGTTAAAAACCCTAATTGGACAAGAATATGCCTAGGGAGGACGAAAATGACCTAAGTATTAATTCAATGACACAAACAAACTTATCGGATGCACAAGATTGGTTAAAAACCCTAATTGGACAAGAATAAGCCTAGGGACGACGAAAATGACCTAAATGTTAATCCAATGACACAACTCAACTTATTGGATGCACAAGATTGGTTAAAAACCCTAATTGGACAAGAATAAGCCTAGGGAGGACGAAAATGACCTAAATGTTAATCCAATGACACAACTCAACTTATTGGATGCACAAGATTGGTTAAAAACCCTAATTGGACAAGAATAAGCTTAGGGAGGACGAAAATGACCTAATTGTTCATCCAATGACACAAGCACACCAATTGGATGCACAAGATTCGTTAAAAACCCTAATTGGACAAGAATAAGCCTAGGGAGGACGAAAATGACCTAATTGATCATCCAATGACACAAACACACCTATTGGATGCACAAGATTGGTTAAAAACCCTAATTGGAGAAGAATAAGCCTAGGGAGGACGAAAATGACCTAATTGATTATCCAATGACACAAACACACCAATTGGATGCACAAGATTCGTTAAAAACCCTAATTGGACAAGAATATGCCTAGGGAGGACGAAAATGACCTAATTGATCATCCAATGACACAAACACACTTATTGGATGCACAAGATTGGTTAAAAACCCTAATTGGACAAGAATAAGCCTAGGGAGGACGAAAATGACCTAATTGATCATCCGATGACACAAACACACCAATTGGATGCACAAGATTCGTTAAAAACCCTAATTGGACAAGAATATGCCTAGGGAGGACGAAAATGACCTAATTGATCATCCAATGACACAAACACACCTATTGGATGCACAAGATTGGTTAAAAACCCTAATTGGACAAGAATATGCCGAGGGAGGACGAAAATAACCTAATTGATCATCCAATGACACAAACACACCTATTGGGTGCACAAGATTGGTTAAAAACCCTAATTGCACAAGAATATGCCTGAGGAGGACGAAAATGACCTAAATGTTAATCCAATGACACAAATGAACTTATTGGATGCACAAGATTGGTTAAAAACCCTAATTGGACAAGAATAAGCCTAGGGAGGACGAAAATGACCTAAATGTTAATCCAATGACACAACTCAACTTATTGGATGCACAAGATTGGTTAAAAACCCTAATTGGACAAGAATAAGCCTAGGGAGGACGTAAATGACCTAATTGATCATCCAATCACACAAACACACCTATTGGATGCACAAGATTGGTTAAAAACCCTAATTGGACAAGAATAAGCCTAGGGAGGACGAAAATGACCTAATTGATCATCCAATGACACAAACACACCTATTGGATGCACAAGATTGGTTAAAAACCCTAATTGGACAAGAATATGCCTAGGGAGGAAGAAAATGACCTTAATATTAATTCAATGACACAAACAAAGTTATTGGATGCACAAGATTGGTTAAAAACCCTAATTGGCCAAGAATATGCCTAGGGAGGACGAAAATGACCTAAATGTTAATCCAATGACACAAATGAACTTATTGGATGCACAAGATTGGTTAAAACCCCTTATTGGACAAGAATAAGCCTAGGGAGGACGAAAATGACCTAATTGATCATCCAATGACACAAACACACCTATTGGATGCACCAGATTGGTTAAAAACCCTAATTGGACAAGAATATGCCTAGGGAGGACGAAAATGACCTAAATATTAATTCAATGACACAAACAAACTTATCGGATGCACAAGATTGGTTAAAAACCCTAATTGGACAAGAATTAGCCTAGGGAGGACGAAAATGACCTAATTGATCATCCAATGACACAAACACACCTATTGGATGCACAAGATTGGTTAAAAACCCTAATTGGACAAGAATAAGCCTAGGGAGGACGAAAATGACCTAATTGATCATCCAATGACACAAACACACCTATTGGATGCACAAGATTGGTTAAAAACCCTAATTGGAAAAGAATAAGACTAGGGAGGACGAAAATGACCTAATTGATCATCCATTGCCACAAACACACCTATTGGATGCACAAGATTGGTTAAAAACCCTAATTGGACAAGAATATGCCTAGGGAGGACGAAAATGACCTAATTGGTCATCCAATGACACAAACACACCTATTGGATGCATAAGATTGGTTAAAAACCCTAATTGGACAAGAATAAGCCTAGGGAGGACGAAAATAACCTAATTGATCATCCAATGACACAAACACACCTATTGGATGCACAAGATTAGTTAAAAACCCTAATTGGACAAGAATATGCCTAGGGAGGACCAAAATGACCTAAATGTTAATCCAATGACACAAATGAACTTATTGAATGCACAAGATTGGTTAAAAACCGTAATTGGACAAGAATAAGCCTAGGGAGGACGAAAATGACCTAAATGTTAATCCAATGACACAACTCAACTTATTGGATGCACAAGATTGGTTAAAAACCCTAATTGGACAAGAATAAGCCTATGGAGGACGAAAATGACCTAATTGATCATCCAATGACACAAACACACCTATTGGATGTACAAGATTGGTTAAAACCCTAATTGGACAAGAATAAGCCTTGGGAGGACGAAAGTGACCTAAATGTTAATCCAATGACACAACTCAACTTATTGGATGCACAAGATTGGTTAAAAACCCTAATTGGACAAGAATAAGCCTAGGGAGGACGAAAATGACCTAATTGATCATCCAATGACACAAACACACCTATTGGATGCACAAGATTGGTTAAAAACCCTAATTGGACAAGAGTATGCCTAGGGAGGATGAAAATGACCTAAATATTAATTCAATGACACAAACAAACTTATCGGATGCACAACATTGGTTAAAAACCTTAATTGGACAAGAATAAGCCTAGGGACGACGAAAATGACCTAATTGATCAACCAATGACACAAACACACCTATTAGATGCACAAGATTTGTTAAAAACCCTAATTGGACAAGAATAAGCCTAGGGAGGACGAAAATGACCTAATTGATCATCCAATGACACAAACACACCTATTGGATGCACAAGATTGGTTAAAAACCCTAATTGGACAAGAATATGCCAAGGGAGGACGTAAATGACCTATTTGAGCATCCAATGACACAACCACACCTATTGGATGCACAAGATTGGTTAAAAACCCTAATTGGACAAGAATATGCCTAGGGAGGACGAAAATGACCTAAATATTAATTCAATGACACAAACAAACTTATCGGATGCACAAAATTGGTTAAAAACCCTAATTGGACAAGAATAAGCCTAGGGAGGACGAAAATGACCTAATTGATCATCCAATGACACAAACACACCTATTGGATGCACAAGATTGGTTAAAAACCCTAATTGGACAATAATATGTCTAGGGAGAACGAAAATGACCTAAATATTAATTCAATGACACAAACAAACTTATTGGATGCACAAGATTTGTTAAAAACCCTAATTGGACAAGAATAAACCTAGGGAGGACGAAAATGACCTAATTGATCATCCAATGCCACAAACACACCTATTGGATGCACAAGATTGGTTAAAAACCCTAATTGGACAAGAATAAGCCTAGGGAGGACGAAAATGACCTAATTGATCATCCAATGACACAAACACACCTATTGGATGCACAAGATTGGTTAAAAACCCTAATTGGACAAGAATAAGCCTAGGGAGGACGAAAATGACCTAATTGATCATCCAATGACACAAACACACCTATTGGATGCACAAGATTGGTTAAAAACCCTAATTGGACCAGAATAAACCTAGGGAGGACGAAAATGACCTAATTGATCATCCAATGACACAAACACACCTATTGGATGCACAAGATTGGTTAAAAACCCTAATTGGACAAGAATATGCCTAGGGAGGACGAAAATGACCTAAATATTAATTCAATGACAAAAACAAAGTAATTCGATGCACAAGATTGGTTAAAAACCCTAATTGGACAAGAATAAGCCTAGGGAGGACGAAAATGACCTAATTGATCATCCAATGACACAAACACACCTATTGGATGCACAAGATTGGTTAAAAACCCTAATTGGACAAGAATATACCTAGGGAGGACAAAAATGACCTAAATGTTAATTCAATGACACAAACGAACTTATTGGATGCACAACATTGGTTAAAAACCCTAATTGGACAAGGATAAGCCTAGGGAGGATGAAAATGACCTAATTGATCATCCAATGACACAAACACACCTATTGGATGCACAAGATTGGTTAAAAACCCTAATTGGACAAGAATAAGCCTAGGGAGGACGAAAATGACCTAATTGATCATCCAATGACACAAACACACCTATTGGATGCACAAGATTGGTTAAAAACCCTAATTGGACAAGAATAAGCCTAGGGAGGACGAAAATGACCTAATTGATCATCCAATGACACAAACACACCTATTGGATGCACAAGATTGGTTAAAAACCCTAATTGGACAAGAACAAGCCTAGGGAGGACGAAAATGACCTAAATGTTAATCCAATGACACAAACACACCTATTGGATGCACAACATTGGTTAAAAACCCTAATTGGACTAGAATAAGCTTAGGGAGGACGAAAATGACCTAATTGATCATCCAATGTCACAAACACACCTATTGGAAGCACAAGATTGGTTAAAAACCCTAATTGGACAAGAATATGACTAGGAAGGACGAAAATGACCTAAATGTTAATCCAATGACAGAAATGAACTTATTGGATGCACAAGATTGGTTAAAAACCCTAATTGGACAAGAATAAGCCTAGGGAGGACGAAAATGACCTAATTGATCATCCAATGACACAAACACACCTATTGGATGCACAAGATTGGTTAAAAACCCTAATTGGACAAGAATATGCCTAGGGAGGAGGAAAATGACCTAAAAATTAATTCAATGACACAAACAAAGTTATTGGATGCACAAGATTGGTTAAAAACCCTAATTGGACAAGAATAAGCCTAGGGAGGACGAAAATGACCTAATTGATCATCCAATGACACAAACACACCTATTGGATGCACAAGATTGGTTAAAAACCCTAATTGGACAAGAATATGCCTAAGGAGTACGAAAATGACCTAAATGTTAATCCAATGATACAAATGAACTTATTGAATGCACAAGATTGGTTAAAAACCCTAATTGGACAAGAATAAGCCTAGGGAGGACGAAAATGACCTAATTGATCATCCAATGACACAAACACACCTATTGGATGCACAAGATTGGTTAAAAACCCTAATTGGACAAGATGATGCCTAGGGAGGACGAAAATGAACTAAATATTAATTCAATGACACAAACAAACTTATTGGATGCACAAGATTGGTTAAAAACCCTAATTGGACAAGAATAAGCCTAGGGAGGACGAAAATGAGCAAATTGATCATCCAATGACACAAACACACCTATTGGATGCACAAGATTGGTTAAAAACCCTAATTGGACAAGAATAAGCCTAGGGAGGACGAAAATGACCTAATTGATCATCCAATGACACAAACACACCTATTGGATGCACAAGATTGGTTAAAAACCCTAATTGGACAAGAATAAGCCTAGGGAGGACGAAAATGACCTAATTGATCATCCAATGACACAAACACACCTATTGGATGCACAAGATTGGTTAAAAACCCTAATTGGACAAGAATATGCCTAAGGAGGACGAAAATGACCTAAAATTAATTCAATGACGCAAACAAACTTATCGGATGCACAAGATTGGTTAAAAACCCTAATTGGACAAGAATAAGCCTAGGGAGGACGAAAATGACCTAATTGATCATCCAATGACACAAACACACCTATTGGATGCACAAGATTGGTTAAAAACCCTAATTGGACAAGAATATGCCTAGGGAGGACGAAAATGACCTAATTGATCATCCAATGACACAAACACACCTATTGGATGCCCAAGATTGCTTAAAAACCCAAATTGGACAAGAATATGCCTAGGGAGGACGAAAATGACCTAAATATTAATTCAATGACACAAACAAACTTATCGGATGCACAAGATTGGTTAAAAACCCTAATTGGACAAGAATAAGCCTAGGGAGGACGAAAATGACCTAATTGATCATCCAATGACACAAACACACCTATTGGATGCACAAGATTGGTTAAAAACCCTAATTGGACAAGAATAAGCCTAGGGAGGACGAAAATGCCTAATTGATCATCCAATGACACAAACACACCTATTGGATGCACAAGATTGGTTAAAAACCCTAATTGGACAAGAATATGCCTAGGGAGGACGAAAATGACCTAATTGATCATCCAACGACACAAACACACCTATTGTATGCACAAGATTGGTTAAAAACCATAATTGGACAAGAATAAGCCTAGGGAGGACGAAAATGACCTAATTCAACATCCAATGACACAAACACACCTATTGGATGCACAAGATTGGTTAAAAACCCTAATTGGACAAAGAATATGCCTAGGGAGGACGAAAATGACCTAAATATTAATTCAATGACACAAACAAACTTATTGGATGCACAAGATTGGTTAAAAACCCTAATTGGACAAGAATAAGCCTAGGGAGGACGAAAATGACCTAATTGATCATCCAATGACACAAACACACCTATTGGATGCACAAGATTGGTTAAAAACCATAATTGGACAAGAATAAGCCTAGGGAAGACAAAAATGACCTAATTGATCATCCAATGACACAAACACACCTATTGGATGCACAAGATTGGTTAAAAACCCTAATTGGACAAGAATAAGCATAGGGAGGACGAAAATGACCTAATTGATCATCCAATGACACAAACACACCTATTGGAGGCACAAGATTAGTTAAAAACCCTAGTTGGACAAGAATAAGCCTAGGGAGGACGAAAATGACCTAAATATTAATTCAATGACACAAACAAACTTATTGGATGCACAAGATTGGTTAAAAACCCTAATTGGACAAGAATAAGCCTAGGGAGGACGAAAATGACCTAATTGATCATCCAATGACACAAACACACCTATTGGATGCACAAGATTGGTTAAAAACCCTAATTGGACAAGAATAAGCCTAGGGAAGACAAAAATGACCTAATTGATCATCCAATGACACAAACACACCTATTGGATGCACAAGATTGGTTAAAAACCCTAATTGGACAAGAATAAGCATAGGGAGGACGAAAATGACCTAATTGATCATCCAATGACACAAACACACCTATTGGAGGCACAAGATTAGTTAAAAACCCTAGTTGGACAAGAATAAGCCTAGGGAGGACGAAAATGACCTAAATATTACTTCAATGACACAAACAAACTTATTGGATGCACAAGATTGGTTAAAAACCCTAATTGGACGAGAATATGCCTAGGGAGGACGAAAATGACCTAAATGTAAATCCAATGACACAAATGAACTTATTGGATGCACAAGATTGGTTAAAAACCCTAATTGGACAAGAATAAGCCTAGGGAGGACGAAAATGACCTAATTGATCATCAAATGACACAAACACACCTATTGGATGCACAAGATTGGTTAAAAACCGTAATTGAACAAGAATATGCCTAGGGAGGACGAAAATGACCTAAATATGAATTCAATGACACAAACAAAGGTATTGGATGCACAAGATTGGTTAAAAACCCTAATTGGACAAGAATAAGCCTAGGGAGGACGAAAATGACCTAATTGATCATCCAATGACACAAACACACCTATTGGATGCACAAGATTGGTTAAAAACCCTAATTGGACAAGAATAAGCCTAGGGAGGACGAAACTGACCTAATTGATCATCCAATGACATAAACACACCTATTGGATGCACAAGATTGGTTAAAAACCCTAATTGGACAAGAATAAGCCTAGGGAGGACGAAAATGACCTAGTTGATCATCCAATGACACAAACACACCTATTGGATGCACAAGATTGGTTAAAAACCCTAATTGGACAAGAATAAGCCTAGGGAGGACGAAAATGACCTAAATATTAATTAAATGACACAAACAAAGATATTGGATGCACAAGATTTGTTAAAAACCCTAATTGGACAAGAATAAGCCTAGGGAGGACGAAAATGACCTAATTGATCATCCAATGACACAAACACACCTATTGGATGCACAAGATTGGTTAAAAACCCTAATTGGACAAGAATAAGACAAGGAAGGACGAAAATGACCTAAATATTAATTCAATGACACAAACAAACTTATTGGATGCACAAGATTGGTTAAAAACCCTAATTGGACAAGAATAAGCCTAGGGAGGACGAAAATGACCTAATTGATCATCCAATGACACAAACACACCTATTAGATGCACAAGATTGGTTAAAAACCCTAATTGGACAAGAATATGCCTAGGGAGGAGGAAAATGACCTAAATATTAATTCAATGACACAAACAAAGTTATTGGATGCACAAGATTGGTTAAAAACCCTAATTGGACAAGAATAACCCTAGGGAGGACGAAAATGACCTAATTGATCATCCAACGGCACAAACACACCTATTGGATGCACAAGATTGGTTAAAAATCCTAATTGGGCAAGAATAAGCCTAGGGAGGACGAAAATGACCTAATTGATCATCCAATGACACAAACACACCTATTGGATGCACAAGATTGGTTAAAAACCCTAATTGGACAAGAATAAGCCTAGGGAGGACGAAAATGACCTAATTGATCATCCAATGACACAAACACACCTATTGGATGCACAAGATTGGTTAAAAACCCTAATTGGACAAGAATATGCCTAGGGAGGACGAAAATGACCTAATTGATCATCCAATGACACAAACACATCTATTGGAAGCACAAGATTGGTTAAAAACCCTAATTGGACAAGAATATGCAAAGGGAGGACGACAATGACCTAATTGATCATCCAATGACACAAACACAACTATTGGATCCACAAGATTGGTTAAAAACTCTAATTGGACAAGAATATACCTAGGCAGGACGAAAATGACTTAATTGATCATCCAATGACACAAACACATCTATTGGATGCACAAGATCGGTTAAAAACCCTAATTGGACAAGAATAAGCCTAGGGAGGACGAAAATGACCTAATTGATCATCCAATGACACAAACACACCTATTGGATGCACAAGATTGGTTAAAAACCCTAATTGGACAAGAATATGCCTAGGGAGGAAGAAAATGACCTTAATATTAATTCCATGACACAAACAAAGTTATTGGATGCACAAGATTGGTTAAAAACCCTAATTGGACAATAATATGCCTAGGGATGACGAAAATGACCTAATTGATGATCCATTGCCACAAACACACCTATTGGATGCACAAGATTGGTTAAAAACCCTAATTGGACAAGAATAAGCCTAGGGAGGACGAAAATGACCTAAATGTTAATCCAATGACACAACTCAACTTATTGGATGCACAAGATTGGTTAAAACCCCTAATTGGACAAGAATAAGCCTAGGGAGGACGAAAATGACCTAATTGATCATCCAATGACACAAACACACCTATTAGATGCACAAGATTGGTTAAAAACCCTAATTGGACAATAATAAGCCTAGGGAGGACGAAAATGACCTAATTGATCATCCAATGACACAACTCAACTTATTGGATGCACAAGATTTGTTAAAAACCCTAATTGGACAAGAATATGCCTAGGGAGGATGAAAATGACCTTAATATTAATTCAATGACACAAACAAAGTTATTGGAGGCACAAGATTGGTTAAAAACCCTAATTGGACAAGAATAAGCCTAGGGAGGACGTAAATGACCTAATCGATCATCCAATCACACAAACACACCTATTGGATGCACAAGATTGGTTAAAAACCCTAATTGGACAAGAATAAGCCTAGGGAGGACGAAAATGACCTAATTGATCATCCAATGACACAAACACACCTATTGGATGCACAAGATCGGTCAAAAACCCTAATTGGACAAGAATAAGCCTAGGGAGGATGAAAATGACCTAATTGATCATCCAATGACACAAACACACCTATTGGATGCACAAGATTGGTTAAAAACCCTAATTGGACAAGAATATGCCTAGGGAGGACGAAAATGACCTAATTGATCATCCAATGACACAAACACACCTATTGGATGCACAAGATCGGTTAAAAATCCTAACTGGACAAGAATAAGCCTAGGGAGGACGAAAATGACCTAATTGATCATCCAATGACACAAACACACCTATTGGATGCACAAGATTGGTTAAAAACCCTAATTGGACAAGAATATGCCTAGGGAGGACGAAAATGACCTAATTGATCATCCAATGACACAAACACACCTATTGGATGCACAAGATTGGTTAAACACCCTAATTGGACAAGAATATGCCTAGGGAGGACGAAAATGACGTAATTGATCATCCAATGACACAAATGAACTTATTGGATGCACAAGATTTGTTAAAAAACTTAATTGGACAAGAATAAGCCTAGGGAGGACGAAAATGACCTAATTGATCATCCAATGACACAAACACACCTATTGGATGCACAAGATTGGTTAAAAACCCTAATTGGACAAGAATATGCCTAGGGAGGACGAAAATGACCTAATTGATCATCCAATGACACAAACACACCTATTGTATGCACAAGATCGGTTAAAAACCCTAATTGGACAAGAATAACCCTAGGGTGGACGAAAATGACCTAATTGATCATCCAATGACACAAATGAACTTATTGGATGCACAAGATTAGTTAAAAACCCTAATTGGACAAGAATAAGCCTAGGGAGGACGAAAATGACCTAATTTATCATCTATTGCCACGAACACACCTATCGGAAGCACAAGATTGGTTAAAAACCCTAATTGGACAAGAATATGCCTAGGGAGGACGAAAATGACCTAATTGGTCATCCAATGACACAAACACACCTATTGGATGCACAAGATTGGTTAAAAACCCTAATTGGACAAGAATAAGCCTAGGGAGTACGAAAATAACCTAATTGATCATCCAATGACACAAACACACCTATTGGATGCACAAGATTGGTTAAAAACCCTAATTGGACAAGAATATGCCTAGGGAGGACGAAAATGACCTAATTGATCATCCAATGACACAAACACACCTAGTGGATGCACAAGATCGGTTAAAAATCCTAATTGGACAAGAATAAGCCTAGGGAGGACGAAAATGACCTAATTGATCATCCAATGACACAAACACACCTATTGGATGCACAAGATTGGTTAAAAACCCTAATTGGACAAGAATAGGCCTAGGGAGGACGAAAATGACCTAATTGATCATCCAATGACACAAATGACCTTATTCGATGCACAAGATTAGTTATAAACCCTAATTGGACAAGAATAAGCCTAGGGAGGACGAAAATAACCTAATTGATCATCCAATGACACAAACACACCTATTGGATGCACAAGATTGGTTAAAAACCCTAATTGGACAAGAATATGCCTAGGGAGGACGAAAAGGACCTAATTGATCATCCAATGACACAAACACACCTATTGGATGCACAAGATTGGTTAAAAACCCTAATTGGACAAGAATATGCCTAGGGAGGACGAAAATGACCTAATTGATCATCCAATGACACAAACACACCTATTGGATGCACAAGATTGCTTTAAAACCCTAATTGGACAAGAATGTGCCTAGGGAGGACGAAAATGACCTAATTGATCATCCAATTACACAAATGAACGTATTGGATGCACAAGATTAGTTAAAAACCCTAATTGGACAAGAATATGCCTAGGGAGGACGAAAATAACCTAATTGATCATCCAATGACACAAACACACCTATTGGATGCACAAGATTGGTTAAAAACCCTAATTGGACAAGAATTTGCCTAGGGAGGACGAAAATGACCAAATTAATCATCCAATGACACAAACACACCTATTGGATGCACAAGATCGGTTAAAAACCCTAATGGGACAAGAATAAGCCTAGGGAGGACGAAAATGACCTAATTGATCATCCAATGACACAAACACACCTATTGGATGCACAAGATTGGTTAAAAACCCTAATTGGACAAGAATATGCCTAGGGAGGACGAAAATGACCTAATTGATCATCCAATGACACAAATGAACGTATTGGATGCACAAGATTAGTTAAAAAGCCTAATTGGACAAGAATATGCTTAGGGAGGACGAAAATAACCTAATTGATCATCCAATGACACAAACACACCTATTGGATGCACAAGATTGGTTAAAAACCCTAATTGGACAAGAATATGCCTAGGGAGGACGAAAATGACCTAATTGATCATCCAATGACACAAACACACCTATTGGATGCACAAGATTGGTTAAAAACCCTAATTGGACAAGAATATGCCTAGGGAGGACGAAAATGACCTAATTGATCATCCAATGACACAAACACACCTATTGGATGCACAAGATCGGTTAAAAACACTAATTGGACAAGAATAAGCCTAGGGAGGACGAAAGTGACCTAATTGATCATCCAATGACACAAACACACCTATTGGATGCACAAGATGGGTTAAAAACTCTAATTGGACAAGAATATGCCTAGGGAGGACGAAAATCACCTAAATGTTAATCCAATGACACAAATGAACTTATTAGATGTACAATATTGGTTAAAAACCCTAATTGGACAAGAATAAGTCTAGGGAGGACGAAAATGACCTAATTGATCATCCAATGACACAAACACACCTATTGGATGCACAAGATTGGTTAAAAACCCTAATTGGACAAGAATATGCCTAGGGAGGACGAAAATGACCTAATTGATCATCCAATGACACAAACAAACTTATCGGATGCACAAGATTGGTTAAAAACCCTAATTGGACAAGAATAAGCTTAGGGAGGACGAAAATGACCTAATTGATCATCCAATGACACAAACACACCTATTGGATGCACAAGATTGGTTAAAAACCCTAATTGGACAAGAATATGCCTAAGGAGGACGAAAATGACCTAAATTGATCATCCAATGACACAAACACACCTATTGGAAACACAAGATTGGTTAAAAACCCTAATTGGACAAGAATATGCCTAGGGAGGACGAAAATGACCTAAATTGATCATCCAATGACACAAACACACCTATTGGATGCACAAGATTGGTTAAAAACCCTAATTGGACAAGAATATGCCTTGGGAGGACGAAAATGACCTAAATGTTAATCCAATGACACAAATGAACTTATTGGATGCACAAGATTGGTTAAAAACCCTAATTGGACAAGAATATGCCTAGGGAGGACGAAAATGACCTAATTGGTCATCCAATGACACAAACACACCTATTGGATGCACAAGATTGGTTAAAAACCCTAATTGGACAAGAATAAGCCTAGGGAGGACGAAAATAACCTAATTGATGAACCAATGACACAAACACACCTATTGGATGCACAAGATTGGTTAAAAACCCTAATTGGACAAGAATATGCCTAGGGAGGACGAAAATGACCTAATTGGTCATCCAATGACACAAACACACCTATTGGATGCACAAGATTGGTTAAAGACCCTAATTGGACAAGAATAAGCCTAGGGAGGACGAAAATGACCTAAATGTTAATCCAATGACACAACTCAACTTATTGGATGCACAAGATTGGTTAAAAACCCTAATTGGACAAGAATAAGCCTAGGGAGGACGAAAATGACCTAATTGATCATCCAATGACACAAACACACCTATTGGATGCACAAGATTGGTGAAAAACCCTAATTGGACAAGAATAAGCCTACGGAGGACGAAAATGACCTAATTGTTCATCCAATGACACAAACACACCTATTGGATGCACAAGATTGGTTAAAAACCATAATTGGACAAGAATAAGCCTAGGGAGGACGAAAATGACTTTATTGATCAATGACACAAACAAACTTATCGGATGCACAAGATTGGTTTAAAACCCTAATTGGACAAGAATAAGCCTAGGGAGGACGAAAATGACCTAATTGATCATCCAATGACACAAACACACCTATTAGATGCACAAGATTGGTTAAAAACCCTAATTGGACAAGAATAAGCCTATGGAGGACGAAAATGACCTAATTGATCATCCAATGTCACAACTCAACTTATTGGATGCACAAGATTGGTTAAAAACCCTAATTGGACAAGAATATGCCTTGGGAGGACGAAAATGACCTTAATATTAATTCAATGACACAAACAAAGTTATTGGATGCACAAGATTGGTTAAAAACCCTAATTGGACAAGAATAAGCCTAGGGAGGACGTAAATGACCTAATTGATCATCCAATCACACAAACACACCTATTGGATGCACAAGATTGGTTAAAAACCCTAATTGGACAAGAATAAGCCTAGGGAGGACGAAAATGACCTAATTGATCATCCAATGACACAACTCAACTTATTGGATGCACAAGATTGGTTAAAAACCCTAATTGGACAAGAATATGCCTAGGGAGGACGAAAATGACCTAATTGATCATCCAATGACACAACTCAACTTATTGGATGCACAAGATTGGTTAAAAACCCTAATTGGACAAGAATATGCCTAGGGAGGACGAAAATGACCTTAATATTAATTCAATGACACAAACAAAGTTATTGGATGCACAAGATTGGTTAAAACCCCTAATTGGACAAGAATAAGCCTAGGGAGGACGTAAATGACCTAATTGATCATCCATTGCCACAAACACACCTATTGGATGCACAAGATTGGTTAAAAACCCTAATTGGACAAGAATATGCCTAGGGAGGACGAAAATGACCTAATTGGTCATCCAATGACACAAACACACCTATTGGATGCACAAGATTGGTTAAAAACCCTAATTGGACAAGAATAAGCCTAGGGAGGACGAAAATGACCTAAATGTTAATCCAATGACACAACTCAACTTATTGGATGCACAAGATTGGTTAAAAACCCTAATTGGACAACAATAAGCCTAGGGAGGACGAAAATGACCTAATTGATCATCCAATGACACAAACACACCTATTGGATGCACAAGAATAGTTAAAAACCCTAATTGGACAAGAATAAGCCTAGGGAGGACGAAAATGACCTAATTGATCATCCAATGACACAAACACACCTATTGGATGCACAAGATTGGTTAAAAACCCTAATTGGACAAGAATATGCCTAGGGAGGACGAAAATGACCTAATTGGTCATCCAATGACACAAACACACCTATTGGATGCACAAGATTGGTTAAAAACCCTAATTGGACAAGAATAAGCCTAGGGAGGACGAAAATAACCTAATTGATCATCCAATGACACAAACACACCTATTGGATGCACAAGATTGGTTAAAAACCCTAATTGGACAAGAATATGCCTAGGCAGGACGAAAATGATCTAAATGTTAATCCAATGACACAAATGAACTTATTGGATGCACAAGATTGGTTAAAAACCCTAATTGGACAAGAATAAGCCTAGGGAGGACGAAAATGACCTAATTGATCATCCAATGACACAAACACACCTATTGGATGCACAAGATTGGTTAAAAACCCTAATTGGACAAGAATATGCCTAGGGAGGACGAAAATGACCTAATTGATCATCCAATGACACAAATGACCTTATTGGATGAACAAGATTTGTTAAAAACCCTAATTAGACAAGAATAATCCTAGGGATGACGAAAATGACCTAAATGTTAATCCAATGACACAACACACCTATTGGATGCACAAGATTGGTTAAAAACCCTAATTGGACAAGAATATGCCTAGGGAGGACGAAAATGACCTAATTAATCATCCAATGACACAAACACACCTATTGGATGCACAAGATTGGTTAAAAACCAAAATTGGACAAGAATAAGCCTAGGGAGGACGAAAATGACCTAATTGATCATCCATTGCCACAAACACAGCTATTGGATACACAAGATTGATTAAAAACCCTAATTGGACAAGAATAAACCTAGGGATGACGAAAATGAGCTAAATGTTAATCCAATGACACAACTCAACTTATTGGATGCACAAGATTGGTTAAAAACCCTAATTGGACAAGAATAAGCCTAGGGAGGACGAAAATGACCTAATTGATCATCCAATGACACAAACACACCTATTGGATGCACAAGATTGGTTAAAAACCCTAATTGGACAAGAATATGCCTAGGGAGGACGAAAATGACCTAATTGATCATCCAATGACACAAACACACCTATTGGATGCACAAGATTGGTTAAAAACCCTAACTTGACAAGAATATGCCTAGGGAGGACGAAAATGACCTAATTGATCATCCAATGACACAAACACACCTATTGGATGCACAAGATTGGTTAAAAACCCTAATTTGACAAGAATATGCCTAGGGAGGACGAATATGACCTAAATGTTAATCCAATAACTCAAATGAACTTATTGGATGCACAAGATTTGTTAAAAACCCAAATTGGACAAGAATAATCCTAGGGAGAACGAAAATGACCTAAATGTTAATCCAATGACACAACTCAACTTATTGGATGCACAAGATTGGTTAAAAACCCTAATTGGACAAGAATAAGCCTAGGGAGGACGAAAATGACCTAATTGATCATCCAATGACACAAACACACCTATTGGATGCACAAGATTGGTTAAAAACCCTAATTGGACAAGAATATGCCTAGGGAGGACGAAAATGACCTAAATATTAATTCAATGACACAAACAAACTTATCGGATGCACAACATTGGTTAAAAACCCTAATTGGACAAGAATAAGCTTTGGGAGGACGAAAATGACCTAATTGATCATCCAATGACACAAACACACCTATTAGATGCACAAGATTGGTTAAAAACCCTAATTGGACAAGAATAAGCCTAGGGAGGACGAAAATGACCTAATTGATCATCCAATGACACAAACACACCTATTGGATGCACAAGATTGGTTAAAAACCCTAATTGGACAAGAATATGCCTAGGGAGGACGAAAATGACCTAAATATTAATTCAATGACATAAACAAAGTTATTGGATGCACAAGATTGGTTAAAAACCCTAATTGGACAAGAATAAGCCTAGGGAGGACGTAAATGACCTAATTGATCATCCAATGACACAAACACACCTATTGGATGCACAAGATTGGTTAAAAACCCTAATTGGACAAGAATATGCCTAGGGAGGACGAAAATGACCTAAATATTAATTCAATGACACAAACAAACTTATCGGATGCACAAGATTGGTTAAAAACCCTAATTGGACAAGAATAAGCCTAGGGAGGACGAAAATGACCTAATTGATCATCCAATGACACAAACACACCTATTGGATAAACAAGATTGGTTAAAAACCCTAATTGGACAAGAATATGCCTAGGGAGGACGAAAATGACCTAATTGATCATCCAATGACACAAACACACCTATTGGATGCACAAGATTGGTTAAAACCCCTAATTGGTCAAGAATAAGCCTAGGGAGGACGTAAATGATCTAATTGATCATCCAATGACACAAACACACCTATTGGATGCACAAGATTGGTTAAAAACCCTAATTGGACAAGAATATGCCTAGGGAGGACGAAAATGACCTAAATATTAATTCAATGACACAAACAAACTTATCGGATGCACAAGATTGGTTAAAAACCCTAATTGGACAAGAATAAGCCTAGGGAGGACGCAAATGACCTAATTGATCATCCAATGATACAAACACACCTATTGGATTAACAAGATTGGTTAAAAACCCTAATTGGACAAGAATAAGCCTAGGGAGGACGAAAATGCCTAATTGATCATCCAATGACACAAACACACCTATTGGATGCACAAGATTGGTTAAAAACCCTAATTGGACAAGAATATGCCTAGGGAGGACGAAAATGACCTAATTGATCATCCAACGACACAAACACACCTATTGTATGCACAAGATTGGTTAAAAACCATAATTGGACAAGAATAAGCCTAGGGAGGACGAAAATGACCTAATTCATCATCCAATGACACAAACACACCTATTGGATGCACAAGATTGGTTAAAAACCCTAATTGGACAAAGAATATGCCTAGGGAGGACGAAAATGACCTAAATATTAATTCAATGACACAAACAAACTTATTGGATGCACAAGATTGGTTAAAAACCCTAATTGGACAAGAATAAGCCTAGGGAGGACGAAAATGACCTAATTGATCATCCAATGACACAAACACACCTATTGGATGCACAAGATTGGTTAAAAACCCTAATTGGACAAGAATATGCCTAGGGAGGATGAAAATGACCTAAATATTAATTCAATGACACAAACAAACTTATTGGATGCACAAGATTGGTTAAAAACCCTAATTGGACAAGAACAAGCCTAGGGAGGACGAAAATGACCTGATTGATCATCCAATGACACAAACACACCCATTTAAAGCACAAGATTGGTTAAAAACCCAAATTGGACAAGAATATGCCTAGGGAGGACGAAAATGACCTAAATGTTAATCCAAAGACACAAATGAACTTATTGGATGCACAAGATTGGTTAAAGACCCTAATTGGACAAGAATAAGCCTAGGGAGGACGAAAATGACCTAATTGATCATCCAATGACACAAACACACCTATTGGATGCACAAGATTGGTTAAAAACCCTAATTGGACAAGAATATGCCTAGGGAGGACGAAAATGACCTAAATGTTAATTCAATGACACAAACAAAGCTATTGGATGCACAAGATTGGTTAAAAACCCTAATTGGACAAGAATAAGCCTAGGGAGGACGAAAATGACCTAATTGATCATCCAATGACACAAACACACCTATTGGATGCACAAGATTGGTTAAAAACCCTAATTGGACAAGAATACGCGTAGGGAGAACGAAAATGACCTAAATGTTAATCCAATGACACAACTCAACTTATTGGATGCACAAGATTGGTTAAAAACCCTAATTGGACAAGAATAAGCCTAGGGAGGACGAAAATGACCTAATTGATCATCCAATGACACAAACACACCTATTGGATGCACAAGTTTGGTTAAAAACCCTAACTGGACAAGAATATGCCTAGGGAGGACGAAAATGACCTAATTGATCATCCAATGACACAAACACACCTATTGGATGCACAAGATTGGTTAAAAACCCTAATTGGACAAGAATAAGCCTAGGGAGGACGAAAATGACCTAATTGATCATCCAATGACACAAACACACCTATTGGATGCACAAGATTGGTTAAAAACCCTAGTTGGACAAGAACATGCCTATGGAGGACGAAAATGACCTAATTGATCATCCAATGACACTAATGAACTTATTGGATGCACAAGATTGGTTAAAAACCCTAATTGGACAAGAATAAGCCTAGGGAGAACGAAAATGACCTAAATGTTAATCCAATGACACAACTCAACTTATTGGATGCACAAGATTGGTTAAAAACCCTAATTGGACAAGAATAAACCTAGGGAGGACGAAAATAACCTAATTGATCATCCAATGAATCAAACACACCTATTGGATGCACAAGATTGGTTAAAAACCGTAATTGGACAAGAATATGCCTAGGGAGGACGAAAATGACCTAAATGTTAATCCAATGACACAAATGAACTTATTGGATGCACAAGATTGGTTAAAAACCCTAATTGGACAAGAATAAGCCTAGGGATGACGAAAATGACCTAATTGATCATCCAATGACACAAACACACCTATTGGATGCACAAGATTGGTTACAAACCCTAATTGGACAAGAATAAGCCTAGGGAGAACGAAAATGACCTAAATGTTAATCCAATGACACAACTCAACTTATTGGATGCACAAGATTGGTTAAAAACCCTAATTCGACAAGAATAAGCCTACGGATGACGAAAATGACCTAATTGATCATCCAATGACACAAACACACCTATTGGATGCACAAGATTGGTTAAAAACCCTAGTTGGACAAGAACATGCCTAGAGAGGACGAAAATGACCTAATTGATCATCCAATGACACTAATGAACATATTGGATGCACAAGATTGGTTAAAAACCCTAATTGGACAAGAATAAGCCTATGGAGGATGAAAAGGGCCTAATTGATCATCCAATGACACAAACACAGCTATTGGATGCAAAAGATTGGTTAAAAACCCTAATTGGACAAGATGATGCCTAGGGAGGAAGAAAATGACCTAAATATTAATTCAATGACACAAACAAACTTATTGGATGCACAAGATTGGTTAAAAACCCTAATTGGACAAGAATAAGCCTAGGGAGGACGAAAATGACCTAATTGATCATCCAATGACACAAACACACCTATTGGATGCACAAGATTGGTTAAAAACCCTAATTGGACAAGAATATGCCTAGGGAGGACGAAAATGACCTAAATATTAATTCAATGACACAAACAAACTTATTGGATGCACAAGATTGGTTAAAAACCCTAATTGGACAAGAATAAGCCTAGGGAGGACGAAAATGACCTAATTGATCATCCAATGACACAAACACACCTATTGGAATCACAAGATTGGTTAAAAACCCTAATTGGACAAGAATATGCCAAGGGAGGACGAAAATGACTTAAATGTTAATCCAAAGACACAAATGAACTTATTGGATGCACAAGATTGGTTAAGAACCCTAATTGGACAAGAATAAGCCTAGGGAGGACGAAAATGACCTAATTGATTATCCAATGACACAAACACGACTATTGGATGCACAAGATTGGTTAAAAACCCTAATTGGACAAGAATATGCCTAGGGAGGACGAAAATGACCTAAATATTAATTCAATGACACAAACAAACTTATTGGATGCACAAGATTGGTTAAAAACCCTAATTGGACAAGAATAAGCCTAGGGAGGACGAAAATGACCTAATTGATCATCCAATGACGTAAATGAACTTATTGGATGCACAAGATTGGTTAAAAACCCTAATTGGACAAGAATATGCCTAGGGAGGACGAAAATGACCTAAATATTAATTCAATGACACAAACAAAGTTATTGGATGCACAAGATTGGTTAAAAACCCTACTTGGACAAGAATAAGCCTAGGGAGGACATAAATGACCTAATTGATCATCCAATGACACAAACACACCTATTGGATGCACAAGATTGCTTAAAAACCCTAATTGGACAAGAATATGCCTAGGGAGGACGAAAATGACCTAAATATTAATTCAATGACACAAACAAACTTATCGGATGCACAAGATTGGTTAAAAACCCTAATTGGACAAGAATAAGCCTAGGGAGGACGAAAATGACCTAATTGATCATCCAATGACACAAACACACCTATTGGATGCACAAGATTGGTTAAAAACCCTAATTGGACAAGAATAAGCCTAGGGAGGACGAAAATGACCTAATTGATCATCCAATGACCCAAACACACCTATTGGATGCACAAGATTGGTTAAAAACCGTAATTGGATAAGAATATGCCTAGGGAAAACGAAAATGACCTAATTGATCATCCAATGACACAAATGAACTTATTGGTTGCACAAAATTAGTTAAAAACCCTAATTGGACAAGAATAAGCCTATGGAGGACGAAAATAACCTAATTGATCATCCAATGACACAAACACACCTATTGGATGCACAAGTTTTGTCTAAAACTCTAATTGGACAAGAATATGCCTAGGGAGGACGAAAATGACCTAAATGTTAATCCAATGACACAAATGAACTTATTGGATGCACAAGATTGGTTAAAAACCCTAATTGGACAAGAATAAGCCTAGGGAGGACGAAAATGACCTAAATGTTAATCCAATGACACAACTCAACTTATTGGATGCAAAAGATTGGTTAAAAACCCTAATTGGACAAGAATAAGCCTATGGAGGGCGAAAATGACCTAATTGATCATCCAATGACACAAACACACCTATTGGATGCACAAGATTGGTTAAAAACCCTAATTGGACAAGAATAAGCCTAGGGAGGACGAAAATGACCTAAATGTTAATCCAATGACACAACTCAACTTATTGGATGCACAAGATTGGTTAAAAACCCTAATTGGACAAGAATAAGCCTAGGGAGGACGAAAATGACCTAATTGATCATCCAATGACACAAACACACCTATTGGATGCACAAGATTGGTTAAAAACCCTAATTGGACAAGAATATGCCTAGGGAGGACGATTATGACCTAAATGTTAATCCAATGACACAAACGGACTTATTGGATGCACAAGATTGGTTAAAAACCCTAATTGGACAAGAATATGCCTAGGGAGGACGAAAATGACCTAATTGATCATCCAATGACACAAACACACCTATTGGATGCACAAGATTGGTTAAAAACCCTAATTGGACAAGAATATGCCTAGGGAGGACGAAAATGACCTAATTGATCATCCAATGACACAAATGAACTTATTGGATGCACAAGATTAGTTAAAATCCCTAATTGGACAAGAATAAGCCGAGGGAGGACGAAAATAACCTTATTGATAAGCCAATGACACAAACACACCTATTGGATGCACAAGATTGGTCTAAAACTCTAATTGGACAAGAATATGCCTAGGGAGGACGAAAATGACCTAAATGTTAATCCAATGACACAAATGAACTTATTGGATGCACAAGATTGGTTAAAAACCCTAATTGGACAAGAATAACCCTAGGGAGGACGAAAATGACCTAAATGTTAATCCAATGACACAACTCAACTTATTGGATGCACAAGATTGGTTAAAAACCCTAAACGGACAAGAATAAGCCTATGGAGGACGAAAATGACCTAATTGATCATCCAATGACACAAACACACCTATTGGATGCACAAGATTGGTTAAAAACCCTAATTGGACAAGAATAAGCCTAGGGAGGACGAAAATAACCTAATTGATCATCCAATGACACAAACACACCTATTGGATGCACAAGATTGGTCTAAAACTCTAATTGGAAAAGAATATGCCTAGGGAGGACGAAAATGACCTAAATGTTAATCCAATGACACAAATGAACTTGTTTGATGCACAAGATTGGTAAAAAATCCTAATTGGACAAGAATAAGCCTAGGGAGGACGAAAATGACCTAAATGTTAATCCAATGACACAACTCAACTTATTGGATGCACAAGATTGGTTAAAAACCCTAAATGGGAAAGAATAAGCCTAGGGAGGACGAAAATGACCTAATTGATTATCTAATGACACAAACACACCTATTGGATGCACAAGATTGGTTAAAAACCCTAATTGGACAAGAATAAGCCTAGGGAGGACGAAAATGACCTAAATGTTAATCCAATGACACAACTCAACTTATTGGATGCACAAGATTGGTTAAAAACCCTAATTGGACAACAATAAGCCTAGGGAGGACGAAAATGACCTAATTGATCATCCAATGACACAAACACACCTATTGGATGCACAAGATTGGTGAAAAACCCTAATTGGACAAGAATAAGCCTATGGAGGACGAAAATAACCTAATTGTTCATCCAATGACACAAACACACCTATTGGATGCACAAGATTGGTTAAAAACCCTAATTGGACAAGAATAAGCCTAGGGAGGACGAAAATGACTTTATTGATCAATGACACAAACAAACTTATCGGATGCACAAGATTGGTTTAAAACCCTAATTGGACAAGAATAAGCCTAGGGAGGACAAAAATGACCTAATTGATCATCCAATGACACAAACACACCTATTAGATGCACAAGATTGGTTAAAAACCCTAATTGGACAAGAATAAGCCTAGGGAGGACGAAAATGACCTAATTGATCATCCAATGACACAACTCAACTTATTGGATGCACAAGATTGGTTAAAAACCCTAATTGGACAAGAATATGCCTAGGGAGGACGAAAATGACCTTAATATTAATTCAATGACACAAACAAAGTTATTGGATGCACAAGATTGGTTAAAAACCCTAATTGAACAAGAATAAGCCTAGGGAGGACGTAAATGACCTAATTGATCATCAAATCACACAAACACACCTATTGGATGCACAAGATTGGTTAAAAACCTAATTGGACAAGAATAAGCCTAGGGAGGACGAAAATGACCTAATTGATCATCCAATGACACAAACACACCTATTGGATGCACAAGATTGGTTAAAAACCCTAATTGGACAAGAATAAGCCTAGGGAGGACGAAAATTACCTAATTGATCATCCAATGACACAAACACACCTATTGGATGCACAAGATTGGTTAAAAACCCTAATTGGACAAAAATATGCCTAGGGAGGACGAAAATGACCTTAATATTAATTCAATGACATAAACAAAAATATTGGATGCACAAGATTGGTTAAAAACCCTAATTGGACAAGAATATGCCTAGGGAGGACGAAAATGACCTAATTGATCATCCAATGACACAAACACACCTATTGGATGCACAAGATTGGTTAAAAACCCTAATTGGACAAGAATATGCCTAGGGAGGACGAAAATGACCTAATTGATCATCCAATGACACAAACACACCTATTGGATGCACAAGATTGGTTAAAAACCCAAATTGGACAAGAATATGCCTAGGGAGGACGATAATGACCTAATTGATCATCCAATGACACAAACACACCTATTGGATGGACAAGATTGGTTAAAAACCCTAATTGGACAAGAATAAGCCTAGGGAGGACGAAAATGACCTAATTGATCATCCAATGACACAAACACACCTATTGGATGCACAAGATTGGTTAAAAACCCTAATTGGACAAGAATATGCCTAGGGAGGACGAAAATGACCTAATTGATCATCCAATGACACAAACACACCTATTGGATGCACAAGATTGGTTAAAAACCCTAACTTGACAAGAATATGCCTAGGGAGGACGAAAATGACCTAATTGATCATCCAATGACACAAACACACCTATTGGATGCACAAGATTGGTTAAAAACCCTAATTTGACAAGAATATGCCTAGGGAGGACGAATATGACCTAAATGTTAATCCAATAACTCAAATGAACTTATTGGATGCACAAGATTTGTTAAAAACCCAAATTGGACAAGAATAATCCTAGGGAGAACGAAAATGACCTAAATGTTAATCCAATGACACAACTCAACTTATTGGATGCACAAGATTGGTTAAAAACCCTAATTGGACAAGAATAAGCCTAGGGAGGACGAAAATGACCTAATTGATCATCCAATGACACAAACACACCTATTGGATGCACAAGATTGGTTAAAAACCCTAATTGGACAAGAATATGCCTAGGGAGGACGAAAATGACCTAAATATTAATTCAATGACACAAACAAACTTATCGGATGCACAAGATTGGTTAAAAACCCTAATTGGACAAGAATAAGCCTAGGGAGGACGAAAATGACCTAATCGATCATCCAAAGACACAAACACACCTATTGGATGCACAAGATTGGTTAAAAACCCTAATTGGACAAGAATAAGCCTAGGGAGGACGAAAATGACCTAATTGATCATCCAATGACACAAACACACCTATTGGATGCACAAGATTGGTTAAAAACCCTAATTGGACAAGAATATGCCTAGGGAAGACGAAAACGACCTAATTGATCATCCAACGACACAAACACACCCATTGGATGCACAAGATCGGTTAAAAACCCTAATTGGACAAGAATAAGCTTAGGGAGGACGAAAATGACCTAATTGATCATCCAATGACACAAACACACCTATTGGATGCACAAGATTGGTTAAAAACTCTAATTGGACAAGAATATGCCTAGGGAGGACGAAAATGACCTAATTGATCATCCAATGACACAAAAACACCTATTGGACGCACAAGATCGATTAAAAACCCTAATTGGACAAGAATAAGCATAGGGAGGACGAAAATGACCTAATTGATCATCCAATGACACAAACACATCTATCGGAAGCACAAGATTTGTTAAAAACTCTAATTGGACTAGAATATGCTTAGGCAGGACGAAAATGACCTAATTGATCATCCAATGACACAAACACACCTATTGGATGCACAAGATCGGTTAAAAACCCTAATTGGACAAGAATAAGCCTAGGGAGGACGAAAATGACCTAATTGATCATCCAATGACACAAACACACCTATTGGATGCACAAGATTGGTTAAAAACCCTAATTGGACAAGAATATGCCTAGGGAGGACGAAAATGACCTAATTGGTCATCCAATGACACAAACACACCTATTGGATGCACAAGATTGGTTAAAAACCCTAATTGGACAAGAATAAGCCTAGGGAGGACGAAAATAACCTAATTGATCATCCAATGACACAAACACACCTATTGGATGCACAAGATTGGTTAAAAACCCTAATTGGACAAGAATATGCCTAGGCAGGACGAAAATGATCTAAATGTTAATCCAATGACACAAATGAACTTATTGGATGCACAAGATTGGTTAAAAACCCTAATTGGACAAGAATAAGCCTAGGGAGGACGAAAATGACCTAATTGATCATCCAATGACACAAACACACCTATTGGATGCACAAGATTGGTTAAAAACCCTAATTGGACAAGAATATGCCTAGGGAGGACGAAAATGACCTAATTGATCATCCAACGACACAAACACACCTATTGTATGCACAAGATTGGTTAAAAACCATAATTGGACAAGAATAAGCCTAGGGAGGACGAAAATGACCTAATTCATCATCCAATGACACAAACACACCTATTGGATGCACAAGATTGGTTAAAAACCCTAATTGGACAAAGAATATGCCTAGGGAGGACGAAAATGACCTAAATATTAATTCAATGACACAAACAAACTTATTGGATGCACAAGATTGGTTAAAAACCCTAATTGGACAAGAATAAGCCTAGGGAGGACGAAAATGACCTAATTGATCATCCAATGACACAAACACACCTATTGGATGCACAAGATTGGTTAAAAACCCTAATTGGACAAGAATATGCCTAGGGAGGACGGATATGACCTAAATGTTAATCCAATGACACAAATAAAGTTATTGGATGCACAAGATTGGTTAAAAACCCTAATAGGACAAGAACAAGCCTAGGGAGAACGAAAATGACCTAAATGTTAATCCAATGACACAACTCAACTTATTGGATGCACAAGATTGGTTAAAAA
>JBBPBR010001829.1:5964-25022 GCA_037974775.1 Cicer pinnatifidum | reverse complement strand
ATGACCTAATTGATCATCCAATGACACAAACACACCTATTGGATGCACAAGATTGGTTAAAAACCCTAGTTGGACAAGAACATGCCTAGGGAGGACGAAAATAACCTAATTGATCATCCAATGACACTAATGAACTTATTGGATGCACAAGATTGGTTAAAAACCCTAATTGGACAAGAATAACCTAGGGAGGACGAAAATGACCTAATTGATCATCCAATGACACCAACACACCTATTGGATGCACAAGAAAAGTTTAAAACCCTAATTGGACAAGAATATGCCTAGGGAGGACGAAAATGACCTAAATGTTAATCCAATGACACAACTCAACTTATTGGATGCACAAGATTGGTTAAAAACCCTAATAGGACAAGAACAAGCCTAGGGAGAACGAAAATGACCTAAATGTTAATCCAATGACACAACTCAACTTATTGGATGCACAAGATTGGTTAAAAAACCTAATTGGACAAGAATAAGCCTAGGGAGGACGAAAATGACCTAATTGATCATCCAATGACACAAACACACCTATTGGATGGACAAGATTGGTTAAAAACCCTAGTTGGACAAGAACATGCCTAGGGAGGACGAAAATAACCTAATTGATCATCCAATGACACTAATGAACTTATTGGATGCACAAGATTGGTTAAAAACCCTAATTGGACAAGAATAACCTAGGGAGGACGAAAATGACCTAATTGATCATCCAATGACACCAACACACCTATTGGATGCACAAGATTAGTTAAAAACCCTAATTGGACAAGAATATGCCTAGGGAGGACGAAAATGACCTAAATGTTAATCCAATGACACAACTCAACTTATTGGATGCCCAAGATTGGTTAAAAACTCGAATTGGACAAGAATAAGCCTAGGGAGGACGAAGATGACCTAATTGATCATCCAATGACACAAACACACCTATTGGATGCACAAGATTGGTTAAAAACCCTAATTGGACAAGAATATGCCTAGGGAGGACGAAAATGACCTAAATATTAATTCAATGGCACAAACAAACTTATCGGATGCACAAGATTGGTTTAAAACCCTAATTGGACAAGAATAAGCCTAGGGAGGACGAAAATGACCTAATTGATCATCCAATGACACAAACACACCTATTGGATGCACAAGATTGGTTAAAAACCCTAATTGGACAAGAATATACCTAGGGAGGACAAAAATGACCTAAATGTTAATTCAATGACACAAACGAACTTATTGGATGCACAACATTGGTTAAAAACCCTAATTGGACAAGGATAAGCCTAGGGAGGATGAAAATGACCTAATTGATCATCCAATGACACAAACACACCTATTGGATGCACAAGATTGGTTAAAAACCCTAATTGGACAAGAATAAGCCTAGGGAGGACGAAAATGACCTAATTGATCATCCAATGACACAAACACACCTATTGGATGCACAAGATTGGTTAAAAACCCTAATTGGACAAGAATAAGCCTAGGGAGGACGAAAATGACCTAATTGATCATCCAATGACACAAACACACCTATTGGATGCACAAGATTGGTTAAAAACCCTAATTGGACAAGAATATGCCTAGGGAGGAGGAAAATGACCTAAATATTAATTCAATGACACAAACAAAGTTATTGGATGCACAAGATTGGTTAAAAACCCTAATTGCACAAGAATAAGCCTATGGAGGACGAAAATGACCTAATTGATCATCCAATGACACAAACACACCTATTGGATGTACAAGATTGGTTAAAAACCCTAATTGGACAAGAATATGCCTAGGGAGGACGAAAATGACCTAATTGATCATCAAATCACACAAACACACCTATTGGATGCACAAGATTGGTTAAAAACCCTAATTGGACAAGAATAAGCCTAGGGAGGACGAAAATGACCTAATTGATCATCCAATGACACAACTCAACTTATTGGATGCACAAGATTGGTTAAAAACCCTAATTGGACAAGAATATGCCTAGGGAGGACAAAAATGACCTTAATATTAATTCAATGACACAAACAAAGTTATTGGATGCACAAGATTGGTTAAAAACCCTAATTGGACAAGAATAAGCCTAGGGAGGACGTAAATGACCTAATTGATCATCAAATCACACAAACACACCTATTGGATGCACAAGATTGGTTAAAAACCTAATTGGACAAGAATAAGCCTAGGGAGGACGAAAATGACCTAATTGATCATCCAATGACACAAACACACCTATTGGATGCACAAGATTGGTTAAAAACCCTAATTGGACAAGAATATGCCTAGGGAGGACGAAAATGACCTAAATGTTAATCCAATGACACAAATGAACTTATTGGATGTACAAGATTGGTTAAAAACCCTAATTGGACAAGAATAAGCCTAGGGAGGACGAAAATGACCTAATTGATCATCCAATGACACAAACACACCTATTGGATGCACAAGATTGGTCTAAAACTCTAATTGGACAAGAATATGCCTACGGAGGACGAAAATGACCTAAATGTTAATCCAATGACACAAATGAACTTATTAAATGCACAAGATTGGTTAAAAACCCTAATTGGACAAGAATAAGCCTAGGGAGGACGACAATGACCTAAATGTTAATCCAATGACACAACTCAACTTATTGGATGCACAAGATTGGTTAAAAACCCTAATTGGACAAGAATAAGCCTAGGGAGGACGAAAATGACCTAATTGATCATCCAATGACACAAACACACCTATTGGATGCACAAGATTGGTTAAAAACCCTAATTGGACAAGAATATGCCTAGGGAGGACGAAAATGACCTAATTGGTCATCCAATGACACAAACACACCTATTGTATGCACAAGATTGGTTAAAAACCCTAATTGGACAAGAATATGCCTAGGGAGGACGAAAATGACCTAATTGATCATCCAATGACACAAATGAACGTATTGGATGCACAAGATTGGTTAAAAACCCTAATTGGACAAGAATAAGCCTAGGGAGGACGAAAATAACCTAATTGATCATCCAATGACACAAACACACCTATTGGATGCACAAGATTGGTTAAAAACCCTAATTGGACAAGAATATGCCTAGGATGGACGAAAATTACCTAAATGTTAATCCAATGACACAAATGAACTTATTGGATGCACAAGATTGGTTAAAAACCCTAATTGGACAAGAATAAGCCTAGGGAGGACGAAAATGACCTAATTGATCATCCAATGACACAAACACACCTATTGGATGCACAAGATTGGTTAAAAACCCTAATTGGACAAGAATATGCCTAGGGAGGACGAAAATGACCTAATTGATCATCCAATGACACAAACACACCTATGGGATGCACAAGATTGGTTTAAAACCCTAATTGGACAAGAATATGCCTAGGGAGGACGAAAATGACCTAATTGATTATCCAATGACACAAATGAACGTATTGGATGCACAAGATTAGTTAAAAACCCTAATTGGACAAGAATATGCCTAGGGAGGACGAAAATAACCTAATTGAGCATCCAATGACACAAACACACCTATTGGATGCACAAGATTGGTTAAAAACCCTAATTGGACAAGAATAAGCCTAGGGAGGACGAAAATGACCTAATTGATCATCCAATGACACAAACACACCTATTGGATGCACAAGATTGGTTAAAAACCCTAATTGGACAAGAATATGCCTAGGGAGGACGAAAATGACCTAAATATTAATTCAATGACACAAACAAACTTATCGGATGCACAAGATTGGTTAAAAACCCTAATTGGACAAGAATAAGCCTACGGAGGACGAAAATGACCTAATTGATAATCCAAAGACACAAACACACCTAATGGATGCACAAGATTGGTTAAAAACCCTAATTGGACAAGAATAAGGCTAGGGAGGACGAAAATGACCTAATTGATCATCCAATGACACAAACACACCTATTGGATGCACAAGATTGGTTAAAAACCCTAATTGGACAAGAATAAGCCTAGGGAGGACGAAAATGACCTAATTGATCATCCAATGACACAAACAAACTTATTGGATGCACAAGATTGGTTAAAAACCCTAATTGGACTAGAATAAGCCTAGGGAGGATAAAAATGACCTAATTGATCATCCATTGCAACAAACACATCTATTGGATGCACAAGATTGGTTAAAAACCCTAATTGGACAAGAATATGCCTAAGGAGGACGAAAATGACCTAAATATTAATTCAATGACACAAACAAACTTATCGGATGCACAAGATTGGTTAAAAACCCTAATTGGACAAGAATAAGCCTAGGGAGGACGAAAATGACCTAATTGATCATCCAATGACACAAACACACCTATTGGATGCACAAGATTGGTTAAAAACCCTAATTGGACAAGAATATGCCTAGGTAGGACGAAAATGACCTAAATATTAATTCAATGACACAAACAAACTTATCGGATGCACAAGATTGGTTAAAAACCCTAATTGGACAAGAATAAGCCTAGGGAGGACGAAAATGACCTAATTGATCATCCAATGACACAAACACACCTATTGGATGCACAAGATTGGTTAAAAACCCTAATTGGACAAGAATATGCCTAGGGAGGACGAAAATGACCTAATTGATCATCCAATGACACAAACACAGCTATTGGATGCACAAGATTGGTTAAAAACCCTAATTGGACCAGAATAAGCCTAGGGAGGACGAAAATGACCTAATTGATCATCCAATGACACAAACACACCTATTGGATGCACAAGATTGGTTAAAAACCCTAATTGGGAAGAATAAGTGTAGGGAGGACGAAAATGACCTAATTGATCGTCCAATGACAGAAACACACCTATTGGATGCACAAGATTGGTTAAAAACCCTAATTGGACAAGAATATGCCTAGGGAGGACGAAAATGACCTAATTGATCATCCAATGACACAAACACGCCTATTGGAAGCACAAGATTGGTTAAAAACCCTAATTGGACAAGAATATGCCTAGGGAGGACGAAAATGACCTAATTGATCATCCAATGACACAAACACAGCTATTGGATGCACAAGATTGGTTAAAAACCCTAATTGGACAAGAATAAGCCTAGGGAGGACGAAAATGACCTAATTGATCATCCAATGACACAACTCAACTTATTGGATGCACAAGATTGGTTAAAAACCCTAATTGGACAAGAATATGCCTAGGGAGGACAAAAATGACCTAATTGATCATCCAATGACACAAACACACCTATTGGATGCACAAGATTGGTTAAAAACCCTAATTGGACAAGAATAAGCCTAGGGAGGACGAAAATGACCTAAATGTTAATCCAATGATACAACTCAACTTATTGGATGCACAAGATTGGTTAAAAACCCTAATTGGCCAAGAATAAGCATAGGGAAGACGAAAATGACCTAATTGATCATCCAATGACACAAACACACCTATTGGATGCACAATATTGGTTAAAAACCCTAATTGGACAAGAATAAGCCTAGGGAGGACGAAAATGACCTAAATATTAATTCAATGACACAAACAAACTTATCGGATGCACAAGATTGGTTAAAAACCCTAATTGGACAAGAATAAGCCTAGGGAGGACGAAAATGACCTAATTGATCATCCAATGACACAAACACACCTATTGGATGCACAAGATTGGTTAAAAACCCTAATTGGACAAGAATATGCCTAGGGAGGACGAAAATGACCTAATTGATCATCCAATGACACAAACAAACATATTGGATGAACAAGATTGGTTAAAAACCCTAATTGGACAAGAATATGCCTAGGGAAGACGAAAATGACCTAAATATTAATTCAATGACACAAACAAACTTATCGGATGCACAAAATTGGTTAAAAACCCTAATTGGACAAGAATAAGCCTAGGAAGGACGAAAATGACCTAATTGATCATCCAATGACAAAAACACACCTATTAGATGCACAAGATTGGTTAAAAACCCTAATTGGACAAGAATAAGCCTAGGGAGGACGAAAATGACCTAATTGATCATCCAATGACACAAACACACCTATTGGATGCACAAGATTGGTTAAAAACCCTAATTGGACAAGAATATGCCTAGGGAGGACGAAAATGACCTAATTGATCATCCAATGACACAAACAAACATATTGGATGAACAAGATTGGTTAAAAACCCTAATTGGACAAGAATAAGCCTAGGGAGGACGAAAATGACCTAATTGATTATCCAATGACACAAACACACCTATTTGATGCACAAGATTGGTTAAAAACCCTAATTGGACAAGAATATGCCTAGGGAGGACGAAAATGACCTAAATATTAATTCAATGACACAAACAAACTTATCGGATGCCCAAGATTGGTTAAAAACCCTAATTGGACAAGAATAAGCCTAGGGAGGACGAAAATGACCTAATTGATCATCCAATGACACAAACACACCTATTGGATGCACAAGATTGGTTAAAAACCCTAATTGGACAAGAATATGCCTAGGGAGGACGAAAATGACCTAATTGATCATCCAATGACACAAACACACCTATTGGATGCAGAAGATTGGTTAAAAACCCTAATTGGACAATAATATGCGTAGGGAGGACGAAAATGACCTAAATATTAATTCAATGACACAAACAAACTTATTGGATTCACAAGATTGGTTAAAAACCCTAATTGGGCAAGAATAGGCCTAGGGAGGACGAAAATGACCTAATTGATCATCCAATGACACAAACACACCTATTGGATGCACAAGATTGGTTAAAAACCCTAATTGGACAAGAATAAGCCTAGGGAGGACGAAAATGACCTAATTGATCATCCAATGACACAAACACACCTATTGGATGCACAAGATTGGTTAAAAACCCTAATTGGACAAGAATATGCCTAGGGAGGACGAAAATGACCTAATTGATCATCCAATCACACAAATGAACTTATTGGATGCACAAGATTGGTTAAAAACCCTAATTGGACAAGAATAAGCCTATGGAGGACGAAAATGACCTAATTGATCATCCAATGACACAAACACACCTATTGGATGCACAAGATTGGTAAAAAAACCTAATTGGACAAGAATAAGCCTAGGGATGACGAAAATGACCTAAATGTTAATCCAATGACACAACTCAACTTATTGGATGCACAAGATTGGTTAAAACCCCTAATTGGACAAGAATAAGCCTAGGGAGGAAGAAACTGACCTAAGTGATCATCCAATGACACAAACACACCTATTGGATGCACAAGATTGGTTAAAAACCCTAATTGGACAAGAATAAGCCTAGGGAGGACGAAAATGACCTAATTGATCATCCAATGACACAAACACACCTATTGGATGCACAAGATTGGTTAAAAACCCTAATTGGACAAGAATATGCCTAGGGAGGACGAAAATGACCTAAATATTAATTCAATGACACAAACAAACTTATCGGATGCACAAGATTGGTTAAAAACCCTAATTGGACAAGAATAAGCCTAGGGAGGACGCAAATGACCTAATTGATCATCCAATGATACAAACACACCTATTGGATTAACAAGATTGGTTAAAAACCCTAATTGGACAAGAATAAGCCTAGGGAGGACGAAAATGCCTAATTGATCATCCAATGACACAAACACACCTATTGGATGCACAAGATTGGTTAAAAACCCTAATTGGACAAGAATATGCCTAGGGAGGACGAAAATGACCTAATTGATCATCCAACGACACAAACACACCTATTGTATGCACAAGATTGGTTAAAAACCATAATTGGACAAGAATAAGCCTAGGGAGGACGAAAATGACCTAATTCATCATCCAATGACACAAACACACCTATTGGATGCACAAGATTGGTTAAAAACCCTAATTGGACAAAGAATATGCCTAGGGAGGACGAAAATGACCTAAATATTAATTCAATGACACAAAAAAACTTATTGGATGCACAAGATTGGTTAAAAACCCTAATTGGACAAGAATAAGCCTAGGGAGGACGAAAATGACCTAATTGATCATCCAATGACACAAACACACCTATTGGATGCACAAGATTGGTTAAAAACCCTAATTGGACAAGAATATGCCTAGTGAGGACGGATATGACCTAAATGTTAATCCAATGACACAAATAAACTTATTGGATGCACAAGATTGGTTAAAAACCCTAATAGGACAAGAACAAGCCTAGGGAGAACGAAAATGACCTAAATGTTAATCCAATGACACAACTCAACTTATTGGATGCACAAGATTGGTTAAAAACCCTAATTGGACAAGAATAAGCCTAGGGAGGACGAAAATGACCTAATTGATCATCCAATGACACAAACACACCTATTGGATGCACAAGATTGGTTAAAAACCCTAGTTGGACAAGAACATGCCTAGGGAGGACGAAAATAACCTAATTGATCATCCAATGACACTAATGAACTTATTGGATGCACAAGATTGGTTAAAAACCCTAATTGGACAAGAATAACCTAGGGAGGACGAAAATGACCTAATTGATCATCCAATGACACCAACACACCTATTGGATGCACAAGAAAAGTTTAAAACCCTAATTGGACAAGAATATGCCTAGGGAGGACGAAAATGACCTAAATGTTAATCCAATGACACAACTCAACTTATTGGATGCACAAGATTGGTTAAAAACCCGAATTGGACAAGAATAAGCCTAGGGAGGACGAAGATGACCTAATTGATCATCCAATGACACAAACACACCTATTGGATGCACAAGATTGGTTAAAAACCCTAATTGGACAAGAATATGCCTAGGGAGGACGAAAATGACCTAAATATTAATTCAATGGCACAAACAAACTTATCGGATGCACAAGATTGGTTTAAAACCCTAATTGGACAAGAATAAGCCTAGGGAGGACGAAAATGACCTAATTGATCATCCAATGACACAAACACACCTATTAGATGCACAAGATTGGTTAAAAACCCTAATTGGACAAGAATAAGCCTAGGCAGGACGAAAATTACCTAATTGATCATCCAATGACACAAACACACCTATTGGATGCACAAGATTGGTTAAAAACCCTAATTGGACAAGAATATGCCTAGGGAGGACGAAAATGACCTAATTGATCATCCAATGACACAAATGAACTTATTGATTGCACAAGATTAGTTAAAAACCCTAATTGGACAAGAATAAGCCTAGGGAGGACGAAAATGACCTAATTGATCATGCAATGACACAAACACACCTATTGGATGCACAAGATTGGCTAAAAACCCTAATTGGACAAGAATAAGCGTAGGGAGAACGAAAATGACCTAAATATTAATCCAATGACACAACTCAACTTATTGGATGCACAAGATTGGTTAAAAACCCTAATTGGACAAGAATAAGCCTAGGGAGGACGAAAATGACCTAATTGATCATCCAATGACACAAACACACCTATTGGATGCACAAGATTGGTTAAAAACCCTAATTGGACAAGAATATGCCTAGGGAGGACGAAAATGACATAATGTTAATCCAATGACACAAATGAACTTATTGGATCTACAAGATTGGTTAAAAACCCTAATTGGACAAGAATATGCCTAGGGAGGACGAAAATGACCTAAATGTTAATCCAATGACACAACTCAACTTATTGGATGCACAAGATTGGTTAAAAACCCTAATTGGACAAGAATAAGCCTAGGGAGGACGAAAATGACCTAATTGATCATCCAATGACACAAACACACCTATTGGATGCACAAGATTGGTTAAAAACCCTAATTGGACAAGAGTATGGCTAGGGAGGATGAAAATGACCTAAATATTAATTCAATGACACAAACAAACTTATCGGATGCACAAGATTGGTTAAAAACCTTAATTGGACAAGAATAAGCCTAGGGACGACGAAAATGACCTAATTGATCATCCAATGACACAAACACACCTATTAGATGCACAAGATTGGTTAAAAACCCTAATTGGACAAGAATAAGCCTAGGGAGGACGAAAATGACCTAATTGATCATCCAATGACACAAACACACCTATTGGATGCACAAGATTGGTTAAAAACCCTAATTGGACAAGAATATGCCTAGGGAGGACGTAAATGACCTATTTGATCATCCAATGACACAACCACACCTATTGGATGCACAAGATTGGTTAAAAACCCTAATTGGACAAGAATATGCCTAGGGAGGACGAAAATGACCTAAATATTAATTCAATGACACAAACAAACTTATTGGATGCACAAGATTGGTTAAAAACCCTAATTGGACAAGAATAAGCCTAGGGAGGACGAAAATGACCTAAATGTTAATCCCATGACACAAACACACCTATTGGATGCACAAGATTGGTTAAAAACCCTAATTGGACAAGAATAAGCCTAGGGAGGACGAAAATGACCTAATTGATCATCCAATGACACAAACACACCTATTGGATGCACAAGATTGGTTAAAAACCCTAATTGGACAAGAATATGCCTAGGGAGGACGAAAATGACCTAATTGATCATCCAATGACACAAACACACCTATTGGATGCACAAGATCGGTTAAAAACCCTAATTGGACAAGAGTAAGCCTAGGGAAGACGAAAGTGACCTAATTGATCATCCAATGACACAAACACACCTATTGGATGCACAAGATTGGTTAAAAACCCTAATTGGACAAGAATATGGCTAGGGATGACGAAAATGACATTATGTTAATCCAATGACACAAATGAACTTATTGGATGCACAAGATTGGTTAAAAACCCTAATTGGACAAGAATAAGCCTTTGGAGGACGAAAATGACCTAATTGATCATCCAATGACACAAACACACCTATTGGATGCACAAGATTGGTTAAAAACCCTAATTGGACAAGAATAAGCCTAGGGAGGACGAAAATGACCTAAATGTTAATCCAATGACACAACTCAACTTATTGGATACACAAGATTGGTTAAAAACCCTAATTGGACAAGAATATGCCTAGGGAGGACGAAAATGACCTAATTGATAATCCAATGACACAAACACACCTATTGGATGCACAAGATTGGTTAAAAACCCTAATTGGACAAGAATAAGCCTAGGGAGGATGAAAATGACCTAATTGATCATCCAATGACACAAACACACCTATTGGATGCACAAGATTGGTTAAAAATCCTAATTGGACAAGAATAAGCCTAGGGAGGATAAAAATGACCTAATTGATCATCCAATGACACAAACACACCTATTGGATGCACAAGATTGGTTAAAAACCCTAATTGGACAAGAATAAGCCTAGGGAGGACGAAAATGACCTAATTGATCATCCAATGACACAAACACACCTATTGGATGCACAAGATTGGTTAAAAACCCTAATTGGACAAGAATAAGCCTAGGGAGGACGAAAATGACCTAATTGATCATCCAATCACACAAACACACCTATTGGATGCACAAGATTGGTTAAAAACCATAGTTGGACATGAATATGCCTAGGGAGGATGAAAATGACCTAATTGATCATCCAATGACACAAATGAACTTATTGGATGCACAAGATTGGTTAAAAACACTAATTGGACAAAAATAAGCCTAGGGAGGACAAAAATGACCTAATTGATCATCCAATGACACAAACACACCTATTGGATGCACAAGATTGGTTAAAAACCCTAATTGGACAAGAATAAGCCTAGGGAGGACGAAAATGACCTAATTGATCATCCAATGACACAAACACACCTATTGGATGCACAAGATTGGTTAAAAACCCTAATTGGACAAGAATAAGCCTAGGGAGGACGAAAATGACCTAATTGATCATCCAATGACACAAACACACCTATTGGATGCACAAGATTGGTTAAAAACCCTAATTGGACAAGAAGATGCCTAGGGAGGACAAAAATGACCTAATTGATCATCGAATGACACAAACACACCTATTGGATGCAAAAGTTTGGTTAAAAACCCTAATTGGACAAGAATAAGCCAAGGGAGAACGAATATGACCTAAATGTTAATCCAATAACACAAATGAACTTATTGGATGCACAAGATTGGTTAAAAACCCTAATTCGACAAGAATAAGCCTAGGGAGGACGAAAATGACCTAATTGATCATCCAATGACACAAACACACCTATTGGATGCACAAGATTGGTTAAAAACCCTAATTGGACAAGAATAAGCCTAGGGAGGACGAAAATGACCTAATTGATCATCCAATGACACAAACACACCTATTGGATGCACAAGATTGGTTAAAAACCCTAATTGGACAAGAATATGCCTAGGGAGGACGAAAATGACCTAAATGTTAATACAATGACTCAACTCAACTTATTGGATGCACAAGATTGGTTAAAAACCCTAGTTGGACAAGAATAAGCCCAAGGAGGACGAAAATAACCTAATTGATCATCCAATGACACAAACACACCTATTGGATGCACAAGATTGGTTAAAAACCCTAATTGGACAAGAATATGCCTAGGGAGGACGAAAATGACCTAAATGTTAATCCATTGACACAAATGAACTTATTGGATGCACAAGATTGGTTAAAAACCCTAATTGGACAAGAATAAGCCTTGGGAGGACGAAAATGACCTAATTGATCATTCTATGACATAAACACATCTATTGGATGCACAAGACTGGTTAAAAACCCTAATTGGACAAGAATATGCCTAGGATGGACGAAAATGACCTAATTGATCATCCAATGACACAAACACACCTATTGGATGCACAAGATTGGTTAAAAACCCTAATTGGACAAGAATAAGCCTAGGGAGGACGAAAATGACCTAATTGATCATCCAATGACACAAACACACCTATTGGATGCACAAGAATGGTTAAAAACCCTAATTGGACAAGAATATGCCTAGGGAGAACTAAAATGACCTAAATTGATCATCCAATGACACAAACACACCTATTGGATGCACAAGATTGGTTAAAAACCCTAATTGGACAAGAATAAGCCTAGAGAGGACGAAAATGACCTAATTGATCATCCAATGACACAAAAACACCTATTGGATGCACAAGATTGGTTAAAAACCCTAATTGGACAAGAATATGCCTAGGGAGGACGAAAATGACCTTAATATTAATTCAATGACACAAACAAAGTTATTGGATGCACAAGATTGGTTAAAAACCCTAATTGGACAAGAATATGCCTAGGGAGGACTAAAATGACCTAAATGTTAATCCAATGACACAAATGAACTTATTGGATGCCCAAGATTGGTTAAAACCCCTTATTGGACAAGAATAAGCCTAGGGAGGACGAAAATGACCTAATTGATCATCCAATGACACAAACACACTTATTGGATGCACCAGATTGGTTAAAAACCCTAATTGGACAAGAATATGCCTAGGGAGGACGAAAATGACCTAAATATTAATTCAATGACACAAACAAACTTATCGGATGCACAAGATTGGTTAAAAACCCTAATTGGAAAAGAATAAGCCTAGGGAGGACGAAAATGACCTAATTGATCATCCAATGACACAAACACACCTATTGGATGCACATAATTGGTTAAAAACCCTAATTGGACAAGAATAAGCCTAGGGAGGACGAAAATGCCTAATTGATCATCCAATGACACAAACACACCTATTGGATGCACAAGATTGGTTAAAAACCCTAATTGGACAAGAATAAGCCTAGGGAGGACGAAAATGACCTAATTGATCATCCAATGACACAAACACACCTATTGGATGCACAAGATTGGTTAAAAACCCTAATTGGACAAGAATATGCCAAGGGAGGACGAAAATGACCTAAATATTAATTCAATGACATAAAGAAACTTTTTGGATGCACAAGATTGGTTAAAAACCCTAATTGGACCAGAATAAGCCTAGGGAGGACGAAAATGACCTAATTGATCATCCAATGACATAAACAAAGTTATTGGATGCACAAGATTGGTTAAAAACCCTAATTGGACAAGAATAAGCCTAGGGAGGAAGAAAATGACCTAATTGATCATCCAATGACACAAACACACCTATTGGATGCACAAGATTGGTTAAAAACCCTAATTGGACAAGAATAAGCCTAGGGAGGACGAAAATGACCTAATTGATCATCCAATGACACAAACACACCTATTGGATGCACAAGATTGGTTAAAAACCCTAATTGGACAAGAATATGCCTAGGGAGGATGAAAATGACCTAATTGATCATCCAATGACACAAACACACCAATTGGATGCACAAGATTCGTTAAAAACCCTAATTGGACAAGAATATGCATAGGGAGGTCGAAAATGACCTAATTGATCATCCAATGACACAAACACACCTATTGGATGCACAAGATTGGTTAAAAACCCTAATTGGACAAGAATATGCCTAGGGAGGACGAAAATGACCTAATTGATCATCCAATGACACAAACACACCTATTGGATGCACAAGATTGGTTAAAAACCCTAACTTGACAAGAATATGCCTAGGGAGGACGAAAATGACCTAATTGATCATCCAATGACACAAACACACCTATTGGATGCACAAGATTGGTTAAAAACCCTAATTTGACAAGAATATGCCTAGGGAGGACGAATATGACCTAAATGTTAATCCAATAACTCAAATGAACTTATTGGATGCACAAGATTTGTTAAAAACCCAAATTGGACAAGAATAATCCTAGGGAGAACGAAAATGACCTAAATGTTAATCCAATGACACAACTCAACTTATTGGATGCACAAGATTGGTTAAAAACCCTAATTGGACAAGAATAAGCCTAGGGAGGACGAAAATGACCTAATTGATCATCCAATGACACAAACACACCTATTGGATGCACAAGATTGGTTAAAAACCCTAATTGGACAAGAATATGCCTAGGGAGGACGAAAATGACCTAAATATTAATTCAATGACACAAACAAAGTTATTGGATGCAAAGATTGGTTAAAAACCCTAATTGGACAAGAATAAGCCTAGGGAGGACGAAAATGACCTAATTGATCATCCAATGACACAAACACACCTATTGGATGCACAAGATTGGTTAAAAACCCTAATTGGACAAGAATAAGCCTAGGGAGGACGAAAATGACCTAATTGATCATCCAATGACACAAACACACCTATTGGATGCACAAGATTGGTTAAAAACCCTAATTGGACAAGAATATGCCTAGGGAGGACGAAAATGACCTAAATATTAATTCAATGACACAAACAAAGTTATTGGATGCACAAGATTGATTAAAAACCCTAATTTGACAAGAATAAGTGTAGGTAGGATGAAAATGACCTAATTGATCATCCAATGACACAAACACACCTATTGGATGCACAAGATTGGTTAAAAACCCTAATTGGACAAGAATAAGCCTAGGGAGGACGAAAATGACCTAATTGATCATCCAATGACACAAACACACCTATTGGATGCACAAGATTGGTTAAAAACCCTAATTGGACAAGAATAAGCCTAGGGAGGACGAAAATGACCTAATTGATCATCCAATGACACAAACACACCTATTGGATGCACAAGATTGGTTAAAAACCCTAATTGGACAAGAATATGCCTAGGGAGGTCGAAAATGACCTAAATATTAATTCAATGACACAAACAAAGTTATTGGATGCACAAGATTGGTTAAAAAAACCCTAATTGGACAAGAATAAGCCTAGGGAGGACGTAAATGACCTAATTGATCATCCAATGACACAAACACACCTATTGGATGCACAAGATTGGTTAAAAACCCTAATTGGACAAGAATATGCCTAGGGAGGACGAAAATGACCTAAATATTAATTCAACGACACAAACACACCTATTGGATGCACAAGATTGGTTAAAAACCCTAATTGGACAAGAATAAGCCTAGGGAGGACGAAAATGACCTAATTGATCATCCAATGACACAAACACACCTATTGGATGCACAAGATTGGTTAAAAACCCTAATTAAACAAGAATATGCCTAGGGAGGACGAAAATTACCTAAATGTTAATTCAATGACACAAATGAACTTATTGGATGCACAAGATTGGTTAAAAACCCTAATTGGACAAGAATAAGCCTAGGGAGGACGAAAATGACCTAATTGATCATCCAATGACACAAACACACCTATTGGATGCACAAGATTGGTTAAAAACCCTAACTGGACAAGAATATGCCTAGGGAGGACGAAAATGACCTAATTGATCATCCAATGACACAAACACACCTATTGGATGCACAAGATTGGTTAAAAACACTAATTGGACAAGAATAAGCCTAGAGAGGACGAAAATGACCTAATTGATCATCCAATGACACAAACACTTCTATTGGATGCACAAGATTGGTTGAAAACCCTAATTGGACAAGAATAAGCCTGGGGAGGAAGAAAATGACCTAATTTATTATCCAATGACAAAAACACACATATTGGATGCACAAGATTGGTTAAAAACCCTAATTGGACAAGAATAAGCCTATGGAGGACGAAAATGACCAAATTGATCATCCAATGACACAAACACACCTATTGGGTGCACAAGATTGATTAAAAACCCTAATTGGACAAGAATATGCCTAGGGAGGACGAAAATGACCTAAATATTAATTCAATGACACAAACAAAGTTATTGGATGCACAAGATTGGTTAAAAACCCTAATTGGACAAGAATAAGCCTAGGGAGGACGAAAATGACCTAATTGATCATCCAATGACACAAACACACCTATTGGATGCACAAGATTGGTTAAAAACCCTAATTGGACAACAATATGCCTAGGGAGGACGAATATGACCTAAATGTTAATCCAATAACACAAATGAACTTATTCGATGCACAAGATGGGTTAAAAACCCTAATTGGACAAGAATATGCCTAGGGAGAACGAAAATGACCTAAATGTTAATCCAATGACACAACTCAACTTATTGGATGCACAAGATTGGTTAAAAACCCTAATTGGACAAGAATAAGCCTAGGGAGGACGAAAATGACCTAATTGATCATCCAATGACACAAACACACCTATTGGATGCACAAGATTGGTTAAAAACCCTAATTGGACTAGAATATGCCTTAGGAGGACGAAAATGACCTAAATATTAATTCAATGACATAAACAAAGTTATTCGATGCACAAGATTGGTTAAAAACCCTAATTGGACAAGAATAAGCCTAGGGAGGACGAAAATGACCTAATTGATCATCCAATGACACAAACACACCTATTGGATGCACAAGATTGGTTAAAAACCCTAATTGGAAAAGAATAAGCCTAGGGAGGACGAAAATGACCAAATTGATTATCCAATGACACAAACACACCTATTGGATTCACAAGATTGGTTAAAAACGCTAATTGGACAAGAATAAGCATAGGGAGGACGAAAATGACCTAATTGATCATCCAATGACACAAACAAACCTATTGGATGCAACAGATTGGTTTAAAACCCTAGTTGCACAAGAATATGCCTAGGGAGGACGAAAATGACCTAATTGATCATCCAATGACACAAATGAACTTATTGGATGCACAAGATTGGTTAAAAACCCTAATTGGACAAGAATAAGCCTAGGGAGGACGAAAATGACCTAATTGATCATCCAATGACACAAACACACCTATTGGATGCACAAGATTGGTTAAAAACCCTAATTGGACAAGAACATGCCTAGGGAGGACGAAAATGACCTAATTGATCATCGAATGACACAAACACACCTATTGGATGCACAAGATTGGTTAAAAACCCAAATTGGACAAGAATAAGACTAGGGAGGACGAAAATGACCTAATTGATCATCCAATGAAACAAACTCACCTATTGAATGCACAAGATTGGTTTAAAACCCTAGTTGGACAAGAATATGCCTAGGGAGGACGAAAATGACCTAATTGATCATCCAATGACACAAATGAACTTATTGGATGCACAAGATTGGTTAAAAACCCTAATTGGACAAGAATAAGCCTAGGGAGGACGAAAATGACCTAATTGATCATCCAATGACGCAAACACACCTATTGGATGCACAAGATTGGTTAAAAACCCTAATTGGACAAGAATATGCCTAGGGAGGACGAAAATGACCTAAATGTTAATCCAATGACACAAATGAACTTATTGGATGCACAAGACTGGTTAAAAACCCTAATTGGACAAGAATAAGCCTAGGGAGGACGGAAATGACCTAATTGATCATCCAACGACACAAACACACCTATTGGATGCACCAGATTGGTTAAAAACCATAATTGGACAAGAATAAGCCTAGGGAGGACGAAAATGACCTAAATGTTAATCCAATGACACAAATGAACTTATTGGATGCACAAGACTGGTTAAAAACCCTAATTGGACAAGAATATGCCTAGGGAGGACGAAAATGACCTAAATGTTAATCCAATGACACAAATGAACTTATTGGATGCACAAGACTGGTTAAAAACCCTAATTGGACAAGAAAATGCCTAGGGAGGACGAAAATGATCTAATTGATCATCCAATGACACAAACACACCTATTGTATGCACAAGATTGGTTAAAAACCATAATTGGACAAGAATAAGCCTAGGGAGGACGAAAATGACCTAATTCATCATCCAATGACACAAACACACCTATTGGATGCACAAGATTGGTTAAAAACCCTAATTGGACAAAGAATATGCCTAGGGAGGACGAAAATGACCTAAATATTAATTCAATGACACAAACAAACTTATTGGATGCACAAGATTGGTTAAAAACCCTAATTGGACAAGAATAAGCCTAGGGAGGACGAAAATGACCTAATTGATCATCCAATGACACAAACACACCTATTGGATGCACAAGATTGGTTAAAAACCCTAATTGGACAAGAATATGCCTAGGGAGGACGGATATGACCTAAATGTTAATCCAATGACACAAATAAAGTTATTGGATGCACAAGATTGGTTAAAAACCCTAATAGGACAAGAACAAGCCTAGGGAGAACGAAAATGACCTAAATGTTAATCCAATGACACAACTCAACTTATTGGATGCACAAGATTGGTTAAAAA
>JBBPBR010001828.1:79632-101335 GCA_037974775.1 Cicer pinnatifidum | reverse complement strand
GTCATTGGATGATCAATTAGGTCATTTTCGTCCTCCCTAGGCTTATTCTTGTCCAATTAGGGTTTTTAACCAATCTTGTGCATCCAATAAGTTTATTTGTGTCATTGGATTAACATTTAGGTCATTTTCGTCCTCCCTAGGCATATTCTTGTCCAATTAGGGTTTTTAACCAATCTTGTGCATCCAATAGGTGCGTTTGTGTCATTGGATGATCAATTAGGTTATTTTTGTCCTCCCTATGCTTATTCTTGTCCAATTAGGATTTTTAACCAATCTTGTGCATCCAATAGGTGTGTTTGTGTCATTGGATGACCAATTAGGTCATTTTCGTCCCCCCTAGGCATATTCTTGTCCAATTAGGGTTTTTAACCAATCTTGTGCATCCAATAGGTGTGTTTGTGGCAATGGATGATCAATTAGGTCATTTTCGTCCTCCCTAGGCTTATTCTTGTCCAATTAGGGTTTTTAACCAATCTTGAGCATCCAATAGGTGTGTTTGTGTCATTGGATGATCAATTAGGTCATTTTCGTCCTCCCTAGGCTTATTCTTGTCCAATTAGGGTTTTTAACCAATCTTGTGCATCCAATAAGTTCATTTGTGTCATTGGATTAACATTTAGGTCATTTTTGTCCTCCCTAAGCATATTCTTGTCCAATTAGGGTTTTTAACCAATCTTGTGCATCCAATAGGTGTGTTTGTGTCATTGGATGATCAATTAGGTCATTTTCTTCCTCCCTAGGCTTATTCTTGTCCAATTAGGGTTTTTAACCAATCTTGTGCATCCAATAAGTTGAGTTGTGTCATTGGATTAACATTTAGGTCATTTTCGTCCTCCGTAGGCTTATTCTTGTTCAATTAGGGTTTTTAACCAATCTTGTGCATCCAATAGGTGTGTTTGTGTCATTGGATGACCAATTAGGTCATTTTCGTCCTCCCTAGGATTATTCTTGTCCAATTAGGGTTTTTAACCAATCTTGTGCATCCAATAGGTGTGTTTGTGTAATTGGATGATCAATTAGGTCATTTTCGTCCTCCCTAGGCTTATTCTTGTCCAATTAGGGTTTTTAACCAATCTTGTGCATCCAATAAGTTCATTTGTGTCATTGGATTAACATTTAGGTCATTTTTGTCCTCCCTAGGCATATTCTTCTCCAATTAGAGTTTTAGACCAATCTTGTGCATCTAATAGGTGTGTTTGTGTCATTGGATGATCAATTAGGTTATTTTCGTCCTCCCTAGGCTTATTCTTGTCCAATTAGGGTTTTTAACTAATCTTGTGCATCCAATAAGTTCATTTGTGTCATTGGATGATCAATTAGGTCATTTTCGTCCTCCCTAGGCATATTCTTGTCCAATTAGGGTTTTAACCAATCTTGTGCATCCAATAGGTGTGTTTGTCTCATTGGATGATCAATTAGGTCATTTTCGTCCTCCCGAGGCTTAATCTTGTCCAATTAGGGTTTTTAACCAATCTTGTGCATCCAATAGGTGTGTTTGTGTCATTGGATGATCAATTAGGTCATTTTCGTCCTCCCTAGGCTTATTCTTGTCCAATTAGGGTTTTTAACCAATCTTGTGCATCCGATAAGTTTGTTTGTGTCATTGAATTAATATTTAGGTCATTTTCGTCCTCCCTAGGCATATTCTTGTCCAATTTGGGTTTTTAAGCAATCTTGGGCATCCAATAGGTGTGTTTGTGTCATTGGATGATCAATTAGGTCATTTTCGTCCTCCCTAGGCATATTCTTGTCCAATTAGGGTTTTTAACCAATCTTGTGCATCCAATAGGTGTGTTTGTGTCATTGGATGATCAATTAGGTCATTTTCGTCCTCCCTAGGCTTATTCTTGTCCAATTAGGGTTTTTAACCAATCTTGTGCATCCGATAAGTTTGTTTGTGTCATTGAATTAATATTTAGGTCATTTTCGTCCTACCTAGGCATATTCTTGTCCAATTAGGGTTTTTAACCAGTCTTTTGCATCCAATAGGTGTGTTTGTGTCATTGGATGATCAATTAGGTCATTTTCGTCCTCCCTAGGCTTATTCTTGTCGAATTAGGGTTTTTAACCAATCTTGTGCATCCAATAGGTGTGTTTGTGTCATTGGATGATCAATTAGGTCATTTTCGTCTTCCCTAGGCATATTCTTGTCCAATTAGGGTTTTTAACCAATCTTGTGCATCCAATAAGTTGAGTTGTGTCATTGGATTAACATTTAGGTCATTTTCATCCTCCCTAGGCTTATTCTTGTCCAATTAGGGTTTTTAACCAATCTTGTGCATCCGATAAGTTTGTTTGTGTCATTGAATTAATATTTAGGTCATTTTCGTCCTCCCTAGGCTGATTCTTTTCCAATTAGGGTTTTTAACCAATCTTGTGCATCTAATAGGTATGTTTGTGTCATTGGATGATCAATTAGGTCATTTTCGTCCTCCCTAGGCTTATTCTTGTCCAATTAGGGTTTTTAACCAATCTTGTGCATCCGATAAGTTTGTTTGTGTCATTGAATTAATATTTAGGTCATTTTCGTCCTCCCTAGGCATATTCTTGTCCAATTAGGGTTTTTAACCAATCTTGTGCATCCAATAAGTTCATTTGTGTCATTCGATTAACATTTAGGTTATTTTCGTCCTCCCTAGGTATATTATTGTCCAACTAGGGTTTTAAACCGATCTTGTGCATCGAATAGGTGTGTTTGTGTCATTGGATGATCAATTAGGTCATTTTCGTCCTCCCTAGGCTTATTCTTGTCCAATTATCGTTTTTAACCAATCTTGTGCATCCAATAGGTGTGTTTGTGTCATTGGATGATCAATTAGGTCATTTTCGTCCTCCCTAGGCTTATTCTTGTCCAATTAGGGTTTTTAACCAATCTTGTGCATCCGATAAGTTTGTTTGTGTCATTGAATTAATATTTAGGTCATTTTCGTCCTCCGTAGGCATATTCTTGTCCAATTAGGGTTTTTAACCAATCTTCTGCATCCAATAGGTGTGGTTGTGTCATTGGATGATCAAATAGGTCATTTACGTCCTCCCTAGGCATATTCTTGTCCAATTAGGGTTTTTAACCAATCTTGTGCATCCAATAGGTGTGTTTGTGTCATTGGATGATCAATTAGGTCATTTTCGTCCTCCCTAGGCTTATTCTTGTCCAATTAGGGTTTTTAACCAATCTTGTGCATCTAATAGGTGTGTTTGTGTCATTGGATGATCAATTAGGTCATTTTCGTCGTCCCTAGGCTTATTCTTGTCCAATTAAGGTTTTTAACCAATCTTGTGCATCCGATAAGTTTGTTTGTGTCATTGAATTAATATTTAGGTCATTTTCATCCTCCCTAGGCATACTCTTGTCCAATTAGGGTTTTTAACCAATCTTGTGCATCCAAGAGGTGTGTTTGTGTCATTGGATGATCAATTAGGTCATTTTCGTCCTCCCTAGGCTTATTCTTGTCCAATTAGGGTTTTTAACCAATCTTGTGCATCCAATAGGTGTGTTTGTGTCATTGGATGATCAATTAGGTCATTTTCGTCCTCCCTAGGCTTATTCTTGTCCAATTAGGGTTTTTAACCAATCTTGTGCATCCAATAGGTGTGTTTGTGTCATTGGATGATCAATTAGGTCATTTTCGTCCTTTCTATGCTTATTTTTGTCCAATTAGGGTTTTTAAGCAATCTTGTGCATCCAATAAGTTCATTTGTGTCATTGGATGATCAATTAGGTCATTTTCGTCCTCCCTAGGCATATTCTTGTCCAACTAGGGTTTCTAACCAATCTTGTGCTTCCAATAGATGTGTTTGTGTCATTGGATGATCAATTAGGTCATTTTCGTCCTCCCTAGGCTTATTCTTGTCCAATTAGGGTTTTTAACCAATCTTGTGCATCCAATAGGTGTGTTTGTGTCATTGGATGATCAATTAGGTCATTTTCGTCCTCCCTAGGCTTATTCTTGTCCAATTAGGGTTTTTAACCAATCTTGTGCATCCAATAGGTGTGTTTGTGTCATTGGATGATCAATTAGGTCATTTTCGTCCTCCCTGTGCTTATTCTTGTCCAATTAGGGTTTTTAACCAATCTTGTGCATCCAATAGGTGTGTTTGTGGCAATGGATGATCAATTAGGTCATTTTCGTCCTCCCTAGGCTTATTCTTGTCCAATTAGGGTTTTTAACCAATCTTGAGCATCCAATAGGTGTGTTTGTGTCATTGGATGATCAATTAGGTCATTTTCGTCCTCCCTAGGCTTATTCTTGTCCAATTAGGGTTTTTAATCAATCTTGTGCATCCAATCAGTTCATTTGTGTCATTGGATTAACATTTAGGTCATTTTTGTCCTCCCTAAGCATATTCTTGTTCAATTAGGGTTTTTAACCAATCTTGTGCATCCAATAGGTGTGTTTGTGTCATTGGATGATCAATTAGGTTATTTTCGTCCTCCCTAGGCTTATTCTTGTCCAATTAGGGTTTTTAACTAATCTTGTGCATCCAATAAGTTCATTTGTGTCATTGGATGATCAATTAGGTCATTTTCGTCCTCCCTAGGCATATTCTTGTCCAATTAGGGTTTTTAACCAATCTTGTCCATCCAATAGGTGTGTTTGTGTCATTGGATGATCAATTAGGTCACTTTCGTCCTCCATAGGCTTATTCTTGTCCAATTAGGGTTTTTAACCGATCTTGTGCATCCAATAGGTGTGTTTGTGTCATTGAATGATCAATTAGGTCATTTTCGTCCTCCCTAGGCATATTCTTGTCCAATTAGGGTTTTTAACCAATCTTGTGCATCCAATAGGTGTGTTTGTGTCATTGGATGATCAATTAGGTCATTTTCGTCCTCCCTAGGCTTATTCTTGTCCAATTAGGGTTTTTAACCAATCTTGTGCATCCAATAATTTGAGTTGTGTCATTGGATTAACATTTAGGTCATTTTCGTCCTTCCTAGGCTTATTCTTGTCCAATTAGGGTTTTTAACCAATCTTGTGCATCCAATAAGTTCATTTGTGTCATTGGATTAACATTTAGGTCATTTTCGTCCTCCCTAGGCATATTCTTGTCCAATCAGGATTTTTAACCAATCTTGTGCATCCAATAGGTGTGTTTGTGTCATTGGATGATCAATTAGGTTATTTTCGTCCTCCCTAGGCTTATTCTTGTCCAATTAGGGTTTTTAACCAATCTTGTGCATCCAATAGGTGTGTTTGTGTCATTGGATGATCAATTAGGTCATTTTCGTCCTCCCTAGGCTTATTCTTGTCCAATTAGGGTTTTTAACAAATCTTGTGCATCCAATAAGTAGAGTTGTGTCATTGGATTAACATTTAGGTCATTTTCGCCCTCCCAAGGCATATTCTTGTCCAATTAGGGTTTTTAACCAATCTTATGCATCCAATAGGTGTGTTTGTGTCATTGAATGATCAATTAGGTCATTTTCGTCCTCCCTGGGCTTATTCTTGTCCAATTAGGGTTTTTAACCAATCTTGTGCATCCAATAGGTGTGTTTGTGTCATTGGATGATCAATTAGGTCATTTTCGTCCTCCCTATGCTTATTCTTGTCCAATTAGGGTTTTTAACTAATCTTGTGCATCCAATAAGTTCATTTGATTCATTGGATGATCAATTAGGTCATTTTCGTCCTTCCTAGGCATATTCTTGTCCAACTAGGGTTTTTAACCAACCTTGTGCATCCAATAGGTGTGTTTGTGTCATTGGATGATCAATTAGGTCATTTTTGTCCTCCTTAGGCTTATTCTTGTCCAATTAGGGTTTTAACCAAACTTGTGCATCCAATAAGTTCATTTGTGTCATTGGATTAACATTTAGGTCATTATCGTCCTCCCTAGGCATATTCTTGTCCAATTAGGGTTTTTAACCAATCTTGTGCATCCAATAGGTGTGTTTGTGTCATTGGATGATCAATTAGGTCATTTTCGTCCTCCCTAGGCTTATTCTTGTCCAATTAGGGTTTTTAACCAATCTTGTGCATCCAATAAGTTCATTTGTGTCATTGGATTAACATTTAGGTCATTTTTGTCTTCCCTAGGCATATTCTTGTCCAATTAGGGTTTTTAACCAATCTTGTGCTTCCAATAGGTGTGTTTGTGTCATTGGATGATCAATTAGGTCATTTTCGTCCTCCCTAGGCTTATTCTTGTCCAATTAGGGTTTTTAACCAATCTTGTGCATCCAATAAGTTGAGTTGTGTCATTGGATTAACATTTAGGTCATTTTCGTTCTCCCTAGGCTTATTCTTGTCCAATTAGGGTTTTTAACCAATCTTGTGCATCCAATAGGTGTGTTTGTGTCATTGGATGATCAATGAGGTCATTTTCGTCCTCCCTAGGCATATTCTTGTCCAATTTGGGTTTTTAACCAATCTTGTGCATCCAATAGGTGTGTTTGTGTCATTGGATGATCAATTAGGTCATTTTCGTCCTCCCTAGGCTTATTCTTGTCCAATTAGGGTTTTTAACCAATCTTGTGCATCCAATAGGTGTGTTTGTGTCATTGGATGATCAATTAGGTCATTTTCGTCCTCCCTAGGCTTATTCTTGTCCAATTAGGGTTTTTAACCAATCTTGTGCATCCAATAAGTTCATTTGTGTCATTAGATTAACATTTAGGTCATTTTTGTCCTCCCTAAGCATATTCTTGTCCAATTAGGGTTTTTAACCAATCTTGTGCATCCAATAGGTGTGTTTGTGTCATTGGATGATCAATTAGGTTATTTTCGTCCTCCCTAGGCTTATTCTTGTCCAATTAGGGTTTTTAACTAATCTTGTGCATCCAATAAGTTCATTTGTGTCATTGGATGATCAATTAGGTCATTTTCGTCCTCCCTAGGCATATTCTTGTCCAATTAGGGTTTTTAACCAATCTTGTGCATCCAAATGGTGTGTTTGTGTCATTGGATGATCAATTAGGTCATTTTCGTCCTCCCTAGGCTTATTCTTGTCCAATTAGGGTTTTTAACCGATCTTGTGCATCCAATAGGTGTGTTTGTGTCGTTGGATGATCAATTAGGTCATTTTCGTCCTCCCTTGGCATATTCTTGTCCAATTAGGGTTTTTAACCAATCTTGTGCATCCAATAGGTGTGTTTGTGTAGTTGGATGATCAATTAGGTCATTTTCGTCCTCCCTAGGCATATTCTTGTCCAATTAGGGTTTTTAACCAATCTTGGGCATCCAATAGGTGTGTTTGTGTCATTGGATGATCTATTAGGTCATTTTCGTCCTCCCTAGGCTTATTCTTGTCCAATTAGGGTTTTTAACCAGTCTTGTGCATCCAATCAGTTCATTTGTGTCATTGGATTAACATTTAGGTCATTTTCGTCTTCCCTAGGCATATTCTTGTCCAATTAGGGTTTTTAACCAATCTTGTGCATCCAATAGGTGTGTTTGTATCATTGGATGATCAATTAGGTCATTTTCGTCCTCCCTAGGCTTTTCTTGTCCAATTAGGGTTTTTAACCAATCTTGTGCATCCAATAGGTGTGTTTGTGTCATTGGATGATCAATTAGGTCATTTTCGTCCTCCCTAGGCTTATTCTTGTCCAATTAGGGTTTTTAACCAATCTTGTGCATCCGATAAGTATGTTTGTGTCATTGAATTAATATTTAGGTCATTTTCGTCCTCCCTAGGCATATTCTTGTCCAATTAGGGTTTTTAACCAATCTTGTGCATCCAATAGGTGTGTTTGTGTCATTGGATGATCAATTAGGTCATTTTCGTCCTCCCTAGGCATATTCTTGTCCAATTAGGGTTTTTAACCAATCTTGTGCATCCAATAGGTGTGTTTGTGTCATTGGATGATCAATTAGGTCATTTTCGTCCTCCCTAGGCTTATTCTTGTCCAATTAGGATTTTTAACCAATCTTGTACATCCAATATGTTCATTTGTGTCATTGGATTAACATTTAGGTCATTTTCGTCCTCCCTAGGCATATTCTTGTCCAATTAGGGTTTTTAACTAATCTTGTGCATCCAATAGGTTTGTTGGTGTCATTGGATGATCAATTAGGTCATTTTCGTCCTCCCTAGGCTTATTCTTGTCCAATTAGGGTTTTTAACCAATCTTGTGCATCCAATAAGTTCATTAGTGTCATTGGATGATCAATTAGGTCATTTTCGTTCGCCCTAGGCATGTTCTTGTCCAACTAGGGTTTTTAACCAATCTTGTGCATCCAATAGGTGTGTTTGTGTCATTGGATGATCAATTAGGTCATTTTCGTCCTCCCTAGGCTTATTCTTGTCCAATTAGCGTTTTTAACCAATCTTGTGCATCCAATCAGTTTGTTTGTGTCATTGAATTAATATTTAGGTCATTTTCGTCCTCCCTAGGCATATTCTTGTCCAATTAGGGTTTTTAACCAATCTTGTGCATCCAATAGGTGTGTTTGTGTCATTGGATGATCAATTAGGTCATTTTCGTCCTCCCTAGGCTTATTCTTGTCCAATTATGGTTTTTAACCAATCTTGTGCATCCAATAGGTGTGTTTGTGTCATTGGATGATCAATTAGGTCATTTTCATCCTCCCTAGGCATATTCTTGTCCAACTAGGGTTTTAAACCAATCTTGTGCATCCAATAGGTGTGTTTGTGTCATTGGACGATCAATTAGGACATTTTCGTCCTCCCTAGGCTTATTCTTGTCCAATTATGGTTTTTAACCAATCTTGTGCATCCAATAGGTGTGTTTGTGTCATTGGATGATCAATTAGGTCATTTTCGTCCTCCCTAGGCTTATTCTTGTCCAATTAGGGTTTTTAACCAATCTTGTGCATCCAATAGGTGTGTTTGTGTCATTGGATGATCGGTTAGGTCATTTTCGTCCTCCCTTGGCTTATTCTTGTCAAATTAGGGTTTTTAACCAATCTTGTGCATCCAATAACTTTGTTTGTGTCATTGAATTAATATTTAGGTCATTTTCGTCCTCCCTAGGCATATTCTAGTCCAATTAGGGTTTTTAGCCAATCTTGTGCATCCAATAGGTGTGTTTGTGTCATTGGATGATCAATTAGGTCAGTTTCCTCCTCCCTAGGCAAATTCTTGTCCAATTAGGGTTTTTAACCAATCTTGTGCATCCAATAGGTGTGTTTGTGTCATTGGATGATCAATTAGGTCATTTTCGTCCTCCCTAGGCTTATTCTTGTCCAATTAGGGTTTTTAACCAATCTTGTGCATCCAATAGGTGTGTTTGTGTCATTGGATGATCAATTAGGTCATTTTCGTCCTCCCTAGGCTTATTCTTGCCCAATTAGGATTTTTAACCAATCTTGTGCATCCAATAGGTGTGTTTGTGCCGTTGGATGATCAATTAGGTCATTTTCGTCCTCCCTAGGGTTATTCTTGTCCAATTAGGGTTTTTAACCAATCTTGTGCATCCAATAACTTTGTTTGTGTCATTGAATTAATATTTAGGTCATTTTCCTCCTCCCTAGGCATATTCTTGTCCAATTAGGGTTTTTAACCAATCTTGTGCATCTAATAGGTGTGTTTGTGTCATTGGATGATCAATTAGGTCATTTTCGTCCTCCCTAGGCTTATTCTTGTCCAATTAGGGTTTTTAACCAATCTTGTGCATCCAATAAGTTTGTTTGTGTCATTGAATTAATATTTAGGTCATTTTCGTCCTCCCTAGGCTTATTCTTGTCCAATTAGGGTTTTTAACCAATCTTGTGCATCCAATAACTTTGATTGTGTCATTGAATTAATATTTAGATCATTTTCGTCTTCCCTAGGCATATTCTTGTCCAATTAGGGTTTTTAACCAATCTTGTGCATCCAATAGGTGTGTTTGTGTCATTGGATGATCAATTAGGTCATTTTCGTCCTCCCTAGGCTTATTCTTGTCCAATTAGGGTTTTTAACCAATCTTGTGCATCCAATAGGTGTGTTTGTGTCATTGGATGATCAATTAGGTCATTTTCGTCCTCCCTAGGCTTATTCTTGTCCAATTAGGGTTTTTAACCAATCTTGTGCATCCAATAGGTGTGTTTGTGTCATTGGATGATCAATTAGGTCATTTTTGTCCTCCCTAGGCTTATTTTTGTCCAATTAGTGTTTTTAACCAATCTTGTGCATCCAATAAGTTCATTTGTGTCATTGGATGATCAATTAGGTCATTTTCATCCTCCCTAGGCATATTCATGTCCAACTATGGTTTTTAACCAATCTTGTGCATCCAATAGGTGTGTTTGTGTGATTGGATGATCAATTAGGTCATTTTCGTCCTCCCTAGGCTTATTCTTGTCCAATTAGGGTTTTTAACCAATCTTGTGCATCCAATAGGTGTGTTTGTGTCATTGGATGATCAATTAGGTCATTTTCGTCCTCCCTAGGCTTATTCTTGTCCAATTAGGGTTTTTAACCAATCTTGTGCATCCAATAGGTGTGTTTGTGTCATTGGATGATCAATTAGGTCATTTTTATCCTCCCTAGGCTTATTCTTGTCCAATTAGGATTTTTAACCAATCTTGTGCATCCAATAGGTGTGTTTGTGTCATTGGATGATCAATTAGGTCATTTTTATCCTCCCTAGGCTTATTCTTGTCCAATTAGGATTTTTAACCAATCTTGTGCATCCAATAGGTGTGTTTGTGTCATTGGATGATCAATTAGGTCATTTTCGTCCTCCCTAGGCTTATTCTTGTCCAATTAGGGTTTTTAACCAATCTTGTGCATCCAATAGGTGTGTTTGTGTCATTGGATGATCAATTAGGTCATTTTCGTCCACCCTAGGCTTATTCTTGTCCAATTAGGGTTTTTAACTAATTTTGTGCATCCAATAAGTTCATTTGTGTCATTGGATGATCAATTAGGTAATTTTCGTCCTCCCTAGGCATATTCTTGTACAACTAGGGTTTTTAACCAATCTTGTGCATCCAATAAGTTCATTTGTGACATTGGATGACCAATTAGGTCATTTTCGTCCTCCCTAGGCATATTCTTGTCCAACTAGGGTTTTTAACCAATCTTGTGCATCCAATAGGTGTGTTTGTGTCATTGGATGATCAATTAGGTCATTTTCGTCCTCCCTAGGCCTATTCTTGACCAATTAGGGTTTTTAACCAATCTTGTGCATCCAATAGGTGTGTTTGTGTCATTGGATGATCAATTAGGTCATTTTCGTCCTCCCTAGACTTATTCTCGTCCAATTAGGGTTTTTAACCAATCTTGTGCATCCAATAGGTGTGTTTGTGTCATTGGATGATCAATTAGGTCATTTTCGTCCTCCCTAGGCATATTCTTGTCCAATTAGGGTTTTTAACCAATCTTGTGCATCCAATAGGTGTGTTTGTGTCATTGGATGATCAATTAGGTCATTTTCGTCCTCCCTAGGCTTATTCTTGTCCAATTAGGGTTTTTAACCAATCTTGTGCATCTAATAGGTGTGTTTGTGTCATTGGATGATCAATTAGTTCATTTTCGTCCTCCCTAGGCTTATTCTTGTCAAATTAGGGTTTTTAACCAATCTTGTGCATCCAATAAGTTGAGTTGTGTCATTGGATTAACATTTAGGTCATTTTCGTCCTCCCTAGGCATATTCTTGTCCAATTAGGGTTTTTAACCAATCTTGTGCATCCAATAGGTGTGTTTGTGTCATTGGATGATCAATTAGGTCATTTTCGTCCTCCCTAGGCTTATTCTTGTCCAATTAGGGTTTTTAACCAATCTTGTACATCTAATAAGTTCATTTGTATCATTGGATTAACATTTAGGTCATTTTCGTCCTCCCTAGGCATATTCATGTCCAATTAGTGTTTTTAACCCATCTTGTGCATCCAATAGGTGTGTTTGTGTCATTGGATGATCAATTAGGTCATTTTCGTCCTCCCTAGGCTTATTCTTGTCCAATTAGGGTTTTTAACCAATCTTGTGCATCCAATAACTTTGTTTGTGTCATTGAATTAATTTTTAGGTCATTTTCGTACTCTCTAGGCATATTCTTGTCCAATTAGGGTTTTTAACCAATCTTGTGCATCCAATAGGTGTGTTTGTGTCATTGGATGATCAATTAGGTCATTTTCGTCCTCCCTAGGCTTATTCTTGTCCAATTAGGGTTTTTAACCAATCTTGTGCATCCAATAGGTGTGTTTGTGTCATTGGATGATCAATTAGGTCATTTTCATCCTACCTACACTTATTCTTGTCAAATTAGGGTTTTTAATCAATCTTGTGCATCCAATAACTTTGTTTGTGTCATTGAATTAATATTTAGGTCATTTTCGTCCTCCCTAGGCATATTCTTGTCCAATTAGGGTTTTTAACCAATCTTGTGCATCCAATAGGTGTGTTTGTGTCATTGGATGATCAATTAGGTCATTTTCGTCCTCCCTAGGCTTATTCTTGTCCAATTAGGGTTTTTAACCAATCTTGTGCATCCAATAGGTGTGTTTGTGTCATTGGATGATCAATTAGGTCATTTTCGTCCTCCCTAGGCTTATTCTTGTCCAATTAGGGTTTTTAACCAATCTTTGCATCCAATAACTTTGTTTGTGTCATTGAATTAATATTTAGGTCATTTTCGTCCTCCCTAGGCATATTCTTGTCCAATTAGGGTTTTTAACCAATCTTGTGCATCCAATAGGTGTGTTTGTGTCATTGGATGATCAATTAGGTCATTTTCGTCCTCCCTAGGCTTATTCTTGTCCAATTAGGGTTTTTAACCAATCTTGTGCATCTAATAAGTTCATTTGTGTCATTGGATTAACATTTAGGTCATTTTCGTCCTCCCTAGGCTTATTCTTGCCCAATTAGGGTTTTTAACCAATCTGGTGCATCCAATAAGTTGAGTTGTGTCATTGGATTAGCATTTAGGTCATTTTCGTCCTCCCTAGGCTTATTCTTGTCCAATTAGGGTTTTTAACCAATCTTGTGCATCCAATAAGTTCATTTGTGTCATTGGATTAACATTTAGGTCATTTTCGTCCTCCCTAGGCATATTATTGTCCAATTAGGGTTTTTAACCAATCTTGTGCATCCAATAGGTGTGTTTGTGTCAATGGATGATCAATTAGGTCATTTTCGTCCTCCCTAGGCATATTCTTGTCCAATTAGGGTTTTTAACCAATCTTGTGCATCCAATAGGTGTGTTTGTGTCATTGGATGATCAATTAGGTCATTTTCGTCCTCCCTAGGCTTATTCTTGTCCAACTAGTGTTTTTAACCAATCTTCTGCATCCGATAAGTTTGTTTGTGTCATTGAATTAATATTTAGGTCATTTTCGTCCTCCCTAGGAATATTCTTGTCCAATAAGTGTTTTTAACCAATCTTGTGCATCCAATAGGTGTGTTTGTGTCGTTGGATGATCAATTAGGTCATTTTCGTCCTCCCTAGGCATATTCTTGTCCAATTAGGGTTTTTAACCAATCTTGTGCATCCAATAGGTGTGTTTGTGTCATTGGATGATCAATTAGGTCATTTTCGTCCTCCCTAGGCTTATTCTTGTCCAATTAGGGTTTTTAACCAATCTTGTGCATCCAATAGGTGTGTTTGTGTCATTGGATTAACATTTAGGTCATTTTCGTCATCCCTAGGCATATTCTTGTCCAATTAGGGTTTTTAACCAATCTTGTGCATCCAATAGGTGTGTTTGTGTCATTGGATGATCAATTAGGTCATTTTCGTCCTCCCTAGGCTTATTCTTGTCCAATTAGGGTTTCTAAACAATCTTGTGCATCCAATAGGTGTGTTTGTTTCATTGGATGATCAATTAGGTCATTTTCGTCCTCCCTAGGCCTATTCTTGTCCAATTAGGGTTTTTAACCAATCTTGTGCATCCAATAAGTTCATTTGTGTCATTGGATGATCAATTAGGTCATTTTTGTCCTCCCTAGGCATATTCTTGTCCAATTAGGGTTTTTAACCAATCTTGTGCATCCAATAGGTGTGTTTGTGTCATTGGATGATCAATTAGGTCATTTTCGTCCTCCCTAGGCTTATTCTTGTCCAATTAGGGTTTTTAACCAATCTTGTGCATCCAATAGGTGTGTTTGTGTCATTGGATGATCAATTAGGTAATTTTCGTCCTCCCTAGGCATATTCTTGTCCAATTAGGGTTTTTAACCAATCTTGTGCATCCAATAGGTGTGTTTGTGTCATTGGTTGATCAATTAGGTCATTTTCGTCCTCCATAGGCTTATTCTTGCCCAATTAGGGTTTTTAACGAATCTTGTGCATCCAATAAGTTGAGTTGTGTCATTGGATTAACATTTAGGTCATTTTCGTCCTCCCTAGGCTTATTTTTGTCCAATTAGGGTTTTTAACCAATCTTGTGCATCCAATAAGTTCATTTGTGTCATTGGATTAACATTTAGGTCATTTTCGTCCTCCCTAGGCATATTCTTGTCCAATTAGAGTTTTAGACCAATCTTGTGCATCCAATAGGTGTGTTTGTGTCATTGGATGATCAATTAGGTTATTTTCGTCCTCCCTAGGCTTATTCTTGTCCAATTAGGGTTTTTAACTAATCTTGTGCATCCAATAAGTTCATTTGTGTCATTGGATGATCAATTAGGTCATTTTCATCCTCTCTAGGCATATTCTTGTCCAATTAGGGTTTTTAACCAATCTTGTGCATCCAATATGTGTGTTTGTGTCATTGGATGATCAATTAGGTCATTTTCGTCCTCCCTAGGCTTATTCTTGTCCAATTAGGGTTTTTAACCAGTCTTGTGCATCCAATAGGTGTGTTTGTGTCATTGGATGATCAATTAGGTCATTTTCGTCCTCCCTAGGCTTATTCTTGTCCAATTAGGGTTTTTAACCAATCTTGTGCATCCAATAGGTGTGTTTGTGTCGTTGGGTGATCAATTAGGTCATTTTCATCCTCCCTAGGCTTATTCTTGTCCAATTAGGGTTTTTAACCAATCTTGTGCATCCAATAGGTGTGTTTGTGTCATTGGATGACCAATTAGGTCATTTTCGTCCTCCCTAGGCATATTCTTGTCCAATTAGGGTTTTTAACCAATCTTGTGCATCCAATAGGTGTGTTTGTGTCATTGGATGATCAATTAGGTCATTTTCGTCCTCCCTAGGCTTATTCTTGTCCAATTAGGGTTTTTAACCAATCTTGTGCATCCAATAAGTTCATTTGTGTCATTGGATTAACATTTAGATCATTTTCGTCCTGCCTAGGCATATTCTTGTCCAATTAGGGTTTTTAACCAATCTTGTGCATCCAATAGGTGTGTTTGTGTCATTGGATGATCAATTAGGTTATTTTCGTCCTCCCTAGGCTTATTCTTGTCCAATTAGGGTTTTTAACCAATCTTGTGCATCCAATAGGTGTGTTTGTGTCATTGGATGACCAATTAGGTCATTTTCGTCCTCCCTAGGCATATTCTTGTCCAATTAGGGTTTTTAACCAATCTTGTGCATCCAATAGGTGTGTTTGTGTCATTGGATGATCAATTAGGTCATTTTCGTCCTCCCTAGGCTTATTCTTGTCCAATTAGGGTTTTTAACCAATCTTGTGCATCCAATAAGTTGAGTTGTGTCATTGGATTACCATTGAGGTCATTTTCGTCCTCCCTAGGCTTATTCTTGTCCAATTATGGTTTTTAACCAATCTTGTGCATCCAATAGGTGTGTTTGTGTCATTGGATGATCAATTAGGTCATTTTCGTCCTCCCTAAGCTTATTCTTGTCCAATTAGGGTTTTTAACCAATCTTGTGCATCCAATAGGTGTGTTTCTGTCATTGGATGATCAATTAGGTCATTTTCGTCCTCCCTAGGCTTATTCTTGTCCAATTAGGGTTTTTAACCAATCTTGTGCATCCAATAGGTGTCTTTGTGTCATTGGATGATCAATTAGGTCATTTTCGTCCTCCCTAGGCTTATTCTTGTCCAATTAGGGTTTTTAACCAATCTTGTGCATCCGATAAGTATGTTTGTGTCATTGAATTAATATTTAGGTCATTTTCGTCCTCCCTAGGCATATTCTTGTCCAATTAGGGTTTTTAACCAATCTTGTGCATCCAATAGGTGTGTTTGTGTCATTGGATGATCAATTAGGTCATTTTCGTCCTCCCTAGGCATATTCTTGTCCAATTAGGGTTTTTAACCAATCTTGTGCATCCAATAGGTGTGTTTGTGTCATTGGATGATCAATTAGGTCATTTTCATCCTCACTAGGCTTATTCTTGTCCAATTAGGGTTTTTAACCAATCTTGTACATCCAATATGTTCATTTGTGTCATTGGATTAACATTTAGGTCATTTTCGTCCTCCCTAGGCATATTCTTGTCCAATTAGGGTTTTTAACTAATCTTGTGCATCCAATAGGTTTGTTGGTGTCATTGGATGATCAATTAGGTCATTTTCGTCCTCCCTAGGCTTATTCTTGTCCAATTAGGGTTTTTAACCAATCTTGTGCATCCAATAAGTTCATTAGTGTCATTGGATGATCAATTAGTTCATTTTCGTCCTCCCTAGGCATGTTCTTGTCCAACTAGGGTTTTTAACCAATCTTGTGCATCCAATAGGTGTGTTTGTGTCATTGGATGATCAATTAGGTCATTTTCGTCCTCCCTAGGCTTATTCTTGTCCAATTAGGGTTTTTAACCAATCTTGTGCATCCAATAAGTTGAGTTTTGTCATTGGATTAACATTTCTGTCATATCCGTCCTCCCTAGGCATATTCTTGTCCAATTAGGGTTTTTAACCAATCTTGTGCATCCAATAGGTGTGTTTGTGTCATTGGATGATCAATTAGGTCATTTTCGTCCTCCCTAGGCTTATTCTTGTCCAATTAGGGTTTTTAACCAATCTTGTGCATCCAATAAGTTGAGTTGTTTCATTGGATTAACATTTAGGTCATTTTTGTCCCCCTAGGCTTATTCTTGTCCAATTAGGGTTTTTAACCAATCTTGTGCATCCAATAAGTTCATTTGTGTCATTGGATTAACATTTAGGTCATTTTCGTCCTCCCTAGACATATTCTTGTCCAATTAGGGTTTTTAACCAATCTTGTGTATCCAATAGGTGTGTTTGTGTCATTGGATGATCAATTAGGTCATTTTCGTCCTCCCTAGGCATATTCTTGTCCAATTAGGGTTTTTAACCAATCTTGTGCATCCAATAGGTGTGTTTGTGTCATTGGATGATCAATTAGGTCATTTTCGTCCTCCCTAGGCTTATTATTGTCCAATTATAGTTTTTAACCAATCTTCTGCATCCAATAAGTTCATTTGTGTCATTGGATTAACATTTAGGTCATTTTCGTCCTCCCTAGGCATATTCTTGTCCAATTAGGGTTTTTAACCAATCTTGTGTATCCAATAGGTGTGTTTGTGTCATTGGTTGATCAATTAGGTCATTTTCGTCCTCCCTAGGCTTATTCTTGTCCATCTAGGGTTTTTAACCAATCTTGTGCATCCAATAGGTGTGTTTGTGTCATTGGATGATCAATTTGGTCATTTTCGTCCTCCCTAGGCATATTCTTGTCCAATTAGGGTTTTTAACCAATCTTGTGCATCCAATAAGTTTGTTTGTTTCATTGAATTAATATTTAGGTCATTTTCGTCCTCCCTAGGCATATTCTTGTCCAATTAGGGTTTTTAACCAATCTTGTGCATCCAATAGGTGTGTTTGTGTCATTGGATGATCAATTAGGTCATTTTCGTCCTCCCTAGGCTTATTCTTGTCCAATTAGGGTTTTTAACCAATATTGTGCATCCAATAGGTGTGTTTGTGTCAATTGATGATCAATTAGGTCATTTTCGTCCTCCCTAGGCTTATTCTTGTCCAATTAGGATTTTTAACCAATCTTGTGCGTCCAATAGGTGTGTTTGTGTCATTGGATGATCAATTAGGTCATTTTCGTCCTCCCTAGGCATATTCTTGTCCAATTAGGGTTTTTAACCAATCTTGTGCATCCAATAAGTTCATTTGTGTCATTGGATGATCAATAAGGTCATTTTCGTCCTCCCTAGGCATATTCTTGTCCAACTAGGGTTTTTAACCAATCTTGTGCATCCAATAGGTGTGTTTGTGTCATTGGATGATCAATTAGGTCATTTTCGTCCTCCCTAGGCTTATTCTTGTCCAATTAGGGTTTTTAACCAATCTTGTGCATCCAATAGGTGTGTTTGTGTCATTGGATGATCAATTAGGTCATTTTCGTCCTCCCTGGGCTTATTCTTGTCCAATTAGAGTTTTTAACCAATCTTGTGCATCCAATAGGTGTGTTTGTGTCATTGGATGATCAATTAGGTCATTTTCGTCCTCCCTAGGCTTATTCTTGTCCAATTAGGGTTTTTAACCAATCTTGTGCATCCATTAAGTTCATTTGTGTCATTGGATTAACATTTAGGTCATTTTCGTCCTCTCTAGGCTTATTCTTGTCCAATTAGGGTTTTTAACCAATCTTGTGTATCCAATAGGTGTGTTTGTGTCATTGGATGATCAATTAGGTCATTTTCGTCCTCCCTAGGCATATTCTTGTCCAATTAGGGTTTTTAACCAATCTTGTGCATCCAATAGGTGTGTTTGTGTCATTGGATGATCAATTAGGTCATTTTCGTCTTCCGTAGGCATATTCTTGTCCAATTTGGATTTTTAACGAATCTTGTGCATCCAATAGGTGTGTTTGTGTCATTGGATGATCAATTAGGTCATTTTCGTCCTCCCTAGGCTTATTCTTGTCCAATTAGGGTTTTTAACCAATCTTGTGCATCCAATAGGTGTGTTTGTGTCATTGGATGATCAATTAGGTCATTTTCGTCCTCCCTAGGCATATTCTTGTCCAAATTCGGGTTTTTAACCAATCTTGTGCATCCAATAGGTGTGTTTGGTTCATTGGATGATCAATTAGGTCATTTTCATCCTCCCTAGGCATATTCTTGTCCAATTAGGGTTTTTAACCAATCTTGTGCATCCAATAGGTGTGTTTGTGTCATTGGATGATCAATTAGGTCATTTTCGTCCTCCCTAGGCTTATTCTTGTCCAATTAGGGTTTTTAACCAATCTTGTGCATCCAATAGGTGTGTTTGTGTCATTGGATGATCAATTAGGTCATTTTCTTCCTCCCTAGGCTTATTCTTGTCCAATTAGGGTTTTTAACCAATCTTGTGCATCCAATAACTTTGTTTATGTCATTGGATGATCAATTAGGTCATTTTCGTCCTCCCTAGGCTTATTCTGGTCCAATTAGGGTTTTTAACCAATCTTGTGCATCCAAAAAGTTTCTTTATGTCATTGAATTAATATTTAGGTCATTTTCGTCCTCCCTTGGCATATTCTTGTCCAATTAGGGTTTTTAACCAATCTTGTGCATCCAATAGGTGTGTTTGTGTCATTGGATGATCAATTAGGTCATTTTCGTCCTCCCTAGGCTTATTCTTGTCCAATTAGGGTTTTTAACCAATCTTGTGCATCCAATAGGTGTGTTTGTGTCATTGGATGATCAATTAGGTCATTTTCGTCCTCCCTTGACCTATTCTTGTCAAATTAGGGTTTTTAACCAATCTTGTGCATCCAATAACTTTGTTTGTGTCATTGAATTAATATTTAGGTCATTTTCGTCCTCCCTAGGCATATTCTTGTCCAATTAGGGTTTTTAACCAATCTTGTGCATCCAATAGGTGTGTTTGTGTCATTGGATGATCAATTTAGGTCATTTTCGTTCTCCCTAGGCATATTCTTGTCCAATTAGGGTTTTTAATCAATCTTGTGAATCCAATAGGTGTGTTTGTGTCATTGGATGATCAATTAGGTCATTTTCGTCCTCCCTAGGCATATTCTTGTCCAATTAGGGTTTTTAACCAATCTTGTGCATCCAATAGGTGTGTTTGTGTCATTGGATGATCAATTAGGTCATTTTCGTCCTCCCTATGCTTATTCTTGTCCAATTAGGGTTTTTAACCAATCTTGTGCATCCAATAAGTTGAGTTGTGTCATTTGATTAACATTTTGGTCATTTTTGTCCTCCCTAGGCTTATTCTTGTCCAATTAGGGTTTTTAACCAATCTTGTGCATCCAATAGGTGTGTTTGTGTCATTGGATGATCAATTAGGTCATTTTCGTCCTCCCTAGGCATATTCTTGTCCAATTAGGGTTTTTAACCAATCTTGTGCATCCAATAGGTGTGTTTGTGTCATTGGATGATCAATTAGGTCATTTTCGTCCTCCCTAGGCTTATTCTTGTCCAATTAGGGTTTTTAACCAATCTTGTGCATCCAATAGGTGTGTTTGTGTCATTGGATGATCAATTAGGTCATTTTCGTCCTCCCTAGGCCTATTCTTGCCCAATTAGGGTTTTTAACCAATCTTGTGAATCCAATAAGTTTGTTTGTGTCATTGAATTAATATTTAGGTCATTTTCGTCCTCCCTACGCATATTATTGTCCAATTAGGGTTTTTAACCAATCTTCTGCATCCAATAGGTGTGTTTGTGTCATTGGATGATCAATTAGGTCATTTTCGTCCTCCCTAGGCATATTCTTGTCCAATTAGGGTTTTTAACCAATCTTGTGCATCCAATAGGTGTGTTTGTGTCATTGGATGATCAATTAGGTCATTTTCGTCCTCCCTAGGCTTATTCTTGTCCAATTAGGGTTTTTAACCAACCTTGTGCATCCAATAAGTTGAGTTATGTCATTGGATTAACATTTAGGTCATTTTCGTTCTCCCTAGGCTTATTCTTGTCCAATTAGGGTTTTTAACCAATCTTGTGCATCCAATAAGTTCATTTGTGTCATTGGATTAACATTTAGGTCATATCCGTCTTCCCTAGGCATATTCTTGTCCAATTAGGGTTTTTAACCAATCTTGTGCATCCAATAGGTGTGTTTGTGTCATTGGATGATCAATTAGGTCATTTTCGTCCTCCCTAGGCTTATTCTTGTCCAATTAGGGTTTTGAACCAATCTTGTGCATCCAATAACTTTGTTTGTGTCATTGAATTAATATTTAGGTCATTTTCGTCCTCCCTAGGCATATTCTTGTCCAATTAGGGTTTTAACCAATCTTGTGCATCCAATAGGTGTGTTTGTGTCATTGGATGATCAATTATGTCATTTTCGTCCTCCCTAGGCTTATTCTTGTCCAATTAGAGTTTTTAACCAATCTTGTGCATTCAATAACTTTGTTTGTGTCATTGAATTAATATTTAGGTCATTTTCGTCCTCCCTAGGCATATTCTTGTCCAATTAGGGTTTTTAACCAATCTTGTGCATCCAATAGGTGTGTTTGTGTCATTGGATGATCAATTAGGTCATTTTCGTTCTCCCTAGGCTTATTCTTGTCCAATTAGGGTTTTTAACCAATCTTGTGCATCTAATAGGTGTGTTTGTGTCATTGGATGATCAATTAGGTCATTTTCGTCCTCCCTAGGCTTATTCTTGTCCAATTAGGGTTTTAAACCAATCTTGTGCATCCGATAAGTTTGTTTGTGCCATTGAATTAATATTTAGGTCATTTTCGTCCTCCCTAGGCATATTCTTGTCCAATTAGGGTTTTTAACCAATCTTGTGCATCCAATTGGTGTGTTTGTGTCATTGGATGATCAATTAGGTCATTTTCGTCCTCCCTAGGCTTATTCTTGTCCAATTAGGGTTTTTAACCAATCTTGTACATCCAATATGTTCATTTGTGTCATTGGATTAACATTTAGGTCATTTTCGTCCTCCCTAGGCATATTCTTGTCCAATTAGGGTTTTTAACTAATCTTTTGCATCCAATAGGTTTGTTGGTGTCATTG
>JBBPBR010001828.1:41680-61695 GCA_037974775.1 Cicer pinnatifidum | reverse complement strand
CGTCCTCCCTAGGTTATTCTTGTCCAATTAGGGTTTTTAACCAATCTTGTGCATCCAATAAGTTCATTAGTGTCATTGGATGATCAATTAGGTCATTTTCGTCCTCCCTAGGCATGTTCTTGTCCAACTAGGGTTTTTAACCAATCTTGTGCATCCAATAGGTGTGTTTGTGTCATTGGATGATCAATTAGGTCATTTTCGTCCTCCCTAGGCTTATTCTTGTCCAATTAGGGTTTTTGACCAATTTTGTGCATCCAATAAGTTGAGTTGTGTCATCGGATTAACATTTAGGTCATTTTCGTTCTCCCTAGGCTTGTTCTTGTCCAATTAGGGTTTTTAACCAATCTTGTGCATCCAATAAGATTATTTGTGTCATTGGATTAACATTTAGGTCATATCCGTCCTCCCTAGGCATATTCTTGTCCAATTAGGGTTTTTAACCAATCTTGTGCATCCAATAGGTGTGTTTGTGTCATTGGATGATCAATTAGGTCATTTTCGTCCTCCCTAGGCTTATTCTTGTCCAATTAGGGTTTTTAACCAATCTTGTGCATCCAATAGGTGTGTTTGTGTCATTGGATGATCAATTAGGTCATTTTCGTCCTCCCTTGGCTTATTCTTGTCCAATTAGGGTTTTTAACCAATCTTGTGCATCCGATAAGTTTGTTTGTGTCATTGAATTAATATTTAGGTCATTTTCGTCCTCCCTAGGCATATTCTTGTCCAATTAGGGTTTTTAACCAATCTTGTGCATCCAATAGGTGTGTTTGTGTCATTGGATTATCAATTAGGTCATTTACGTCCTCCCTAGGCTTATTCTTGTCCAATTAGGGTTTTTAACCAATCTTGTGCATCCAATAACTTTGTTTGTGTCATTAAATTAATATTTAGGTCATTTTCGTCCTCCCTAGGCATATTCTTGTCCAATTAGGGTTTTTAACCAATCTTGTGCATCCAATAGGTGTGTTTGTGTCATTGGATGATCAATTAGGTCATTTTCGTCCTCCCTAGGCATATTCTTGTCCAATTAGGGTTTTTAACCAATCTTGTGCGTCCAATAGGTTTGTTTGTGTCATTGGATGATCAATTAGGTCATTTTTGTCCTCCCTAGGCATATTCTTGTCCAATTAGGGTTTTTAACCAATCTTGTGCGTCCGATAAGTTTGTTTGTGTTATTGAATTAATATTTAGGTCATTTTCGTCCTCCCTAGGCATATTCTTGTCCAATTAGGGTTTTTAACCAATCTTGTGCATCCAATAGGTGTGTTTGTGTCATTGGATGATCAATTAGGTCATCTTCGTCCTCCCTAGGCTTATTCTTGTCCAATTAGGGTTTTTAACCAATCTTGTGCATCCAATAAGTTGAGTTGTGTCATTGGATTAACATTTAGGTCATTTTCGTCCTCCGTAGGCTTATTCTTGTCCAATTAGGGTTTTTAACCAATCTTGTGCATCCAATAGGTGTGTTTGTGTCATTGGATGAACAATTAGGTCATTTTCGTCCTCCATAGGCTTATTCTTGTCCAATTAGGGTTTTAAACCAATCTTGTGCATCCGATAAGTTTGTTTGTGTCATTGAATTAATATTTAGGTCATTTTCGTCCTCCCTAGGCATATTCTTCTTGTCCAATTAGGGTTTTTAACCAATCTTGTGCATCCAATAGGTGTGTTTGTGTCATTGGATGATCAATTAGGTCATCTTCGTCCTCCCTAGGCTTATTCTTGTCCAATTAGGGTTTTTAACCAATCTTGTGCATCCAATAAGTTGAGTTGTGTCATTGGATTAACATTTAGGTCATTTTCGTCCTCCCTAGGCTTATTCTTGTTCAATTAGGGTTTTTAACCAATCTTGTGCATCCAATAGGTGTGTTTGTGTCATTGGATGAACAATTAGGTCATTTTCGTCCTCCATAGGCTTATTCTTGTCCAATTAGGGTTTTTCACCAATCTTGTGCATCCAATTGGTGTGTTTGTGTCATTGGATGATCAATTAGGTCATTTTCGTCCTCCCTAGGCTTATTCTTGTCCAATTAGGGTTTTTAACCAATCTTGTGCATCCAATAAGTTGAGTTGTGTCATTGGATTAACATTTAGGTCATTATCGTCCTCCCTAGGCTTATTCTTGTCCAATTAGGGTTTTTAACCAATCTTGTGCATCCAATAGGTGTGTTTGTGTCATTGGATGACCAATTAGGTCATTTTCGTCCTCCATAGGCATATTCTTGTCCAATTAGGGTTTTTAACCAATCTTGTGCATCCAATAGGTGTGTTTGTGGCAATGGATGATCAATTAGGTCATTTTCGTCCTCCCTAGGCTTATTCTTGTCCAATTAGGGTTTTTAACCAATATTGTGCATCCAATAGGTGTGTTTGTGTCATTGGATGATTAATTAGGTCATTTTCGTCCTCCCTAGGCTTATTCTTGTCGAATTAGGGTTTTTAACCAATCTTGTGCATCCAATAAGTCCATTTGTGTCATTGGATTAACATTTAGGTCATTTTCGTCCTCCCTAGGCATATTCTTGTCCAATTAGGGTTTTTAACCAATCTTGTGCTTCCAATAGGTGTGTTTGTGTCATTGGATGATCAATTAGGTCATTTTCGTCCTCCCTAGGCTTATTCTTGTTCAACTAGGGTTTTTAACCAATCTTGTGCATCCAATAACTTTGTTTGTGTCATTGAATTAATATTTAGGTCATTTTCGTCCTCCCTAGGCATATTCTTGTCCAATTAGGGTTTTTAACCAATCTTGTGCATCCAATAGGTGTGTTTGTGGCAACGGATGATCAATTAGGTCATTTTCGTCCTCTCTTGGCATATTCTTTTCCAATTAGGGTTTTTAACCAATCTTGTGCATCCAATAGGTGTGTTTGTGTCATTGGATGATCAATTAGGTCATTTTCGTCCTCCCTAGGCTTATTCTTGTCCAATTAGGGTTTTTAACCAATCTTGTGCATCCAATAAGTTTGTTTATGTCATTGAATTAATATTTAGGTCATATTCGTCCTCCGTAGGCATATTCTGGTCCAATTAGGGTTTTTAACCAATCTTGTGCATCCAATAGGTGTGTTTGTGTCATTGGATGATCAATTAGGTCATTTTCGTTCTCCCTAGGCTTATTCTTGTCCAATTAGGGTTTTTAATCAATCTTGTGCATCCAATAGATGTGTTTGTGTCTTTGGATGATCAATTAGGTCATTTTCGTCCTCCCTAGGCTTATTCTTGTCCAATTAGGGTTTTTAACTAATCTTGTGCATCCAATAGGTGTGTTTGTGTCATTGGATGATCAATTAGGTCATTTTCGTCCTCCCTAGGCTTATTCTTGTCCCATTTGGGTTTTTAACCAATCTTGTGCATCCAATAGGTGTGTTTGTGTCATTGGATGATCAATTAGGTCATTTTCGTCCTCCCTAGGCTTATTCTTGTCCAATTAGGGTTTTTAACCAATCTTGTGCATCCAATAGGTGTGTTTGTGTCATTGGATGATAAATTAGGTCACTTTCTTCCTCCCTAGGCTTATTCTTGTACAATTAGGGTTTTTAACCAATCTTGTGCATCCAATAAGTTGAGTTGTGTCATTGGATTAACATTTAGGTCATTTTCGTTCTCCCTAGGCTTATTCTTGTCCAATTAGGGTTTTTAACCAATCTTGTGCATCCAATAAGTTTGTTTGTGTCATTGGATTAATATTTAGGTCATTTTCGTCCTCCCTAGGCATATTCTTGTCCAATTAGGGTTTTTAACCAATCTTGTGCATCCAATAGGTGTGTTTGTGTCATTGGATGATCAATTAGGTCATTTTCGTCCTCCCTAGGCTTATTCTTGTCCAATTAGGGTTTTTAACAAATCTTGTGCATCCAATAAGTTCATTTGTGTCATTGGATGATCAATTAGGTCATTTTCGTCCTCCCTTGACTTATTCTTGTTAAATTAGGGTTTTTAACCAATCTTGTGCATCCAATAACTTTGTTTGTGTCATTGAATTAATATTTAGGTCATTTTCGTCCTCCCTAGGCATATTCTTGTCCAATTAGGGTTTTTAACCAATCTTGTGCATCCAATAGGTGTGTTTGTGTCATTGGATGATCAATTAGGTCATTTTCGTCCTCCCTAGGCATATTCTTGTCCAATTAGGGTTTTTAACGAATCTTGTGCATCCAATAGATGTGTTTGTTTCATTGGATGATCAATTGGGTCATTTTCGTCCTCCCTAGGCTTATTCTTGTCCAATTAGGGTTTTTAACCAATCTTGTGCATCCAATAGGTGTGTTTGTGTTATTGGATGATCAATTAGGTCATTTACGTCCTCCCTAGGCTTATTCTTGTCCAATTAGGGTTTTTAACCAATCTTGTGCATCCAATAACTTTGTTTGTGTCATTGAATTAATATTTAGGTCATTTTCGTCCTCCCTAGGCATATTCTTGTCCAATTAGGGTTTTTAACCAATCTTGTGCATCCAATAGGTGTGTTTGTGTCATTGGATGATCAATTAGGTCATTTTCGTCCTCCCTACGCTTATTGTTGTCCAATTAGGGTTTTTAACCAATCATGAGCATCCAATAGGTGTGTTTGGGTCATTGGATGATCAATTAGGTCATTTTCGTCCTCCCTAGGCATATTCTTGTCCAATTAGGGTTTTTAACCAATCTTGTGCATCCAATAGGTGTGTTTGTGTCATTGGATGATCAATTAGGTCATTTTCGTCCTCCCTAGGCATATTCTTGTCCAATTAGGGTTTTTAACCAATCTTGTGCATCCAATAGGTGTGTTTGTGTCATTGGATGATCAATTAGGTCATTTTTGTCCTCCCTAGGCATATTCTTGTCCAATTAGGGTTTTTAACCAATCTTGTGCATCCAATAAGTTGAGTTGGGTCATTGGATTAACATTTAGGTCATTTTCGTCCTCCCTTTGCTTATTCTTGTCCAATTAGGGTTTTTAACCAATCTTGTGCATCCGATAAGTTTGTTTGTGTCATTGAATTAATATTTAGGTCATTTTCGTCCTCCCTAGGCATATTCTTGTCCAATTAGGGTTTTTAACCAATCTGGTGCATCCAATAGGTGTGTTTGTGTCATTGGATGATCAATTAGGTCATTTTCGTCCTCCCTAGGCTTATTCTTGTCCAATAAGGGGTTTTAACCAATCTTGTGCATCCAATAAGTTCATTTGTGTCATTGGATTAACATTTAGGTCATTTTCATCCTCCCTAGGCATATTCTTGTCCAATTAGGGTTTTTTACCAATCTTGTGCATCCAATAACTTTGTTTGTGTCATTGAATTAATATTAAGGTCATTTTCGTCCTCCCTAGGCATATTCATGTCCAATTAGGGTTTTTAACCAATCTTGTGCATCCAATAGGTGTGTTTGTGTCATTGGATGATCAATTAGGTCATTTTCGTCCTCCCTAGGCTTATTCTTGTCCAATTAGGGTTTTTAACCAATCTTGTGCATCCAATAGGTGTGTTTGTGTCATTGGATGATCAATTAGGTCATTTTCGTCCTCCCTTGGCTTATTCTTGTCCAAATAGGGTTTTTAACCAATCTTGTGCATCCAATAAGTTGAGTTGTGACATTGGATTAACATTTAGGTCATTTTCGTTCTCCCTAGGCTTATTCTTGTCCAAATAGGGTTTTTAACCAATCTTGTGCATCCAATAAGTTCATTTGTGTCATTGGATTAACATTTAGGTCATATCCGTCCTCCCTAGGCATATTCTTGTCCAATTAGGGTTTTTAACCAATCTTGTGCATCCAATAGGTGTGTTTGTGTCATTGGATGATCAATTAGGTCGTTTTCGTCCTCCATAGGCTTATTCTTGTCCAATTAGGGATTTTAACCAATCTTATGCATCCAATAAGTTTGTTTGTGTCATTGAATTAATATTTAGGTCATTTTCGTTCTCCCTAGGCATATTCTTGTCCAATTAGGGTTTTTAACCAAACTTGTGCATTCAATAGGTGTGTTTGTGTCATTGGATGATGAATTAGGTCATTTTCGTCCTCCCTAGGCATATTCTTGTCCAATTAGGGTTTTTAACCAATCTTGTGCATCCAATAGGTGTGTTTGTGTCATTGGATGATCAATTAGGTCATTTTCGTCCTCCCTAGGCTTATTCTTGTCCAATTAGGGTTTTTAACCAATCTTGTGCATCCAATAAGTTGAGTTGTGTCATTGGATTAACATTTAGGTCATTTTCATTCTCCCTAGGCTTATTCTTGTCCAATTTGGTTTTTAACCAATCTTGTGCATCCAATAAGTTCATTTGTGTCATTGGATTCACATTTAGGTCATTTTCGTCCTCCCTAGGCATATTCTTGTCCAATTAGGGTTTTTAACCAATCTTGTGCATCCAATAGGTGTGTTTATCTCATTGGATGATCAATTAGGTCACTTTGATCCTCCCTATGCTTATTCTTGTCCAATTAGGGTTTTTAACAAATCTTGTGCATCCAATAAGTTCATTTGTGTCATTGGATTAACATTTAGGTCATTTTCGTCCTCCCTAGGCATATTCTTGTCCAATTAGGGTTTTTAACCAATCTTGTGCATCCAATAGGTGTGTTTGTGTCATTGGATGATCAATTAGGTCATTTTCGTCCTCCCTAGGCTTATTCTTGTCCAATTAGGGTTTTTAACCGATCTTGTGCATCCAATAAATTGAGTTGTGTCATTGGATTAACATTTAGGTCATTTTGATTCTCCCTAGGCTTATTCTTGTCGAATTAGGTTTTTAACCAATCTTGTGCATCCAATAAGTTCATTTGTGTCATTGGATTCACATTTAGGTCATTTTCGTCCTCCCTAGGCATATTCTTGTCCAATTAGGGTTTTTAACCAATCTTGTGCATCCAATATGTGTGTTTATCTCATTGGATGATCAATTAGGTCACTTTGATCCTCCCTAGGCTTATTCTTGTCCAATTAGGGTTTTTAACCAATCTTGTGCATCCAATAAGTTCATTTGTGTCATTGGATTAATATTTAGGTCATTTTCATCCTCCCTAGGCATATTCTTGTCCAATTAGGGTTTTTAACCAATCTTGTGCATCCAATAGGTGTGTTTGTGTCATTGGATGATCAATTTAGGTCATTTTCGTCCTCCCTAGGCATATTCTTGTCCAATTAGGGTTTTTAACAAATCTTGTGTATCCAATAGGTGTGTTTGTGTCATTGGATGATCAATTAGTTCATTTTCGTCCTCCCTAGGCATATTCTTGTCCAATTAGGGTTTTTAACCAATCTTGTGCATCCAATAGGTGTGTTTGTGTCATTGGATGATCAATTAGGTCATTTTCGTCCTCCCTAGGCTTATTCTTGTCCAATTAGGGTTTTTAACCAATCTTGTGCATCCAATAAGTTCATTTGTGTCATTGGATGATAAATTTGGTCATTTTCGTCCTCCATAGGCATATTCTTGTCCAACTAGGGTTTTAAACCAATCTTGTGCATCCAATAGGTGTGTTTGTGTCATTGGATGATCAATTAGGTCATTTTCGTCCTCCCTAGGCTTATTCTTGTCCAATTAGGGTTTTTAACCAATCTTGTGCATCCAATAGGTGTGTTTGTGTCATTGGATGATCAATTAGGTCATTTTCGTCCTCCCTAGGCTTATTCTTGTCCAATTAGGGTTTTTAACCAATCTTGTGCATCCAATAGGTGTGTTTGTGGTAATGGATGATCAATTAGGTCATTTTCGTCCTCCCTAGGCTTATTCTTGTCCAATTAGGGTTTTTAACCAATCTTGTGCATCCAATAGGTGTGTTTGTGTCATTGGATGATCAATTAGGTCATTTTCGTCCTCCCTTGGCTTATTCTTGTCCAATTAGGGTTTTTACCCAATCTTGTGCATCCAATAGGTGTGTTTGTGTCATTGGATGATCAATTAGGTCATTTTCGTCCTCCCTAGGCTTATTCTTGTCCAATTAGGGTTTTTAACCAATCTTGTGCTTCCAATAAGTGTGTTTATGTCATTGGATGATCAATTAGGTCATTTTCGTCCTTCTTAGGCATATTCTTGTCCAATTAGGGTTTTTAACCAGTCTTGTGCATCCAATAGGTGTGTTTGTGTCATAGAATGATCAATTAGGTCATTTTCGTCCTCCCAAGGCTTATTCTTGTCCAATTAGGGTTTTTAACCAATCTTGTGCATCCAATAAGTTCATTTGTGTCATTGGATTAACATTTAGGTCATTTTCGTCCTCCCTAGGCATATTCTTGTCCAATTAGGGTTTTTAACCAATCTTGTGCTTCCAATAGGTGTGTTTGTGTCATTGGATGATCAATTAGGTCATTTTCGTCCTCCCTAGGCTTATTCTTCTCCAATTAGGGTTTTTAACAAATCTTGTGCATCCAATAAGTTCATTTGTGTCATTGGATGATCAATTAGGTCATTTTCGTCCTCCCTAGGCTTATTCTTGTCCAATTAGGGTTTTTAACCAATCTTGTGCATCCAATAGGTGTGTTTGTGTCATTGGATGATCAATTAGGTCATTTTCGTCCTCCCTAGGCTTATTCTTGTCCAATTAGGGTTTTTAACCAATCTTGTGCATCCAATAGGTGTGTTTGTGTCATTGGATGATCAATTAGGTCATTTTCGTCCTTTCTATGCTTATTCTTGTCCAATTAAGGATTTTAACAAATCTTGTGCATCCAATAAGTTCATTTGTGTCATTGGATGATCAATTAGGTCATTTTCGTCCTCCCTAGGCTTATTCTTGTCCAATTAGGGTTTTTAACCAATCTTGTGCATCCAATAGGTGTGTTTGTGTCATTGGATGATCAATTAGGTCATTTTCGTCCTCCCTTGGCTAATTCTTGTCAAATTAGGGTTTTTAACCAATCTTGTGCATCCAATAACTTTGTTTGTGTCATTGAATTAATATTTAGGTCATTTTCGTCCTCCCTAGGCATATTCTTGTCCAATTAGGGTTTTTAACCAATCTTGTGCATCCAATAGGTGTGTTTGTGTCATTGGATGATCAATTAGGTCATTTTCGTCCTCCCTAGGATTATTCTTGCCCAATTAGGGTTTTTAACCAATCTTGTGCATCCAATAAGTTCATTTGTGTCATTGGATTAACATTTAGGTCATTTTCGTCCTCCATAGGCATATTCTTGTCCAATTAGGGTTTTTAACCATTCTTGTGCTTCAAATAGGTGTGTTTGTGTCATTGGATGATCAATTAGGTCATTTTCGTCCTCACTAGGCTTATTCTTGTCCAATTAGGGTTTTTAACCAATCTTGTGCATCCAATAGGTGTGTTTGTGTCATTGGATGATCAATTAGGTCATTTTCGTCCTCCCTAGGTTTATTCTTTTCCAATTAGAGTTTTTAACCAATCTTGTGCATCCAATAAGTTCATTTGTGTCATTGGATGATCAATTAGGTCATTTTCGTCTTCCCAAGGCATATTCTTGTCCAACTAGGGTTTTAAACCAATCTTGTGCATCCAATAGGTGTGTTTGTGTCATTGGATGACCAATTAGGTCATTTTCGTCCTCCCTAGGCTTATTCTTGTCCAATTAGGGTTTTTAACCAATCTTGTGCATCCAATAGGTGTGTTTGTGGCAATGGATGATCAATTAGGTCATTTTCGTCCTCCCTAGGCTTATTCTAGTCAAATTAGGGTTTTTAACCAATCTTGTGCATCCAATAGGTGTGTTTGTGTCATTGGATGATCAATTAGATCATTTTTGTCTTCCCTAGGCTTATTCTTGTCCAATTAGGGTTTTTAACTAATCTTGTGCATCCAATAGGTGTGTTTGTGTCATTGGATGATCAATTAGGTCATTTTCGTCCTCCCTAGGCTTATTCTTGTCCAATTAGGGTTTTTAACCAATCTTGTGCATCCAATAGGTGTGTTTGTGTGATTGGATGATCAATTAGGTCATTTACGTCCTCCCTAGGCTTATTCTTGTCAAATTAGGGTTTTTAACCAATCTTGTGCATCCAATAACTTTGTTTGTGTCATTGAATTAATATTAAGGTCATTTTCGTTCTCCCTAGGCATATTCTTGTCCAATTAGGGTTTTTAACCAATCTTGTGCATCCAATAAGTTGAGTTGTGTCATTGGATGATCAATTAGGTCATTTTCGTCCTCCCTAGGCTTATTCTTGTCCAATTAGGGTTTTTAACCAATCTTGTGCATCTAATAGGTGTGTTTGTGTCATTGGATGATCAATTAGGTGATTTTCGTCCTCCCTAGGCTTATTCTTGTCCAATTAGGGTTTTAAACCAATCTTGTGCATCCGATAAGTTTGTTTGTGTCATTGAATTAATATTTAGGTCATTTTCGTCCTCCCTAGGCATATTCTTGTCCAATTAGGGTTTTTAACCAATCTTGTTTATCCAATAGGTGTGTTTGTGTCATTGGATGATCAATTAGGTCATCTTCGTCCTCCCAAGGCTTATTCTTGTCCAATTAGGGTTTTTAACCAATCTTGTGCATCCAATAAGTTGAGTTGTGTCATTGGATTAACATTTAGGTCATTTTCGTCCTCCCTAGGCTTATTCTTGTCCAATTAGGGTTTTTAACCAATCTTGTGCATCCAATAAGTTCATTTGTGTCATTGGATTAACATTTAGGTCATTTTCGTCCTCCCTAGGCATATTCTTGTCCAATTAGGGTTTTTAACCAATCTTGTGCATCCAATAGGATTGTTTGTGTCATTGGATGATCAATTAGGTCATTTTCGTCCTCCCTAGGCTTATTCTTGTCCAATTAGGGTTTTTAACCAATCTTGTGCATCCAATAACTTTGTTTGTGTCATTGAATTAATATTTAGGTCATTTTCGTCCTCCCTAGGCATATTCTTGTTCAATTAGGGTTTTTAACCGATCTTGTGCATCCAATAGGTGTGTTTGTGTCATTGGATGATCAATTAGGTCATTTTCGTCCTCTCTAGGCATATTCTTGTCCAATTATGGTTATTAACCAATCTTGTGCATCCAATAGGTGTGTTTGTGTCATTGGATGATCAATTAGGTTATTTTTGTCCTCCCTTGGCTTATTCTTGTCCGATTAGGGTTTTTAACCAATCTTGTGCATCCAATAGGTGAGTTTGTGTCATTGGATGATCAATTAGGTCATTTTCGTCCTCCCTAGGCTTATTCTTGTCCAATTAGGGTTTTTAACCAATCTTGTGCATCCAATAGGTGTGTTTGTGTCATTGGATGATCAATTAGGTCATTTTCGTCCTCCCTAGGCTTATTCTTGTTCAATTAGGGTTTTTAACCGATCTTGTGCATCCAATAGGTGTGTTTGTGTCATTGGATGATCAATTAGGTCATTTTCGTCCTCTCTAGGCATATTCTTGTCCAATTAGGGTTTTTAACCAATCTTGTGCATTCGATAAGTTTGTTTGTGTCATTGAATTAATATTTAGGTCATTTTCGTCCTTCCTATGCATATTCTTGTTCAATTAGGGTTTTTAACCGATCTTGTGCATCCAATAGGTGTGTTTGTGTCATTGGATGATCAATTAGGTCATTTTCGTCCTCTCTAGGCATATTCTTGTCCAATTATGGTTTTTAACCAATCTTGTGCATCCAATAGGTGTGTTTGTGTCATTGGATGATCAATTAGGTCATTTTCGTCCTCCCTAGGCTTATTCTTGTCCAATTAGGGTTTTTAGCCAATCTTGTGCATCCAATAACTTTGTTTGTGTCATTGAATTAATATTTAGGTCATTTTCGTCCTCCCTAGGCATATTCTTGTCCAATTAGGGTTTTTAACCAATCTTGTGCATCCAATAGGTGTGTTTGTGTCATTGGATGATCAATTAGGTCATTTTCGTCCTCCCTAGGCTTATTCTTGTCCAATTAGGGTTTTTAACCAATCTTGTGCATCCAATAGGTGTGTTTGTGTCATTGGATGATCAATTAGGTCATTTTCGTCCTTCCTAGGCTTATTCTTGTCCCATTAGGGTTTTTAACCAATCTTGTGCATCCAATAAGTTCATTTGTGTCATTGGATTAACATTTAGGTCATTTTCGTCCTCCCTAGGCATATTCTTGTCCAACTAGGGTTTTTAACCAATCTTGTGCATCCAATAGGTGTGTTTGTGTCATTGGATGATCAATTAGGTCATTTTCGTCCTCCCTAGGCTTATTCTTGTCCAATTAGGGTTTTTAACCAATCTTGTGCATCCAATAGGTGTGTTTGTGTCATTGGATGATCAATTAGGTCATTTTCGTCCTCCCTGGGCTTATTCTTGTCCAATTAGAGTTTTTAACCAATCTTGTGCATCCAATAGGTGTGTTTGTGTCATTGGATGATCAATTAGGTCATTTTCGTCCTCCCTAGGCTTATTCTTGTCCAATTAGGGTTTTTAACCAATCTTGTGCATCCACTAAGTTCATTTGTGTCATTGGATGATCAATTAGGTCATTTTCGTCCTCCCTAGGCTTATTCTTGTCCAATTAGGGTTTTTAACCAATCTTGTGCATCCAATAGGTGTGTTTGTGTCATTGGATGATCAATTAGGTCATTTTCGTCCTCCCTTGGCTTATTCTTGTCCAACTAGGGTTTTTAACCAATCTTGTGCATCCAATAAGTTCATTTGTGTCATTGGATGATCAATTAGGTCATTTTCGTCCTCCCTAGGCATATTCTTGTCCAACTAGGGTTTTTAACCAATCTTTTGCATCCAATAGGTGTGTTTGTGTCATTGGATGATCAATTAGGTCATTTTCGTCCTCCCTAGGCATATTCTTGTCCAATTAGGGTTTTTAACCAATCTTGTGCATCCAATAACTTTGTTTGTGTCATTGAATGATCAATTAGGTCATTTTCCACCTCCCTAGGCATATTCTTGTCCAATTAGGGTTTTTAACCAATCTTGTGCATCCAATAGGTGTGTTTGTGTCATTGGATGATCAATTAGGTCATTTTCGTCCTCCCTAGGCTTATTCTTGTCCAATTAGGGTTTTTAACCAATCTTGTGCATCCAATAAGTTTAGTTGTGTCATTGGATGATCAATTAGGTCATTTTCGTCCTCCCTAGGCATATTCTTGTCCAATTAGGGTTTTTAACCAATCTTGTGCATCCAATAGGTGTGTTTGTGTCATTGGATGATCAATTAGGTCATTTTCGTCCTCCCTAGGCTTATTCTTGTCCAATTAGGGTTTTTAACCAATCTTGTGCATCCAATAAGTTCATTTGTGTCATTGGATTAACATTTAGATCATTTTCGTCCTGCCTAGGCATATTCTTGTCCAATTAGGGTTTTTAACCAATCTTGTGCATCCAATAGGTGTGTTTGTGTCATTGGATGATCAATTAGGTTATTTTCGTCCTCCCTAGGCTTATTCTTGTCCAATTAGGGTTTTTAACCAATCTTGTGCATCCAATAGGTGTGTTTGTGTCATTGGATGACCAATTAGGTCATTTTCGTCCTCCCTAGGCATATTCTTGTCCAATTAGGGTTTTTAACCAATCTTGTGCATCCAATAGGTGTGTTTGTGTCATTGGATGATCAATTAGGTCATTTTCGTCCTCCCTAGGCTTATTCTTGTCCAATTAGGGTTTTTAACCAATCTTGTGCATCAAATAAGTTTGTTTATGTTATTGAATTAATATTTAGGTCATTTTCGTCCTCCCTAGGCATATTCTTGCCCAATTAGGGTTTTTAACCAATCTTGTACATCCAATAGGTGTGTTTGTGTCATTGGATGATCAACTAGGTCATTTTAGTCCTCCCTAGGCTTATTCTTGTCCAATTAGGGTTTTTAACCAATCTTGTGCATCCAATAACTTTGTTTGTGTCATTGAATTAATATTTAGGTCATTTTCCTCCTCCCTAGGCATATTCTTGTCCAATTAGGGTTTTTAACCAATCTTGTGCATCCAATAAGTTGAGTTGTGTCATTGGATTAACATTTAGGTCATTTTCGTCCTCCCTAGGCTTATTCTTGTCCAATTAGGATTTTTAACCAATCTTGTGCATCCAATAACTTTGTTTGTGTCCTTGAATTAATATTTAGGTCATTTTCGTCCTCCATAGGCATATTCTTGTCCAATTAGGGTTTTTAACCAGTGTTGTGCATCCAATAGGTGTGTTTGTGTCATTGGATGATCAATTAGGTTATTTTCGTCCTCCCTAGGCTTATTCTTGTCCAATTAGGGTTTTTAACCAATCTTGTGCATCCAATAAGTTCATTTGTGTCATTGGATTAACATTTAGGTCATTTTCGTCCTCCCTAGGCATATTCTTGTCCAATTAGGGTTTTTAACCAATCTTGTGCATCCAATAAGTTTGTTTGTGTCATTGAATTAATATTTAGGTTATTTTCGTCCTCCCTTGGCATATTCTTGTCCAATTAGGGTTTTTAACCAATCTTGTGCATCCAATAGGTGTGTTTGTGTCATTGGATGATCAATTAGGTCATTTTCGTCCTCCCTAGGCTTATTCTTGTCCAATTAGGGTTTTTAACCAATCTTGTGCATCTAATAAGTTCATTTGTGTCATTGGATGATCAATTAGGTCATTTTCGTCCTGCCTAGGCATATTCTTGTCCAATTAGGGTTTTTAACCAATCTTGTGCATCCAATAGGTGTGTTTGTGTCATTGGATGATCAATTAGGTCATTTTCGTCCTCCATAGGCTTATTCTTGTCCAATTAGGGTTTTTAACTAATCTTTTGCATCCAATAAGTTGAGTTGTGTCATTGGATTAACATTTAGGTCATTTTCGTCCTCCCTAGGCTTATTCTTGTCCAATTAGGGTTTTTAACCAATCTTGTGCATCCAATAAGTTCATTTGTGTCATTGGATTAACATTTAGGTCATTTTCGTCCTCCCTAGGCATATTCTTGTCCAATTAGGGTTTTTAACCAATCTTGTGCATCCAATAGGTGTGTTTGTGTCATTGGATGATCAATTAGGTTATTTTCGTCCTCCCTAGGCTTATTCTTGTCCAATTAGGGTTTTTAACCAATCTTGTGCATCCAATAAGTTCATTTGTGTCATTGGATTAACATTTCGGTCATTTTCGTCCTCCCTAGGCATATTCTTGTCCAATTAGGGTTTTTAACCAATCTTGTGCATCCAATAGGTGTGTTTGTGTCATTGGATGATCAATTAGGTTATTTTCGTCCTCCCTAGGCTTATTCTTGTCCAATTAGGGTTTTTAACCGATCTTGTGCATCCAATAGGTGTGTTTGTGTCGTTGGATGATCAATTAGGTCATTTTCGTCCTCCCTAGGCATATTCTTGTCCAATTAGGGTTTTTAACCAATCTTGTGCATCGAATAGGTGTGTTTGTATGATTGGATGATCAATTAGGTCATTTACGTCCTCCCTAGGCTTATTCTTGTCCAATTAGGGTTTTTAACCAATCTTGTGCATCCAATAACTTTGTTTGTGTCATTGAATTAATATTAAGGTCATTTTCGTCTTCACTAGGCATATTCTTGTCCAATTAGGGTTTTTAACCAAGCTTGTGCATCCAATAAGTTGAGTTGTGTCATTGGATGATCAATTAGGTCATTTTCGTCCTCCCTAGGCTTATTCTTGTCCAATTAGGGTTTTTAACCAATCTTGTGCATCTAATAGGTGTGTTTGTGTCATTGGATGATCAATTAGGTGATTTTCGTCCTCCCTAGGCTTATTCTTGTCCAATTAGGGTTTTAAACCAATCTTGTGCATCCGATAACTTTGTTTGTGTCATTGAATTAATATTTAGGTCATTTTCTTCCTCCCTAGGCTTATTCTTGTCCAATTAGGGTTTTCAACAAATCTTGTGCATCCAATAAGTTCATTTGTGTCATTGGATGATCAATTAGGTCATTTTCGTCCTCCCTAGGCATATTCTTGTACAATTAGGGTTTTTAACCAATCTTGTGCATCCAATAGGTGTGTTTGTGTCATTGGATGATCAATTAGGTCATTTACGTCCTCCCTAGGCTTATTCTTGTCCAATTAGGGTTTTTAACCAATCTTGTGCATCCATTAACTTTGTTTGTGTCACTGAATTAATATTTAGGTCATTTTCGTCCTCCCTACGCATATTCTTGTCCAATTAGGGTTTTTAACCAATCTTGTGCATCCAATAGGTGTGTTTGTGTCATTGGATGATCAATTAGGTCATTTTCGTCCTCCCTAGGCTTATTCTTGTCCAATTAGGGTTTTTAACCGATCTTGTGCATCCAATAGGTGTGTTTGTGTCATTGGATTAACATTTAGGTCATTTTCGTCCTCCCTAAGCATATTCTTGTCCAATTAGGGTTTTTAACCAATCTTGTGCATCAAATAGGTGTGTTTGTGTCATTGGATGATCAATTAGGTCATTTTCGTCCTCCCTAGGCTTATTCTTATCCAATTAGGGTTTTTAACCAATCTTGTGCTTCCAATAAGTTGAGTTGTGTCATTGGATTAACATTTAGGTCATTTTCGTCCTCCCTAGGCTTATTCTTGTCCAATTAGGGTTTTTAACCGATCTTGTGCATCCAATACGTTCATTTGTGTCATTGGATGAACATTTAGGTCATTTTCGTCCTCCTTAGGCATATTCTTGTCCAATTAGAGTTTTAGACCAATCTGGTGCATCCAATAGGTGTGTTTGTGTCATTGGATGATCAATTAGGTTATTTTCGTCCTCCCTAGGCTTATTCTTGTCCAATTAGGGTTTTTAACTAATCTTGTGCATCCAATAGGTGTGTTTGTGTCATTGGATGATCAATTAGGTCATTTTCGTCCTCCCTAGGCATATTCTTGTCCAATTAGGGTTTTTAACCAATCTTGTGCATCCAATAGGTGTGTTTGTGTCATTGGATGATCAATTAGGTTATTTTCGTCCTCCCTAGGCTTATTCTTGTCCAATTAGGGTTTTTAACCGATCTTGTGCATCCAATAGGTGTGTTTGTGTCGTTGGATGATCAATTAGGTCATTTTCGTCCTCCCTAGGCATATTCTTGTCCAATTAGGGTTTTTAACCAATCTTGTGCATCCAATAAGTTGAGTTGTGTCATTGGATTAACATTTAGGTCATTTTCGTCCTCCCTAGGCTTATTCTTGTCCAATTAGGGTTTTTAACCAATCTTGTGCATCCAATAGGTGTGTTTGTGTCATTGGATGATCAATTAGGTCATTTTCGTCCTCCCTAGGCTTATTCTTATCCAATTAGGGTTTTTAACCAATCTTGTGCATCCAATAGGTGTGTTTGTCTCATTGGATGATCAATTAGGTCATTTTCATCCTCCCTAGGCTTATTCTTATCAATTAGAGTTTTTAACCAATCTTGTGCATCCAATAGGTGTGTTTGTGTCATTGGATGATCAATTAGGTCATTTTCGTCCTCCCTAGGCATATTCTTGTCCAATTAGAATTTTTAACCAATCTTGTGCATCCAATAGGTGTGTTTGTGTCATTGGATGATCAATTAGGTCATTTTCGTCCTCCCTAGGCATATTCTTGTCCAATTAGGGTTTTTAACCAATCTTGTGCATCCAATAGGTGTGTTTGTGTCATTGGATGATCAATTAGGTTATTTTCGTCCTCCCTAGGCTTATTCTTGTCCAATTAGGGTTTTTAACCAATCTTGTGCATCCAATAGGTGTGTTTGTGTCATTGGATAATCAATTAGGTCATTTTCTTCCTCCCTAGGCATATTCTTGTCTAATTAGGGTTTTTAACCAATCTTGTGCATCCAATAGGTGTGTTTGTGGCAATGGATGATCAATTAGGTCATTTTCGTCCTCCCTAGGCTTATTCTTGTCCAATTAGGGTTTTTAACCAATCTTGTGCATCCAATAGGCGTGTTTGTGTTATTGGATGATCAATTAGGTTATTTTCGTCCTCCCTAGGCATATTCTTGTCCAATTAGGTTTTTAACGAATCTTGTGCATCCAATAGGTGTGTTTGTGTCATTGGATGATCAATTAGGTCATTTTCGTCCTCCCTATGCATATTCTTGTCCGATTAGGGTTTTTAACCAATCTTGTGCATCCAATAAGTTGAGTTGTGTCATTGGATTAACATTTAGGTCATTTTCGTCCTCCCTAGGCTTATTCTTGTCCAATTAGGGTTTTTAACCAATCTTGTGCATCCAATAAATTCATTTGTGTCATTGGATTAACATTTAGGTCATTTTCGTCCTCCCTAGGCATATTCTTGTCCAATTAGAGTTTTAGACTAATCTTGTGCATCCAATAGGTGTGTTTGTGTCATTTGATGATCAATTAGGTTATTTTCGTCCTCCCTAGGCTTATTCTTGTGCAATTAGGGTTTTTAACTAATCTTGTGCATCCAATAAGTTCATTTGTGTCATTGGATGATCAATTAGGTCATTTTCGTCCTCCCTAGGCATATTCTTGTCCAATTAGGGTTTTTAACCAATCTTGTGCATCCAATAGGTGTGTTTGTGTCATTGGATGATCAATTAGGTCATTTTCGTCCTCCCTAGGCTTATTCTTGTCTAATTAGGGTTTTAAACCAATCTTGTGCATCCAATAGGTGTGTTTGTGTCATTGGATGACCAATTAGGTCATTTTCGTCCTCCCTAGGCATATTCTTGTCCAATTAGGGTTTTTAACCAATCTTGTGCATCCAATAGGTGTGTTTGTGTCATTGGATGATTAATTAGGTCATTTTCGTCCTCCCTAGGCTTATTCTTATCCAATTAGGGATTTTAACCAATCTTGTACATCCAATAAATTCATTTGTGTCATTGGATTAACATTTAGGTCATTTTCGTCCTCCCTAGGCATATTCTTGCCCAATTAGGGTTTTTAACCAATCTTGTGCATCCAATAGGTGTGTTTGTGTCATTGGATGATCAATTAGGTTATTTTCGTCCTCCCTAGGCTTATTCTTGTCCAATTAGGGTTTTTAACCAATCTTGTGCATCCAATAGGTGTGTTTGTGTCATTGGATGATCAATTAGGTCATTTTCGTCCTCCCCAGGCTTATTCTTGTCCAACTAGGGTTTTTAACCAATCTTGTGCATCCAATAGGTGTGTTTGTGTCATTGGATGATCAATTAGGTTATTTTCGTCCTCCCTAGGCTTATTCTTGTCCAATTAGGGTTTTTAACCAATCTTGTGCATCCAATAGGTGTGTTTTTGTCATTGGATGACCAATTAGGTCATTTTCGTCCTCCCTAGGCATATTCTTGTCCAATTAGGGTTTTTAACCAATCTTGTGCATCCAATAGGTGTGTTTGTGTCATTGGATGATCAATTAGGTTATTTTCGTCCTCCCTAGGCTTATTCTTGTCCAATTAGGGTTTTTAACCAGTCTTGTGCATCCAATAGGTGTGTTTGTGTCATTGGATGACCAATTAGGTCATTTTCGTCCTCCCTAGGCATATTCTTGTCCAATTAGGGTTTTTAACCAATCTTGTGCATCCAATAAGTTCATTTGTGTCATTGGATTAACATTTAGGTCATTTTCGTCCTCCCTAGGCATATTCTTGTCCAATTAGGGTTTTTAACCAATCTTGTGCATCCAATAGGTGTGTTTGTATCATTGGACGATCAATTAGGTCATTTTCGTCCACCCTAGGCTTATTCTTTTCCAATTAGGGTTTTTAACCAATCTTGTGCATCCAATAAGTTCATTAGTGTCATTGGATGATCAATTAGGTCATTTTCGTCCTCCCTAGGCATGTTCTTGTCCAACTAGGGTTTTTAACCAATCTTGTGCATCCAATAGGTGTGTTTGTGTCATTGGATGATCAATTAGGTCATTTTCGTCCTCCCTAGGCTTATTCTTGTCCAATTAGGGTTTTTAACCAATCTTGTGAATTCATTAAGTTTGTTTGTGTCATTGAATTAATATTTAGGTCATTTTCGTCCTCCCTAGACATATTCTTGTCCAATTAGGGTTTTTAACCAATCTTGTGCATCCAATAGGTGTGTTTGTGTCATTGGATGATCAATTAGGTCATTTTCGTCTTCCCTAGGCTTATTCTTGTCCAATTAGGGTTTTTAACCAATCTTGTGAATCCAATAAGTTCATTTGTGTCATTGGATTAACATTTAGGTCATTTTCGTCCTCCCTAGGCAT
>JBBPBR010001828.1:1353-41525 GCA_037974775.1 Cicer pinnatifidum | reverse complement strand
GATGATCAATTAGGTCATTTTCGTCTTCCCTAGGCTTATTCTTGTCCAATTAGGGTTTTTAACCAATCTTGTGAATCCAATAAGTTCATTTGTGTCATTGGATTAACATTTAGGTCATTTTCGTCCTCCCTAGGCATATTCTTGTCCAATTAGGGTTTTTAACCAATCTTGTGCATCCAATAGGTGTGTTTGTGTCATTGGATGATCAATTAGGTTATTTTCGTCCTCCCTAGGCTTATTCTTGTCCAATTAGGGTTTTTAACCAATCTTGTGCATCCAATAGGTGTGTTTATGTCATTGGATGATCAATTAGATCATTTTCGTCCTCCCTAGGCATATTCTTGTCCAATTAGGGTTTTTAACCAATCTTGTGCATCCAATAGGTGTGTTTGTGGCAATGGATGATCAATTAGGTCATTTTCGTCCTCCCTAGGCTTATTCTTGTCCAATTAGGGTTTTTAACCAATCTTGTGCATCCAATAGGGGTGTTTGTGTCAATGGATGATCAATTAGGTCATTTTCGTCTTCCCTAGGCTTATTCTTGTCCAATTAGGGTTTTTAACCAATCTTGTGCATCCAATAAGTTCATTTGTGTCACTGGATTAACATTATGTCATTTTCGTCCTCCCTAGGCTTATTCTGGTCCAATTAGGGTTTTTAACCAATCTTGTGCATCCAATAGGTGTGTTTATGTCATTGGATGATCAATTAGGTCATTTTCGTCTTCCCTAGGCTTATTCTTGTCCAATTAGGTCATTTTCGTCCTCCATAGTCTTATTCTTGTCCAATTAGGGTTTTTAACCAATCTTGTGCATCCAATAAGTTGAGTTGTGTCATTGGATTAACATTTAGGTCATTTTCGTCCTCCCTAGGCTTATTCTTGTCCAATTAGGGTTTTTAACCAATCTTGTGCATCCAATAGGTGTGTTTGTGTCATTGGATGACCAATTAGGTCATTTTCGTCCTCCCTAGGCATATTCTTGTCCAATTAGGGTTTTTAACCAATCTTGTGCATCCAATAGGTGTGTTTGTGGCAATGGATGATCAATTAGGTCATTTACGTCCTCCCTAGGCTTATTCTTGTCCAATTAGGGGTTTTAACCAATCTTGTGCATCCAATAACTTTGTTTGTGTCATTGAATTAATATTAAGGTCATTTTCGTCCTCCCTAGGCATATTCTTGTCCAATTAGGGTTTTTAACCAATCTTGTGCATCCAATAAGTTGAGTTGTGTCATTGGATGATCAATTAGGTCATTTTCGTCCTCCCTAGGCATATTCTTGTCCAATTAGGGTTTTTAACCAATCTTGTGCATCCAATAAGTTGAGTTGTGTCATTGGATGATCAATTAGGTCATTTTCGTCCTCCCTAGGCTTATTCTTGTCCAATTAGGGTTTTTAACCAATCTTGTGCATCTAATAGGTGTGTTTGTGTCATTGGATGATCAATTAGGTGATTTTCGTCCTCCCTAGGCTTATTCTTGTCCAATTAGGGTTTTAAACCAATCTTGTGCATCCGATAACTTTGTTTGTGTCATTGAATTAATATTTAGGTCATTTTCTTCCTCCCTAGGCTTATTCTTGTCCAATTAGGGTTTTCAACAAATCTTGTGCATCCAATAAGTTCATTTGTGTCATTGGATGATCAATTAGGTCATTTTCGTCCTCCCTAGGCATATTCTTGTCCAATTAGGGTTTTTGACCAATCTTGTGCATCCAATAGGTGTGTTTGTGTCATTGGATGATCAATTAGGTTATTTTCGTCCTCCCTAGGCTTATTCTTGTCCAATTAGGGTTTTTAACCAATCTTGTCCAATTAGGGTTTTCAACAAATCTTGTGCATCCAATAAGTTCATTTGTGTCATTGGATGATCAATTAGGTCATTTTCGTCCTCCCTAGGCATATTCTTGTCCAATTAGGGTTTTTAACCAATCTTGTGCATCCAATAGGTGTGTTTGTGTCATTGGATGATCAATTAGGTCATTTTCGTCCTCCCTAGGCATATTCTTGTCCAATTAGGGTTTTTAACCAATCTTGTGCATCCAATAGGTGTGTTTGTGTCATTGGATGATCAATTAGGTTATTTTCGTCCTCCCTAGGCTTATTCTTGTCCAATTAGGGTTTTTAACTAATCTTGTGCATCCAAAAGTTCATTTGTGTCATTGGATGATCAATTAGGTCATTTTCGTCCTCCCTAGGCATATTCTTGTCCAATTAGGGTTTTTAACCAATCTTGTGCATCCAATAGGTGTGTTTGTGTCATTGGATGATCAATTAGGTCATTTTCGTCCTCCCTAGGCATATTCTTGTCCAATTAGGGTTTTTAACCAATCTTGTGCATCCAATAGGTGTGTTTGTGTCATTGGATGATCAATTAGGTTATTGTCGTCCTCCCTAGGCTTATTCTTGTTCAATTAGGGTTTTTAACTAATCTTGTGCATCCAATAAGTTCATTTGTGTCATTGGATGATCAATTAGGTCATTTTCGTCCTCCCTAGGCATATTCTTGTCCAATTAGGGTTTTTAACCAATCTTGTGCATCCAATAGGTGTGTTTGTGTCATTGGATGATCAATTAGGTCATTTTCGTCCTCCCTAGGCTTATTCTTGTCTAATTAGGGTTTTAAACCAATCTTGTGCATCCAATAGGTGTGTTTGTGTCATTGGATGACCAATTAGGTCATTTTCGTCCTCCCTAGGCATATTCTTGTCCAATTAGGGTTTTTAACCAATCTTGTGCATCCAATAGGTGTGTTTGTGTCATTGGATGATTAATTAGGTCATTTTCGTCCTCCCTAGGCTTATTCTTATCCAATTAGGGATTTTAACCAATCTTGTACATCCAATAAATTCATTTGTGTCATTGGATTAACATTTAGGTCATTTTCGTCCTCCCTAGGCATATTCTTGCCCAATTAGGGTTTTTAACCAATCTTGTGCATCCAATAGGTGTGTTTGTGTCATTGGATGATCAATTAGGTTATTTTCGTCCTCCCTAGGCTTATTCTTGTCCAATTAGGGTTTTTAACCAATCTTGTGCATCCAATAGGTGTGTTTGTGTCATTGGATGATCAATTAGGTCATTTTCGTCCTCCCTAGGCTTATTGTTGTCCAATTAGGGTTTTTAACCAATCTTGTGCATCCTATAGGTGTGTTTGTGTCATTGGATGATCAATTAGGTCATTTTCGTCCTCCCTAGGCATATTCTTGCCCAATTAGGGTTTTTAACCAATCTTGTGCATCCAATAAGTTGAGTTGTGTCATTTGATGATCAATTAGCATATTTTCGTCGTCCCTAGGCATATTATTGTCCAATTAGGGTTTTTAACCAATCTTGTGCATTAAATAGGTGTGTTTGTGTCATTGGATGATCAATTAGGTCATTTTCGTCCTCCCTAGGCTTATTCTTGTCCAATTAGGGTTTTTAACCAATCTTGTGCATCCAATAAGTTGAGTTGTGTCATTGGATTAACATTTAGGTCATTTTCGTCCTCCCTAGGCTTATTCTTGTCCAATTAGGGTTTTTAACCAATCTTGTGCATCCAATAAGTTCATTTGTGTCATTGGATTAACATTTAGGTCATTTTCGTCCTCCCTAGGCATATTCTTGTGCAATTAGAGTTTTAGACCAATCTTGTGCATCCAATAGGTGTGTTTGTGTCATTGGATGATCAATTAGGTTATTTTCGTCCTCCCTAGCCTTATTCTTGTCCAATTAGGGTTTTTAACTAATCTTGTGCATCCAATAAGTTCATTTGTGTCATTGGATGATCAATTAGGTCATTTTCGTCCTCCCTAGGCATATTCTTGTCCAATTAGGGTTTTTAACCAATCTTGTGCATCCAATAGGTGTGTTTGTGTCATTGGATGATCAATTAGGTCATTTTCGTCCTCCCAATGCATATTCTTGTCCAGTTAGGGTTTTTAACCAATCTTGTGCATCCAATAGGTGTGTTTGTGTCATTGGATGATCAATTAGGTCATTTTCGTCCTCCCTAGGCTTATTCTTGTCCAATTAGGGTTTTTAACCAATCTTGTGCATCCAATAGGTGTGTTTGTATCATTGGATGATCAATTAGGTCATTTTCGTCCTCCGAAGGCTTATTCTTGTCCAATTAGGGTTTTTAACCAATCTTGTGCATCCAATAAGTTCATTTGTGTCATTGGATTAACATTTAGGTCATTTTCGTCCTCCCTAGGCATATTCTTGTCCAATTAGGGTTTTTAACCAATCTTGTGCATCCAATAGGTGTGTTTGTGTCATTGGAAGATCAATTAGGTCATTTTCGTCCTCCCTAGGCTTATTCTTGTCCAATTAGGGTTTTTAACCAATCTTGTGTATCCAATATGTTCATTTGTGTCATTGGATGATCAATTAGGTCATTTTTCGTCCTCCCTAGGCTTATTCTTGTCCAATTAGGGTTTTTAACCAATCTTGTGCATCCAATAAGTTCATTTGTGTCATTGGATTAACATTTAGGTCATTTTCGTCCTCCCTAGGCATATTCTTGTCCAATTAGGGTTTTTAACCAATCTTGTGCATCCAATAGGTGTGTTTGTGTCGTTGGATGATCAATTAAGTTATTTTTGTCCTCCCTATGCTTATTCTTGTCCAATTAGGGTTTTTAACCAATCTTGTGCATCCAATAGGTGTGTTTGTGTCATTGGATGACCAATTAGGTCATTTTCGTCCTCCCTAGGCATATTCTTGTCCAATTAGGGTTTTTAACCAATCTTGTGCATCCAATAGGTGTGTTTGTGGCAATGGATGATCAATTAGGTCATTTTCGTCCTCCCTAGGCTTATTCTTGTCCAATTAGGGTCTTTAACCAATCTTGTGCATCCAATAGGTGTGTTTGTGTCATTGGATGATCAATTAGGTCATTTTCGTCCTCCCTAGGCTTATTCTTGCCCAATTAGGGTTTTTAACCAATCTTGTGCATCCAATAAGTGTGTTTGTGTCATTGGATGATCAATTAGGTCATTTTCGTCCTCCCTAGGCTTATTCTTGTCCAATTAGGGTTTTTAACCAATCTTGTGCATCCAATAAGTTCATTTGTGTCATTGGATTTACATTTAGGTCATTTTAGTCCTCCCTAGGCATATTCTTGTCCAATTAGGGTTTTTAACCAATCTTGTGCATCCAATAAGTGTGTTTGTGTCATTGGATGATCAATTAGGTCATTTTCGTCCTCCCTAGGCTTATTCTTGTCCAATTAGGGTTTTTAACCAATCTTGTGCATCCAATAAGTTCATTTGTGTCATTGGATTTACATTTAGGTCATTTTTGTTCTCCCTAGGCATATTCTTGTCCAATTAGGGTTTTTAACCAATCTTGTGCATCCAATAGGTGTGTTTGTGTCATTGGATGATCAATTAGGTCATTTTCATCATCCCTAGGCTTATTCTTGTCCAATTAGGGTTTTTAACTAATCTTGTGCATCCAATAAGTTCATTTGTGTCATTGGATGATCAATTAGGTCATTTTCGTCCTCCCTAGGCATATTCTTGTCCAATTAGGGTTTTTAACCAATCTTGTGCATCCAATAGGTGTGTTTGTGTCATTGGATGATCAATTAGGTCATTTTCGTCCTCCCTAGGCTTATTCTTGTCCAATTAGGGTTTTTAACCAATCTTGTGCATCCAATAAGTTCATTTGTATCATTGGATTAACATTTAGGTCATTTTCGTCCTTCCTAGGCATATTCTTGTCCAATTAGGGATTTTGACCAATCTTGTGCTTCCAATAGGTGTGTTTGTGTCATTGGATGATCAATTAGGTCATTTTCGTCCTCCCTAGGCTTATTCTTGTCCAATTAGGGTTTTTAACCAATCTTGTGCATCCAATAGGTGTGTTTGTGTCAATGGATGATCAATTAGGTCATTTACGTCCTCCCTAGGCTTATTCTTGTCCAATTAGGGTTTTTAACCAATCTTGTGCATCCAATAAGTTCATTTGTGTCATTGGATTAACATTTAGGTCATTTTCGTCATCCCTAGGCATATTCTTGTCCAATTAGGGTTTTTAACCAATATTGTGCATCCAATAGGTGTGTTTGTGTCATTGGATGATCAATTAGGTTATTTTCGTCCTCCCTAGGCTTATTCTTGTCCAATTAGGGTTTTTAACCGATCTTGTGCATCCAATAGGTGTGTTTGTGTCGTTGGATGATCAATTAGGTCATTTTCGTCCTCCCTAGGCATATTCTTGTCCAATTAGGGTTTTTAACCAATCTTGTGCATCCAATAGGTGTGTTTGTGTGATTGGATGATCAATTAGGTCATTTACGTCCACCCTAGGCTTATTCTTGTCCAATTAGGGTTTTTAACCAATCTTGTGCATCCAATAAGTTGAGTTGTGTCATTGGATGATCAATTAGGTCATTTCCGTCCTCCCTAGGCTTATTCTTGTCCAATTAGGGTTTTTAACCAATCTTGTGCATCTAATAGGTGTGTTTGTGTCATTGGATAATCAATTAGGTCATTTTCGTCCTCCATAGGCTTATTCTTGTCCAATTAGGGTTTTAAACCAATCTTGTGCATCCGATAAGTTTGTTTGTGTCATTGAATTAATATTTAGGTCATTTCGTCCTCCCTAGGCATATTCTTGTCCAATTAGGGTTTTTAACCAATCTTGTTTATCCAATAGGTGTGTTTGTGTCATTGGATGATCAATTAGGTCATCTTCGTCCTCCCTAGGCTTATTCTTGTCCAATTAGGGTTTTTAACCAATCTTGTGCATCCAATAAGTTGAGTTGTGTCATTGGATTAACATTTAGGTCATTTTCGTCCTCCATAGGCTTATTCTTGTCCAATTAGGGTTTTTAACCAATCTTGTGCATCCAATAGGTGTGTTTGTGTCATTGGATGAACAATTAGGTCATTTTCGTCCTCCCAAGGCTTATTCTTGTGCAATTAGGGTTTTTAACCAATCTTGTGCATCCAATATGTTCTTTTATATCATTGGATTAACATTTAGGTCATTTTCGTCCTCCCTAGGCATATTCTTGTCCAATTAGGATTTTTAACCAATCTTGAGCATCCAATAACTTCATTTGTGTCATTGGATTAACATTTAGGTCACTTTCGTCCTCCCTAGGCTTATTCTTGTCCAATTAGGGTTTTTAACCAATCTTGTGCATCCAATAAGTTCATTTGTGTCATTGGATTAACATTTAGGTCATTTTCGTCCTCCCTAGGCATATTCTTGTCCAATTAGGGTTTTTAACCAATCTTGTGCATCCAATAGGTGTGTTTGTGTCATTGGATGATCAATTAGGTTATTTTCGTCCTCCCTAGGCTTATTCTTGTCCAATTAGGGTTTTTAACCAATCTTGTGCATCCAATAAGTTGAGTTGTGTCATTGGATTAACATTTAGGACATTTTTGTTCTCCCTAGGCTTATTGTTGTCCAATTAGGGTTTTTAACCAATCTTGTGCATCCAATAAGTTCATTTGTGTTATTGGATTAACATTTAGGTCATTTTCGTCCTCCCTAGGCTTATTCTTGCCCAATTAGGGTTTTTAACGAATCTTGTGCATCCAATAACTTTGTTTGTGTTATTGGATTAACATTTAGGTCATATTCGTCGTCCCTAGGCATATTCTTGTCCAATTAGAGTTTTTAACCAATCTTGTGCATCCAATAGGTGTGTTTGTGTCATTGGATGATCAATTAGGTCATTTTCGTCCTCCCTAGGCTTATTCTTGCCCAATTAGGGTTTTTAACGAATCTTGTGCATCCAATAACTTTGTTTGTGTTATTGGATTAACATTTAGGTCATATTCGTCGTCCCTAGGCACATTCTTGTCCAATTAGAGTTTTTAACCAATCTTGTGCATCCAATAGGTGTGTTTGTGGCAATGGATGATCAATTAGGTAATTTTCGTCCTCCCTAGGCTTATTCTTGTCCAATTAGGGTTTTTAACCAATCTTGTGCATCCAATTACTTTGTTTGTGTCATTGAATTAATATTTAGGTCATTTTCGTCCTCCCTAGGCTTTTTCTTGTCCAATTAGGGTTTTTAACCAATCTTGTGCATCCAATAGGTGTGTTTGTGTCATTGGATGATCAATTAAATCATTTTCGTCCTCCCTAGGCTTATTCTTGTCCAATTAGGGTTTTTAACCAATCTTATGCATCCAATAACTTTGTTTGTGTCATTGAATTAATATTTAGGTCATTTTCGTCCTCCCTAGGCATATTCTTGTCCAATTAGGGTTTTTAACCAATCTTGTGCTTCCAATAGGTGTGTTTGTGTCATTGGATGATCAATTAAGTCATTTTCGTCCTCCCTAGGCTTATTCTTGCCCAATTAGGGTTTTAAACCAATCTTGTGCATCCAATAAGTTGAGTTGTGTCATTGGATTAGAATATAGGTCATTTTCGCCCTCCCTAGGCTTATTCTTATCCAATTAGGGTTTTTAACCAATCTTGTGCATCCAATAAGTTCATTTGTGTCATTGGATTACCATTTAGGTCATTTTCGTCCTCCCTAGGCATATTCTTATCCAATTAGGGTTTTTAACCAATTTTGTGCATCCAATAGGTGTGTTTGTGTCATTGGATGATCAATTAGGTTATTTTCGTCCTCCCTAGGCTTATTCTTGTCCAATTAGGGTTTTTAACCAATCTTGTGCATCCAATAAGTTGAGTTGTGTCATTGGATTAACATTTAGGTCATTTTCGTCCTCCCTAGGCTTATTCTTGTCCAATTAGGGTTTTTAACCAATCTTGTGCATCCAATAGGTGTGTTTGTGTCATTGGATGATCAATTAGGTTATTTTCGTCCTCCCTAGGCTTATTCTTGTCCAATTAAGGTTTTTATCTAATCTTGTGCATCCAATAAGTTCATTTGTGTCATTAAATGATCAATTAGGTCATTTTCATCCTCCCTAGGCATATTCTTGTCCAATTAGGGTTTTTAACCAATCTTGTGCATCCAATAGGTGTGTTTGTGTTATTGGATGATCAATTAGGTTATTTTCGTCCTCCCTAGGCTTATTCTTGTCCAATTAGGGTTTTTAACCAATCTTGTGCATCCAATAAGTTGAGTTGTGTCATTGGATTAACATTTAGGTCATTTTCGTCCTCCCTAGGCTTATTCTTGTCCAATTAGGGTTTTTAACCAATCTTGTGCATCCAATAGGTGTGTCTGTGTCATTGGATGATCAATTAGGTCATTTTCGTCCTCCCTAGGCTTATTCTTTCCCAATTAGGGTTTTTAACCAATCTTGTGCATCCAATAAGTTGAGTTGTGTCATTAGATTAACATTTAGGTCATTTTCGTCCTGCCTAGGCTTATTCTTGTCCAATTAGGGTTTTTAATCAATCTTGTGCATCCAATAAGTTAATTTGTGTCATTGGATTAACATTTAGGTCATTTTCGTCCTCCCTAGGCATATTCTTGTCCAATTAGAGTTTTAGACCAATCTTGTGCATCCAATAGGTGTGTTTGTGTCATTGGATGATCAATTAGGTTATTTTCTTCCTCCCTAGGCATATTCTTGTCCAATTAGGGTTTTTAACCAATCTTGTGCATCCAATAGGTGTGTTTGTGTCATTGGATGATCAATTAGGTCATTTTCGTCCTCCCTAGGCTTATTCTTGTCCAATTAGGGTTTTTAACCAATCTTGTGCATCCAATAGGTGTGTTTGTGTCATTGGATGATCAATTAGGTCATTTTCGTCCTCCATAGACATATTCTTGTCCAATTAGGGTTTTTAACCAATCTTGTGCATCCAATAAGTTCATTTGTGTCATTGGATTAACATTTAGGTCATTTTCGTCCTCCCTAGGCATATTCTTGTCCAATTAGGGTTTTTAACCAATCTTGTGCATCCAATAGGTGTGTTTGTGTCATTGGATAATCAATTTAGGTCATTTTCGTCCTCCAAAGGCTTATTCTTGTCCAATTAGGGTTTTTAACCAATCTTGTGCATCCAATAAGTTCATTTGTGTCATTGGATTAACATTTAGGTCATTTTCGTCCTCCCTAGGCATATTCTTGTCCAATTAGGGTTTTTAACCAATCTTGTGCATCCAATAGGTGTGTTTGTGTCATTGGATGATAATTTAGGTCATTTTCGTCCTCCCTAGGCTTATTCTTGTCCAATTAGGGTTTTTAACCAATCTTGTGCATCCAATAAGTTGAGTTGTGTCATTGGATTAACATTTAGGTCATTTTCGTCCTCCCTAGGCTTATTCTTGTCCAATTAGGGTTTTTAACCAATCTTGTGCATCCAATAAGTGGGTTTGTGTCATTGGATGATCAATTAGGTCATTTTCGTCCTCCCTAGGCTTATTCTTGTCCAATTAGGGTTTTTAACCAATCTTGTGCATCCAATAAGTTGAGTTGTGTCATTGGATTAACATTTAGGTCATTATCGTCCTCCCTAGGCTTATTCTTGTCCAATTAGGGTTTTTAACCAATCTTGTGCATCCAATAGGTGTGTTTGTGTCATTGGATGACCAATTAGGTCATTTTCGTCCTCCATAGGCATATTCTTGTCCAATTAGGGTTTTTAACCAATCTTGTGCATCCAATAGGTGTGTTTGTGGCAATGGATGATCAATTAGGTCATTTTCGTCCTCCCTAGGCTTATTCTTGTCCAATTAGGGTTTTTAACCAATCTTGTGCATCCAATAGGGGTGTTTGTGTCAATGGATGATCAATTAGGTCATTTTCGTCTTCCCTAGGCTTATTCTTGTCCAATTAGGGTTTTTAACCAATCTTGTGCATCCAATAAGTTCATTTGTGTCACTGGATTAACATTATGTCATTTTCGTCCTCCCTAGGCTTATTCTGGTCCAATTAGGGTTTTTAACCAATCTTGTGCATCCAATAGGTGTGTTTATGTCATTGGATGATCAATTAGGTCATTTTCGTCTTCCCTAGGCTTATTCTTGTCCAATTAGGTCATTTTCGTCCTCCATAGTCTTATTCTTGTCCAATTAGGGTTTTTAACCAATCTTGTGCATCCAATAAGTTGAGTTGTGTCATTGGATTAACATTTAGGTCATTTTCGTCCTCCCTAGGCTTATTCTTGTCCAATTAGGGTTTTTAACCAATCTTGTGCATCCAATAGGTGTGTTTGTGTCATTGGATGACCAATTAGGTCATTTTCGTCCTCCCTAGGCATATTCTTGTCCAATTAGGGTTTTTAACCAATCTTGTGCATCCAATAGGTGTGTTTGTGGCAATGGATGATCAATTAGGTCATTTTCGTCCTCCCTAGGCTTATTCTTGTCCAATTAGGATTTTTAACCAATCTTGTGCATCCAATAGGGGTGTTTGTGTCATTGGATGATCAATTAGGTCATTTTCGTCTTCCCTAGGCTTATTCTTGTCCAATTAGGGTTTTTAACCAATCTTGTGCATCCAATAAGTTCATTTGTGTCATTGGATTAACATTATGTCATTTTCGTCCTCCCTAGGCTTATTCTTATCCAATTAGGGTTTTTAACCAATCTTGTGCATCCAATAAGTTGAGTTGTGTCATTGGATTAACATTTAGGTCATTTTCGTCCTCCCTAGGCTTATTCTTGTCCAATTAGGGTTTTTAACCGATCTTGTGCATCCAATAGGTGTGTTTGTGTCATTGGATGATTAATTAGGTTGTTTTCGTCCTTCCTAGGCATATTCTTGTCCAATTAGGGTTTTTAACCAATCTTGTGCATCCAATAGGTGTGTTTCTGTCATTGGATTATCAATTAGGTCATTTTCATCCTCCCTAGGCTTATTCTTGTCCAATTAGGGTTTTTAACTAATCTTGGGCATCCAAAAGGTGTGTTTGTGTCACTTGATGATCAATTAGGTCATTTTCGTCCTCCCTAGGCTTATTCTTGTCCAATTAGGGTTTTTAACCAATCTTGTGCATCCAATAAGTTCATTTGTGTCATTGGATTAACATTTAGGTCATTTTCGTCCTCCCTAGGCATATTCTTGTCCAATTAGGGTTTTTAACCAATCTTGTGCATCCAATAGGTGTGTTTGTGTCATTGGATGATCAATTAGGTCATTTACGTCCTCCCTAGGCTTATTCTTGTCCAATTAGGGTTGTTAAACAATCTTGTGCATCCAATAACTTTGTTTGTGTCATTGAATTAATATTTAGGTCATTTTCGTCCTCCCTAGGCATATTCTTATCCAATTAGTGTTTTTAACCAATCTTGTGCATCCAATAGGTGTGTTTGTGTCATTGGATGATCAATTAGGTCATTTTCGTCCTCCCAAGGCTTATTCTTGTCCATTTAGGGTTTTTAACCAATCTTGTGCATCCAATAGGTGTGTTTGTGTCATTGGATGATCACTTAGGTCATTTTCGTCCTCCCTAGGCTTATTCTTGTCCAATTAGGGTTTTTAACCGATCTTGTGCATCCAATAGGTGTGTTTGTGTCATTGGATGATCAATTAGGTCATTTACGTCCTCCCTAGGCTTATTCTTGTCCAATTAGGGTTTTTAACCAATCTTGTGCATCCAATAACTTTGTTTGTGTCATTGAATTAATATTAAGGTCATTTTCGTCCTCCCTAGGCATATTCTTGTCCAATTAGAGTTTTTAACGATTCTTGTGCATCCAATAGGTGTGTTTGTGTCATTGGATGATCAATTAGGTCATCTTCGTCCTCCCTAGGCTTATTCTTGTCCAATTAGGGTTTTTAACCAATCTTGTGCATCCAATAAGTTGAGTTGTGTCATTGGATTAACATTTAGGTCATTTTCGTCCTCCCTAGGCTTATTCTTGTCCAATTAGGGTTTTTAACCAATCTTGTGCATCCAATAAGTTCATTTGTGTCATTGAATTAACATTTAGGTCATTTTCGTCCTCCCAAGGCATATTCTTGTCCAATTAGGGTTTTTAACCAATCTTGTGCATCCAATAGGTGTGTTTGTGTCATTGGATGATCAATTAGGTCATTTTCGTCCTTCCTAGGCTTATTCTTTCCCAATTAGGGTTTTTAACCCATCTTGTGCATCCAATTGGTGTGTTTGTGTCATTGGATGATCAATTAGGTTATTTTCGTCCTCCCTAGGCTTATTGTTGTCCAATTAGGGTTTTTAACCAATCTTGTGCATCCAATAAGTTGAGTTGTGTCATTGGATTAACATTTAGGTCATTTTCGTCCTCCCTAGGCTTATTCTTGTCCAATTAGGGTTTTTAACCAATCTTGTGCATCCAATAGGTGTGTTTGTGTCATTTGGATGATCAATTAGGTCATTTTCGTCCTCCATAGGCTTAATCTTGTCCAATTAGGGTTTTTAACCAATCTTGTGCATCCAATAAGTTGAGTTGTGTCTTTGGATTAACATTTAGGTCATTTTCGTCCTCCCTAGGCTTATTCTTGTCCAATTAGGGTTTTTAACCAATCTTGTGCATCCAATAAGTTCATTTGTGTCATTGGATTAACATTTAGGTCATTTTCGTCATCCCTAGGCATATTCTTGTCCAATTAGGGTTTTTAACCAATATTGTGCATCCAATAGGTGTGTTTGTGTCATTGGATGATCAATTAGGTTATTTTCGTCCTCCCTAGGCTTATTCTTGTCCAATTAGGGTTTTTAACCGATCTTGTGCATCCAATAGGTGTGTTTGTGTCGTTGGATGATCAATTAGGTCATTTTCGTCCTCCCTAGGCATATTCTTGTCCAATTAGGGTTTTTAACCAATCTTGTGCATCCAATAGGTGTGTTTGTGTGATTGGATGATCAATTAGGTCATTTACGTCCTCCCTAGGCTTATTCTTGTCCAATTAGGGTTTTTAACCAATCTTGTGCATCCAATAACTTTGTTTGTGTCATTGAATTAATATTAAGGTCATTTCCGTCCTCCCTAGGCATATTCTTGTCCAATTAGGGTTTTTAACCAATCTTGTGCATCCAATAAGTCGAGTTGTGTCATTGGATGATCAATTAGGTCATTTTCGTCCTCCCTAGGCTTATTCTTGTCCAATTAGGGTTTTTAACCAATCTTGTGCATCTAATAGGTGTGTTTGTGTCATTGGATGATCAATTAGGTCATTTTCGTCCTCCCTAGGCTTATTCTTGTCCAATTAGGGTTTTAAACCAATCTTGTGCATCCAATAACTTTGTTTGTGTCATTGAATTAATATTTAGGTCATTTTCTTCCTCCCTAGGCTTATTCTTGTCCAATTAGGGTTTTCAACAAATCTTGTGCATCCAATAAGTTCATTTGTGTCATTGGATGATCAATTAGGTCATTTTCGTCCTCCCTAGGCATATTCTTGTACAATTAGGGTTTTTAACCAATCTTGTGCATCCAATAGGTGTGTTTGTGTCATTGGATGATCAATTAGGTCATTTACGTCCTCCCTAGGCTTATTCTTGTCCAATTAGGGTTTTTAACCAATCTTGTGCATCCAATAGGTGTGTTTGTGTCATTGGATGATCAATTAGGTCATTTTCGTCCTCCCTAGGCATATTCTTGTCCAATTAGGGTTTTTAACCAATCTTGTGCATCTAATAGGTGTGTTTGTGTCCTTGGATGATCAATTAGGTCATTTTCGTCCTCCCTAGGCATATTCTTGTCCAATTAGGATTTTTAACCAATCTTGTGCATCCAATAGTTCTGTTTGTGTCATTGGATGATCAATTAGGTCATTTTCGTCCTCCCTAGGCTTATTCTTGTCCAATTAGGGTTTTTAACCAATCTTGTGCATCCGGTAAGTTTGTTTGTGTCATTGAATTAATATTTAGGTCATTTACGTCCTCCCTAGGCATATTCTTGCCCAATTAGGGTTTTTAACCAATCTTGTGCATCCAATAGGTGTGTTTGTGTCATTGGATGATCAATTAGGTCATTTTCGTCCTCCCTAGGCTTATTCTTGTCCAATTAGGGTTTTTAACCAATCTTGTGCATCTAATAGGTGTGTTTGTGTCATTGGATTAACATTTAGGTCATTTTCGTCCTCCCTAGGCATATTCTTGTCCAATTAGAGTTTTAGACCAATATTGTGCATCCAATGGGTTTTTAACCAATCTTGTGCATCCAATAGGTGTTTTTGTGTCATTGGATGATCAATTAGGTCATTTTGTTCTCCCTAGGCCTATTCTTGTCCAATTAGGGTTTTTAACCAATCTTGTGCATCCAATAGGTGTGTTTGTGTCATTGGATGATCAATTAGGTCATTTTCGTCCTCCCTATGCTTATTCTTGTCCAATTAGGGTTTTTAACCAATCTTGTGCTTCCACTAGGTGTGTTTGTGTCATTGGATGATCAGTTAGGTCATTTTTGTCCTCCCTAGGCTTATTCTTGTCCAATTAGGGTTTTTAGCCAATCTTGTGCATCCAATAAGTTCATTTGTGTCATTGGATTAACATTTAGGTCATATCCGTCCTCCCTAGGCATATTCTTGTCCAATTAGGGTTTTTAACCAATCTTGTGCATCCAATAAGTTGAGTTGTGTCATTGGATTAACATTTAGGTCATTTTCGTCCTCCCTAGGCTTATTCTTGTCCAATTAGGGTTTTTAACCAATCTTGTGCATCCAATAAGTTCATTTGTGTCATTGGAGGAACATTTAGCTCATTTTCGTCCTCCCTAGTCTTATTCTTGTCCAATTAGGGTTTTTATGCAATCTTGTGCATCTAATAGGTGTGTTCGTGTCATTGGACGAACATTTAGGTCATTTTCGTCCTCCCTAGGCTTATTCTTGTCCAATTAGGGTTTTTAACCAATCTTGTGCATCCAATAGGTGTGTTTGTGTCATTGGATGATCAATTAGGTCATTTTCGTCCTCCCTAGGCTTATTCTTAAGGGTTTTTAACCAATCTTGTGCATCCAATAAGTTGAGTTGTGTCATTGGATTAACATTTAGGTCATTTTCGTCCTCCCTAGGCTTATTCTTGTCCAATTAGGGTTTTTAACCAATCTTGTGCATCCAATAGGTGTGTTTGTGTCATTGGATGATCAATTAGGTCATTTTCGTCGTCCCTAGGCTTATTCTTGTCCAATTAGGGTTTTTAACCAATCTTGTGCATCCAATAAGTTGAGTTGTGTCATTGGATTAACATTTAGGTCATTTTCGTCCTCCCTAGGCTTATTCTTGTCCAATTAGGGTTTTTAACCAATCTTGTGCATCCAATAGGTGTGTTTGTGTTATTGGATGATCAATTAGGTCATTTTCGTCGTCCCTAGGCTTATTCTTGTCCAATTAGGGTTTTTAACCAATCTTGTGCATCCAATAAGTTCATTTGTGTCATTGGATTAACATTTAGGTCATTTTCATCTTCCCTAGGCATATTATTGTCCAATTAGGGTTTTTAACCAATCTTGTGCATCCAATAGGTGTGTTTGTTTCATTGGATGATCAATTAGGTTATTTTCGTCCTCCCAATGCTTATTCTTGTCCAATTATGGTTTTTAACTAATCTTGTACATCCAATAACTTCATTTGTGTCATTGGATGATCAATTAGGTCATATTTGTCCCCCCTAGGCATATTCTTGTCCAATTTGGGTTTTTAACCAATCTTGTGCATCCAATAGGTGTGTTTGTGTCATTGGATGATCAATTAGGTCATTTTCGTCCTCCCTAGGCTTATTCTTGTCCAATTAGGGTTTTTAACCGATCTTGTGAAATAAATAGGTGTGTTTGTGTCGTTGGATGATCAAATAGGTCATTTTCGTCCTCCCTAGGCATATTCTTGTCCAATTAGGGTTTTTAACCAATCTTGTGCATCCAATAGGTGTGTTTGTGTCATTGGATGATCAATTAGGTCATTTTCGTCCTCCCTAGGCTTATTCTTGTCCAATTAGGGTTTTTAACCAATCTTGTGCATCCGATAAGTTTATTTGTGTCATTGAATTAATATTTAGGTCATTTTTGTCCTCCCTAGGCATATTCTTGTCCAATTAGGGTTTTTAACCAATCTTGTGCATCCAATAGGTGTGTTTGTGTCATTGGATGATCAATTAGGTCATTTTCGTCCTCCCTAGGCATATTCTTGTCCAATTAGGGTTTTTAACCAATCTTGTGCATCCAATAGGTGTGTTTGTGTCATTGGATGATCAAATAGGTCATATTCGTCCTCCCTAGGCTAATTCTTGTCCAATTAGGGTTTTTAACCAATCTTGTGCATCCGATAAGTTTGTTTGTGTCATTGAATTAATATTTAGGTCATTTTCGTCCTCCTTAGGCATATTCTTGTCCAATTAGGGTTTTTAACCAATCTTGTGCATTCAATTGGTGTGTTTGTATCATTGGATGATCAATTAGGTTATTGTCGTCCTCCCTAGGCTTATTCTTGTCCAATTAGGGTTTTTAACCAATCTTGTGCATCCAATAAGTTCATTTGTGTCATTGGATTAACATTTAGGTCATTTTCGTCCTCCCTAGGCATATTCTTGTCCAATTAGGGTTTTTAACCAATCTTGTGCATCCAATAGGTGTGTTTGTGTCATTGGATGATCAATTAGGTTATTTTCGTCCTCCCTAGGCTTATTCTTGTCCAATTAGGGTTTTTAACCAATCTTGTGCATCCGATAAGTTTGTTTGTGTAATTGAATTAATATTTAGGTCATTTTCGTCCTCCCTAGGCATATTCTTGTCCAATTATGGTTTTTAACCAATCTTGTGCATCCAATAAGCGGGTTTGTGTCATTGGATGATCAATTAGGTCATTTACATCCTCCCTAGGCTTATTCTTGTCCAATTAGGGTTTTTAACCAATCTTGTGCATCCAATAACTTTGTTTGTGTCATTGAATTAATATTTAGGTCATTTTCGACCTCCCTAGGCATATTCTTGTCCAATTAGGGTTTTTAAACATTCTTGTGCATCCAATAGGTGTGTTTGTGTCATTGGATGATCAATTAGATCATTTTCGTCATCCCTAGGCTTATTCCTGTCAAATTAGGATTTTTAACCAATCTTGTGCATCCAATAGGTGTGTTTGTTTCATTGGATGATCAATTAGGTCATTTTCGTCCTCCCTAGGCTTATTCTTGTCCAATTAGGGTTTTTAACCAATCTTGTGCATCCAATAAGTTGAGTTGTGACATTGGATTAACATTTAGGTCATTTTCGTCCTCCCTAGGCTTATTCTTGTCCAATTAGGGTTTTAAACAAATCTTGTGCATCCAATAAGTTCATTTGTGTCATTGGATTAACATTTAGGTCATTTTCGTCCTCCCTAGGCGTATTCTTGTCCAATTAGGGTTTTTAACCAATCTTGTGCATCCAATAGGTGTGTTTGTGTCATTGGATGATCAATTAGGTCATTTTCGTCCTCCCTTGGCTTATTCTTGTCCAATAAGGGTTTTTAACCGATATTGTGCATCCAATAGGTGTGTTTGTGTCATTGGATGATCTATTAGGTCATTTTCGTCCTCCCTAGACTTATTCTTGTCCAATTAGGGTTTTTAACCAATCTTGTGCATCCAATAAGTTGAGTTGTGTCATTGGATTAACATTTAGGTCATTTTCGTCCTCCCTAGGCTTATTCTTGTCCAATTAGGGTTTTTAACCAATCTTGTGCATCCAATAGGTGTGTTTGTGTCATTGGATGATCAATTAGGTCATTTTCGTCCTCCCTAGGCTAATTCTTGCCCAATAGGGTTTTTAACCAATCTTGTGCATCCAATAAGTTGAGTTGTGTCATTGGATTAACATTTAGGTCATTTTCGTCCTCCCTAGGCTTATTCTTGTCCAATTAGGGTTTTTAACCAATCTTGTGCATCCAATAGGTGTGTTTGTGTCATTGGATGAACAATTAGGTCATTTTCGTCCTCCCTAGGCTTATTCTTGTCCAATTAGGGTTTTTAACGAATCTTGTGCATCCAATAGGTGTGTTTGTGTCATTGGATGATCAATTAGGTCATTTTCGTCCTCCCAAGGCTTATTCTTGTCCAATTAGGGTTTTTAACCAATCTTGTGCATCCAATAGGTGTGTTTGTGGCAATGGATGATCAATTAGGTCATTTTCGTCCTCCCTAGGCTTATTCTTGTCCAATTAGGGTTTTTAACCAATCTTGTGCATCCAATAGGCGTGTTTTTGTCATTGGATAATCAATTAGGTCATTTTCGTCCTCCCTAGGCTTTTTCTTGTCCAATTTGGGTTTTTAACCAATCTTGTGCATCCAATAAGTTCATTTGTGTCATTGGATTAACATTTAGGTCATTTTCGTCCTCCCTAGGCATATTCTTGTCCAATTAGGGTTTTTAACCAATCTTGTGCATCCAATAGGTGTGTTTGTGTCATTGGATAATCAATTTAGGTCATTTTCGTCCTCCAAAGGCTTATTCTTGTCCAATTAGGGTTTTTAACCAATCTTGTGCATCCAATAAGTTCATTTGTGTCATTGGATTAACATTTAGGTCATTTTCGTCCTCCCTAGGCATATTCTTGTCCAATTAGGGTTTTTAACCAATCTTGTGCATCCAATAGGTGTGTTTGTGTCATTGGATGATAAATTTAGGTCATTTTCGTCCTCCCTAGGCATATTCTTGTCCAATTAGGGTTTTTAACCAATCTTGTGCATCCAATAGGTGTGTTTGTGTCATTGGATGATCAATTAGGTCATTTTCGTCCTCCCTAGGCTTATTCTTGCCCAAGTAGGGTTTTTAACCAATCTTGTGCATCCAATAAGTTCATTTGTGTCATTGGATTAACATTTAGGTCATTTTCGTCCTCCCTAGGCATATTCTTGTCCAATTAGGGTTTTTAACCAATCTTGTGCATCCAATAGGTGTGTTTGTGTCATTGGATGATAATTAGGTTATTTTCGTCCTCCCTAGGCTTATTCTTGTCCAATTAGGGTTTTTAACAAATCTTTTGCATCCAAAAAGTTGAGTTGTGTCATTGGATTAACATTTAGGTCATTTTCGTCCTCCCTAGGCATATTCTTGTCCAATTAGGGTTTTTAACCAATCTTGTGCATCCAATAGGTGTGTTTGTGTCATTGGATGATCAATTAGGTTATTTTCGTCCTCCCTAGGCTTATTCTTGTCCAATTAGGGTTTTTAACCAATCTTTTGCATCCAATAAGTTGAGTTGTATCATTGCGTTAACATTTAGGTCATTTTCGTCCTCCCTAGGCTTATTCTTGTCCAATTAGGAGTTTTAACCAATCTTGTGCATCCAATAAGTTTGTTTGTGTCATTGAATTAATATTTAGGTCATTTTCGTCCTCCCTAGGCATATGCTTGTCCAATTAGGGTTTTTAACCAATCTTGTGCATCCAATAAGTTCATTTGTGTCATTGGATTAACATTTAGGTCATTTTCGTCCTCCCTAGGCATATTCTTGTCCAATTAGGGTTTTTAACCAATCTTGTGCATCCAATAGGTGTGTTTGAGTCATTGGATGATCAATTAGGTCATTTTCGTCCTCCGTAAGCATATTCTTGTCCAATTAAGGTTTTTAACGAATCTTGTGCATCCCATTGGTGTGTTTGTGTCATTGGATGATCAATTAGGTCATTTTCGTCCTCCCTAGGCTTATTCTTGTCCAATTAGGGTTTTTAACCAATCTTGTGCATCCAATAAGTTGAGTTGTGTCATTGGATTAACATTTAGGTCATTTTCATCCTGCGTTGGCTTATTCTTGTCTAATTAGGGTTTTTAACCAATCTTGTGCATCCAATAAGTTGAGTTGTGTCATTGGATTAACATTTAGGTCATTTTCGTCCTCCCTAGGCTTATTCTTGTCCAATTAGGGTTTTTAACCAATCTTGTGCATCCAATAGGTGTTTTCGTGTCATTGGATGATCAATTAGGTCATTTTCGTCCTCCCTAGGCTTATTCTTTCCCAATTAGGGTTTTTAACCAATCTTGTGCATCCAATTGGTGTGTTTGTGTCATTGGATGATCAATTAGGTCATTTTCGTCCTCCCTAGGCTTATTCTTGTCCAATTAGGGTTTTTAACCAATCTTGTGCATCCAATAAGTTGAGTTGTGTCATTGAATTAATATTTAGGTCAATTTCGTCCTCCCTAGGCATATTCTTGTCCAATTAGGGTTTTTAACCAATCTTGTGCATCCAATAGGTGTGTTTGTGTCATTGGATGATCAATTAGGTTATTTTCGTCCTCCCTAGGCTTATTCTTGTCCAATTAGGGTTTTTAACCTATCTTGTGCATCTAATAGGTGTGTATGTGTCATTGGATGATCAATTAGGTCATTTTTGTCCTCCCTAGGCTTATTCTTGTCCAATTAGGGTTTTTAACCAATCTTGTGCATCCGATAAGTTTGTGTGTGTCATTGAATTAAAATTTAGGTCATTTTCGTCCTCCCTAGGCATATTCTTGTCCAACTAGGGTTTTTAACCAATCTTGTGCATCCAATAGGTGTGTTTGTGTCATTGGATGATCAATTAGGTTATTTTCGTCCTCCCTAGGCTTATTCTTGTCCAATTATGGTTTTTAACCAATCTTGTGCATCCAATAGGTGTGTTTGTGTCATTGGATGATCAATTAGGTAATTTTCAGCCTCCCTAGGCTTATTCTTGTCCAATTAGTGTTTTTAACCAATCTTGTGCATCCAATAAGTTCATTAGTATCATTGGATGATCAATTAGGTCATTTTCGTCCTCCCTAGGCATGTTCTTGTCCAACTAGGGTTTTTAACCAATCTTGTGCATCCAATAAGTTGAGTTGTGTCATTGGATTAGCATTTAGGTCATTTTCGTCCTCCCTAGGAATATTCTTGTCCAATTAGGGTTTTTAACCAATCTTGTGCATCCAATAGGTGTGTTTGTGTCATTGGATGATCAATTAGGTTATTTTCGTCCTCCCTAGGCTTATTCTTGTCCAATTAGGGTTTTTAACCAATCTTGTGCATCCAATAAGTTGAGTAGTGTCCTTGGATTAACATTTAGGTCATTTTCGTTCTCCCTACGCTTATTCTTGTCCAATTAGGGTTTTTAACCAATCTTGTGCATCCAATAGGTGTGTTTGTGTCATTGGATGATCAATTAGGTCATTTTCGTCCTCCCTAGGCATATTCTGGTCCAATTAGGGTTTTTAACCAATCTTGTGCATCCTATAGGTGTGTTTATGTCATTGGATGATCAATTAGGTCATTTTCGTCTTCCCTAGGCTTATTCTTGTCCAATTAGGTCATTTTCGTCCTCCATAGTCTTATTCTTGTCCAATTAGGGTTTTTAACCAATCTTGTGCATCCAATAAGTTGAGTTGTGTCATTGGATTAACATTTAGGTCATTTTCGTCCTCCCTAGGCTTATTCTTGTCCAATTAGGGTTTTTAACCAATCTTGTGCATCCAATAGGTGTGTTTGTGTCATTGGATGACCAATTAGGTCATTTTCGTCCTCCCTAGGCATATTCTTGTCCAATTAGGGTTTTTAACCAATCTTGTGCATCCAATAGGTGTGTTTGTGGCAATGGATGATCAATTAGGTCATTTTCGTCCTCCCTAGGCTTATTCTTGTCCAATTAGGATTTTTAACCAATCTTGTGCATCCAATAGGGGTGTTTGTGTCATTGGATGATCAATTAGGTCATTTTCGTCTTCCCTAGGCTTATTCTTGTCCAATTAGGGTTTTTAACCAATCTTGTGCATCCAATAAGTTCATTTGTGTCATTGGATTAACATTATGTCATTTTCGTCCTCCCTAGGCTTATTCTTATCCAATTAGGGTTTTTAACCAATCTTGTGCATCCAATAAGTTGAGTTGTGTCATTGGATTAACATTTAGGTCATTTTCGTCCTCCCTAGGCTTATTCTTGTCCAATTAGGGTTTTTAACCGATCTTGTGCATCCAATAGGTGTGTTTGTGTCATTGGATGATTAATTAGGTTGTTTTCGTCCTTCCTAGGCATATTCTTGTCCAATTAGGGTTTTTAACCAATCTTGTGCATCCAATAGGTGTGTTTCTGTCATTGGATTATCAATTAGGTCATTTTCATCCTCCCTAGGCTTATTCTTGTCCAATTAGGGTTTTTAACTAATCTTGGGCATCCAAAAGGTGTGTTTGTGTCACTTGATGATCAATTAGGTCATTTTCGTCCTCCCTAGGCTTATTCTTGTCCAATTAGGGTTTTTAACCAATCTTGTGCATCCAATAAGTTCATTTGTGTCATTGGATTAACATTTAGGTCATTTTCGTCCTCCCTAGGCATATTCTTGTCCAATTAGGGTTTTTAACCAATCTTGTGCATCCAATAGGTGTGTTTGTGTCATTGGATGATCAATTAGGTCATTTACGTCCTCCCTAGGCTTATTCTTGTCCAATTAGGGTTGTTAAACAATCTTGTGCATCCAATAACTTTGTTTGTGTCATTGAATTAATATTTAGGTCATTTTCGTCCTCCCTAGGCATATTCTTATCCAATTAGTGTTTTTAACCAATCTTGTGCATCCAATAGGTGTGTTTGTGTCATTGGATGATCAATTAGGTCATTTTCGTCCTCCCAAGGCTTATTCTTGTCCATTTAGGGTTTTTAACCAATCTTGTGCATCCAATAGGTGTGTTTGTGTCATTGGATGATCACTTAGGTCATTTTCGTCCTCCCTAGGCTTATTCTTGTCCAATTAGGGTTTTTAACCGATCTTGTGCATCCAATAGGTGTGTTTGTGTCATTGGATGATCAATTAGGTCATTTACGTCCTCCCTAGGCTTATTCTTGTCCAATTAGGGTTTTTAACCAATCTTGTGCATCCAATAACTTTGTTTGTGTCATTGAATTAATATTAAGGTCATTTTCGTCCTCCCTAGGCATATTCTTGTCCAATTAGAGTTTTTAACGATTCTTGTGCATCCAATAGGTGTGTTTGTGTCATTGGATGATCAATTAGGTCATCTTCGTCCTCCCTAGGCTTATTCTTGTCCAATTAGGGTTTTTAACCAATCTTGTGCATCCAATAAGTTGAGTTGTGTCATTGGATTAACATTTAGGTCATTTTCGTCCTCCCTAGGCTTATTCTTGTCCAATTAGGGTTTTTAACCAATCTTGTGCATCCAATAGGTGTGTTTGTGTCCATGGATGATCAATTAGGTCATTTTCGTCCTCCCTAGGCTTATTCTTGTCCAATTAGGGTTTTTAACCAATCTTGTGCATCCAATAGGTGTGTTTGTGTCATTGGATGATCAATTAGGTCATTTTTGTCCTCCCTAGGCATATTCTTGTCCAACTTGGGTTTTTAACCAATCTTGTGCCTCCAATAGGTGTGTTTGTGTCATTGGATGATCAATTAGGTCATTTTCGTCCTCCCTAGGCTTATTCTTGTCCAATTAGGGTTTTTAACCAATCTTGTGCATCCAATAGGTGTGTTTGTGTCATTGGATGATCAATTAGGTCATTTTCGTCCTCCCTAGGCTTATTCTTGTCCAATTAGGGTTTTTAACCAATCTTGTGCATCCAATAAGTTTGTTTGTGTCATTGAATTAATATTTAGGTCATTTTCGTCTTCCCTAGGCATATTCTTGTCCAATTAGGGGTTTTAACCAATGTTGTGCATCCAATAGCTGTGTTTGTGTCATTGGATGATCAATTAGGTCACTTTCTTCCTCCCTAGGCATATTCTTGTCCAATTAGGGTTTTTAACCAATCTTGTGCATCCAATAGGTGTGTTTGTGTCATTGGATGATCAATTAGGTCATTTTCGTCCTCCCTAGGCTTATTCTTGTCCAATTAGGGTTTTTAACCAATCTTGTGCATCCAATAAGTTGAGTTGTGTCATTGGATTAACATTTAGGTCATATTCGTCCTCCCTAGGCTTATTCTTGTCCAATTAGGGTTTTTAACCAATCTTGTGCATCCAATTGGTGTGTTTGTGTCATTGGATGATCAATTAGGTCATTTTCGTCCTCCCTAGGCATATTCTTGTCCAATTAGAGTTTTTAACCAATCTTGTGCATCCAATAGGTGTGTTTGTGTATTTGGATGATCAATTAGGTCATTTTCGTCCTCCCTAGGCTTATTCTTGTCCAATTAGGGTTTTTAACCAATCTTGTGCATCTAATAGGTGTCTTTGTTTCATTGGATGATCAATTAGGTCATTTTCGTCCTCCCTAGGCTTATTCTTGTCCAATTAGGGTTTTTAACCAATCTTGTGCATCCAATAAGTTTGTTTGTGTCATTCAATTAATATTTAGGTCATTTTTGTCCTCCCTAAGCATATTCTTGTCCAATTAGGGTTTTTAACCAATCTTGTGCATCCAATAAGTTCATTTGTGTCATTGGATTAACATTTAGGTCATTTTCGTCCTCCCTAGGCATATTCTTCTCCAATTAGGGTTTTTAACCAATCTTGTGCATCCAATAGGTGTGTTTGTGTGATTGGATGATCAATTATGTTATTTTCGTCCTCCCTAGGCTTATTCTTGTCCAATTAGGGTTTTTAACCAATCTTGTGCATCCAATAGGTGTGTTTGTGTCATTGGATGACCAATTAGGTCATTTTCGTCCTCCCTAGGCATATTCTTGTCCAATTAGGGTTTTTAACCAATCTTGTGCATCCAATAGGTGTGTTTGTGGCAATGGATGATCTATTAGGTCATTTTCGTCCTCCGTAGGCTTATTCTTGTCCAATTTGGGTTTTTAACCAATCTTGTGCATCCAATAGGTGTGTTTATGTCATTGGATGATCAATTAGGTTATTTTCGTCCTCCCTAGGCTTATTCTTGTCCAATTAGAGTTTTTAACTAATCTTGTGCATCCAATAAGTTCATTTGTGTCATTGGATGATCAATTAGGTCATTTTCGTCCTCCCTAGGCATATTCTAGTCCAATTAGGGTTTTTAACCGATATTGTGCATCCAATAGGTGTGTTTCTGTCATTGGAGGATCAATTAGGTCATTTTCGTCCTCCCTAAGCTTATTCTTGTCCAATTAGGGTTTTAACCGATCTTGTGCATCCAATAGGTGTGTTTGTGTCATTGAATGATCAATTAGGTCATTTTCGTCCTCCCTAGGCATATTCTTGTCCAATTAGGGTTTTTAACTAATCTTGTGCATCCAATAAGTTCATTTGTGTCATTGGATGATCAATTAGGTCATTTTCGTCCTCCCTAGGCATATTCTTGTCCAATTAGGGTTTTTAACCAATCTTGTGCATCCAATAGGTGTATTTGTGTCATTGGATGATCAATTAGGTCATTTTCATCCTCCCTAGGCATATTCTTGTCCAATTAGGGTTTTTAACCAATCTTGTGCATCCAATAAGTTAAGTTGTGTCATTGGACTAACATTTAGGTCATTTTCGTCCTCCCTAGGCTTATTCCCTTCCAATTAGGGTTTTTAACCAATCTTGTGCATCCAATAGGTGTGTTTGTGTCATTGGATGATCAATTAGGTCATTTTCGTCCTCCCTAGGCTTATTCTTGTCCAATTAGGGTTTTTAACCAATCTTGTGCATCCAATAAGTTGAGTTGTGTCATTGGATTAACATTTAGGTCATTATCGTCCTCCCTAGGCTTATTCTTGTCCAATTAGGGTTTTTAACCAATCTTGTGCATCCAATAGGTGTGTTTGTGTCATTGGATGACCAATTAGGTCATTTTCGTCCTCCATAGGCATATTCTTGTCCAATTAGGGTTTTTAACCAATCTTGTGCATCCAATAGGTGTGTTTGTGGCAATGGATGATCAATTAGGTCATTTTCGTCCTCCCTAGGCTTATTCTTGTCCAATTAGGGTTTTTAACCAATCTTGTGCATCCAATAGGGGTGTTTGTGTCAATGGATGATCAATTAGGTCATTTTCGTCTTCCCTAGGCTTATTCTTGTCCAATTAGGGTTTTTAACCAATCTTGTGCATCCAATAAGTTCATTTGTGTCACTGGATTAACATTATGTCATTTTCGTCCTCCCTAGGCTTATTCTGGTCCAATTAGGGTTTTTAACCAATCTTGTGCATCCAATAGGTGTGTTTATGTCATTGGATGATCAATTAGGTCATTTTCGTCTTCCCTAGGCTTATTCTTGTCCAATTAGGTCATTTTCGTCCTCCATAGTCTTATTCTTGTCCAATTAGGGTTTTTAACCAATCTTGTGCATCCAATAAGTTGAGTTGTGTCATTGGATTAACATTTAGGTCATTTTCGTCCTCCCTAGGCTTATTCTTGTCCAATTAGGGTTTTTAACCAATCTTGTGCATCCAATAGGTGTGTTTGTGTCATTGGATGACCAATTAGGTCATTTTCGTCCTCCCTAAGCATATTCTTGTCCAATTAGGGTTTTTAACCAATCTTGTGCATCCAATAGGTGTGTTTGTGGCAATGGATGATCAATTAGGTCATTTTCGTCTTCCCTAGGCTTATTCATGTCCAATTAGGGTTTTTAACTAATCTTGTGCATCCAATAGGAGTGTTTGTGTCATTGGATAATCAATAAGGTCATTTTCGTCCTCCCTAGGCTTATTCTTGTCCAATTAGGGTTTTTAACCAATCTTGTGCATCCAATAAGTTATTTGTGTCATTGGATTAACATGTAGGTCATTTTCGTCCTCCCTAGGCATATTCTTGTCCAATTAGGGTTTTTAACCAATCTTGTGCATCCAATAGGTGTGTTTGTGTCATTGGATGATCAATTAGGTTATTTTCGTCCTCCCTAGGCTTATTTTTGTCCAATTAGGGTTTTTAACCGATCTTGTGCATCCAATAGGTGTGTTTGTGTCGTTGGATGATCAATTAGGTCATTTTCGTCCTCCCTAGGCATATTCTTGTCCAATTAGGGTTTTTAACCAATCTTGTGCATCCAATAGGTGTGTTTGTGTCGTTAGATGATAAATTAGGTCATTTTCGTCATCCCTAGGCATATTCTTGTCCAATTAGGGTTTTTAACCAATCTTGTGCATCCAATAAGTTCATTTGTGTTATTAGATTAACATTTAGGTCATATTCGTCCTCCCTAGGCATATTCTTGTCCAATTAGGGTTTTTAACCGATCTTGTGCATCCAATAGGTCTGTTTGTGTCATTGGATGATCAATTAGGTCATTTTCGTCCTGCCTAGGCATATTCTTGTCCAATTAGGGTTTTTAACCAATCTTGTGCATCCAATAGGTGTGTTTGTGTCATTGGATGATCAATTAGGTCATTTTCGTCCTCCCTAGGCATATTCTTGTCCAATTAGGGTTTTTAACCAATCTTGTGCTTCTAATAGGTGTGCTTGTGTCATTGGATGATCAATTATGTCATTTTCGTCCTCCCTAGGCATATTCTTGTCCAATTAGGGTTTTTAACCAATCTTGTGCATCCAATAGGTGTGTTTGTGTCATTGGATGATCAATTAGGTCATTTTCGTCCTCCCTAGGCATATTCTTGTCCAATTAGGGTTTTTAACCAATCTTGTGCATCCAATAAGTTGAGTTGTGTCATTGGATTAACATTTAGGTCATTTTCGTCCTCCCTAGGCTTATTCTTGTCCAATTAGGGTTTTTAACCAATCTTGTGCATCCAATAAGTTCATTTGTGTCATTGGATTAACATTTAGGTCATTTTCGTCGTCCCTAGGCTAATTCTTGTCTAATTAGGGTTTTTAACCAATCTTGTGCATCCGATAAGTTTGTTTGTGTCATTGAATTAATATTTAGGTCATTTTCGTCCTCCCTAGGCATATTCTTGTCCAATTAGGGTTTTTAACCAATCTTGTGCATCCAATAGGTGTGTTTGTGTCATTGGATGATCAATTAGGTCATTTTCGTCCTCCCTAGGCTTATTCTTGTCCAATTAGGGTTTTTAACCAATCTTGTGCATCCAATAAGTTGAGTTGTGTCATTGGATTAACATTTAGGTCATTTTCGTCCTCCCTAGGCTGATTCTTGTCCAATTAAGGTTTTTAACCAATCTTGTGCATCCAATAGGTATGTTTGTGTCATTGGATGATCAATTAGGTCATTTTCGTCCTCCATAGGCTTATTCTTGTCCAATTAGGGTTTTTAACCAATCTTGTGCATCCAATAAGTTAAGTTTTGTCATTGGATTAACATTTAGGTCATTTTCGTCCTCCCAAGGCTTATTCTTGTCCAATTAGGGTTTTTAACCAATCTTGTGCATCCAATAAGTTCATTTGTGTCATTGGATTAACATTTAGGTCATTTTCGTCCTCCCTAGGCATATTCTTGTCCAATTAGGGTTTTTAACCAATCTTGTGCATCCAATAGGTGTGTTTGTGTCATTGGATGATCAATTAGGTTATTTTCGTCCTCCCCAGGCTTATTCTTGTCCAATTAGGGTTTTTAACCAATCTTGTGCATCCAATATGTGTGTTTGTGTCATTGGAGGACCAATTAGGTCATTTTCGTCCTCCCTAGGCATATTCTTGTCCAATTAGGGTTTTTAACCAATCTTGTGCATCCATTAGGTGTGTTTGTGGCAATGGATGATCAATTAGGTCATTTTCGTCCTCCATAGGCTTATTCTTGTCCAATTAAGGTTTTTAACCAATCTTGTGCATCCAATAGGTGTGTTTGTGTCATTGGATGATCAATTAGGTCATTTTCGTCCTCCCTAGGCTTATTCTTGTCCAATTAGGGTTTTTAACCGATCTTGTGCATCCAATAGGCGTGTTTGTGTCATTGGATGATCAATTAGGTCATTTTCGTCCTCCCTAGGCTTTTTCTTGTCCAATTAGGGTTTTTAACCAATCTTGTGCATCCAATAAGTTCATTTGTGTCATTGGATTAACATTTAGGTCATTTTCGTCCTCCCTAGGCATATTCTTGTCCAATTAGGGTTTTTAACCAATCTTGTGCATCCAATAGGTGTGTTTGTGTCATTGGATGATCAATTAGGTTATTTTCGTCATCCCTAGGCATATTCTTGTCCAATTAGGGTTTTTAACCAATCTTGTGCATCTAATAGGTGTGTTTGTGTCATTGGATGATCAATTAGGTCATTTTCGTCGTCCCTAGGCTTACTCTTGTCCAATTAGGGTTTTTAACCAATCTTGTGCATCCAATAAGTTGAGTTGTGTCATTGGATTATTATTTAGGTCATTTTCGTCATCCCTAGGCTTATTCTTGTCCAATTAGGGTTTTTTTACCAATATTGTGCATCCAATAGGTGTGTTTGTGTCATTGGATGATCAATTGGGTCATTTTCGTCCTCCATAGGCTTATTCTTGTCCAATTAGGGTTTTTAACCAATCTTGTGCATCCAATAAGTTGAGTTGTGTCATTGGATTAACATTTAGGTCATTTTCGTCCTCCCTAGGCTTATTCTTGTCCAATTAGGGTTTTTAACCAATCTTGTGCATCCAATAAGTTCATTTGTGTCATTGGATTAACATTTAGGTCATTTTCGTCCTCCCTAGGCATATTCTTGTCCAATTAGGGTTTTTAACCAATCTTGTGCATCCAATAGGTGTGTTTGTGTCATTGGATGATTAATTAGGTTATTTTCGTCCTCCCTAGGCTTATTCTTGTCCAATTAGGGTTTTTAACCAATCTTGTGCATCAATAGGTGTGTTTGTGTCATTGGATGACCAATTAGGTCATTTTCGTCCTCCCTAGGCATATTCTTGTCCAATTAGGGTTTTGAACCAATCTTGTGCATCCATTAGGTGTGTTTGTGGCAATGGATGATCAATTAGGTCATTTTCATCCTGCCTAGGCTTATTCTAGTCAAATTAGGGTTTTTAACCAATCTTGTGCATCCAATAGGTGTGTTTGTGTCATTGGATGATCAATTAGGTCATTTTCGTCCTCCCTAGGCATATTCTTGTCCAATTAGGATTTTTAACCAATCTTGTGCATCCAATAGGTGTGTTTGTGTCATTGGATGATCAATTAGGTTATTTTCGTCCTCCCTAGGCATATTCTTGTCCAATTAGGGTTTTTAACTAATCTTGTGCATCCAATAAGTTCATTTGTGTCATTGGATGATTAATTAGGTCATTTTCGTCCTCCCTAGGCTTATTCTTGTCCAATTAGGGTTTTTAACCAATCTTGTGCATCCAATAAGTTGAGTTGTGTCATTGGATTAACATTTAGGTCATTTTCGTCCTCCCTAGGCTTATTCTTGTCCAATTAGGGTTTTTAACCAATCTTGTGCATCCAATAAGTTGAGTTGTGTCATTGGATTAACATTTAGGTCATTTTCGTCATCCCTAGGCTTATTCTTGTCCAATTAGGGTTTTTAACCAATCTTGTGCATCCAATAAGTGTGTTTGTATCATTGGATGATCAATTAGGTCATTTTCGTCCTCCCTAGGCATATTCTTGTCCAATTAGGGTTTTTAACCAATCTTGTGCATCCAATAGGTGTGTTTGTGTCATTGGATGATCAATTAGGTCATTTTCGTCCTCCCTAGGCTTATTCTTGTCCAATTAGGGTTTTTAACCAATCTTGTGCATCCAATAAGTTGAGTTGTGTCATTGGATTAACATTTAGGTCATTTTCGTCCTCCCTAGGCTTATTCTTGTCGAATTAGGGTTTTTAACCAATCTTGTGCATCCAATAGGTGTGTTTTCTTCATTGGATGATCAATTAGGTCATTTTCGTCCTCCATAGGCTTATTCTTGTCCAATTAGGGTTTTTAACCAAACTTGTGCATCCAATAAGTTGAGTTGTGTCATTGGATTAACATTTAGGTCATTTTCGTCCTCCCTAGGCTTATTCTTGTCCAATTAGGGTTTTTAACCAATCTTGTGCATTCAATAAGTTCATTTGTGTCATTGGATTAACATTTAGGTCATTTTCGTCCTCCCTAGGCATATTCTTGTCCAATTAGGGTTTTTAACCAATCTTGTGCATCCAATAGGTGTGTTTATGTCATTGGATGATCAATTAGGTCATTTTCGTCCTCCCTAAGTATATTCTTGTCCAATTAGGGTTTTTAACCAATCTTGTGCATCCAATAGGTGTGTTTGTGTCATTGGATGATCAATTAGGTCATTGTCGTCCTCCATAGGCTTATTCTTGTCCAATTAGGGTTTTTAACCAATCTTGTGCATCCAATAAGTTGAGTTGTGTCATTGGATTAACATTTAGGTCATTTTCGTCCTCCCTAGGCTTATTCTTGTCCAATTAGGGTTTTTAACCAATCTTGTGCATTCAATAAGTTCATTTGTGTCATTGGATTAACATTTAGGTCATTTTCGTCCTCCCTAGGCATATTCTTGTCCAATTAGGGTTTTTCACCAATCTTGTGCATCCAATAAGTTCATTTGTGTCATTGGATTAACATTTAGGTCATTTTCGTCCTCCCTAGGCATATTCTTGTCCAATTAGGGTTTTTAACCAATCTTGTGCATCCAATAGGTGTGTTTGTGTCATTGGATGATCAATTAGGTTATTTTCGTCCTCCCTAGGCTTATTCTTGTCCAATTAGGGTTTTTAACCAATCTTGTGCATCCGATAAGTTTGTTTGTGTAATTGAATTAATATTTAGGTCATTTTCGTCCTCCCTAGGCATATTCTTGTCCAATTATGGTTTTTAACCAATCTTGTGCATCCAATAAGCGGGTTTGTGTCATTGGATGATCAATTAGGTCATTTACATCCTCCCTAGGCTTATTCTTGTCCAATTAGGGTTTTTAACCAATCTTGTGCATCCAATAACTTTGTTTGTGTCATTGAATTAATATTTAGGTCATTTTCGACCTCCCTAGGCATATTCTTGTCCAATTAGGGTTTTTAAACATTCTTGTGCATCCAATAGGTGTGTTTGTGTCATTGGATGATCAATTAGATCATTTTCGTCATCCCTAGGCTTATTCCTGTCAAATTAGGATTTTTAACCAATCTTGTGCATCCAATAGGTGTGTTTGTTTCATTGGATGATCAATTAGGTCATTTTCGTCCTCCCTAGGCTTATTCTTGTCCAATTAGGGTTTTTAACCAATCTTGTGCATCCAATAAGTTGAGTTGTGACATTGGATTAACATTTAGGTCATTTTCGTCCTCCCTAGGCTTATTCTTGTCCAATTAGGGTTTTAAACAAATCTTGTGCATCCAATAAGTTCATTTGTGTCATTGGATTAACATTTAGGTCATTTTCGTCCTCCCTAGGCGTATTCTTGTCCAATTAGGGTTTTTAACCAATCTTGTGCATCCAATAGGTGTGTTTGTGTCATTGGATGATCAATTAGGTCATTTTCGTCCTCCCTTGGCTTATTCTTGTCCAATAAGGGTTTTTAACCGATATTGTGCATCCAATAGGTGTGTTTGTGTCATTGGATGATCTATTAGGTCATTTTCGTCCTCCCTAGACTTATTCTTGTCCAATTAGGGTTTTTAACCAATCTTGTGCATCCAATAAGTTGAGTTGTGTCATTGGATTAACATTTAGGTCATTTTCGTCCTCCCTAGGCTTATTCTTGTCCAATTAGGGTTTTTAACCAATCTTGTGCATCCAATAGGTGTGTTTGTGTCATTGGATGATCAATTAGGTCATTTTCGTCCTCCCTAGGCTAATTCTTGCCCAATAGGGTTTTTAACCAATCTTGTGCATCCAATAAGTTGAGTTGTGTCATTGGATTAACATTTAGGTCATTTTCGTCCTCCCTAGGCTTATTCTTGTCCAATTAGGGTTTTTAACCAATCTTGTGCATCCAATAGGTGTGTTTGTGTCATTGGATGATCAATTAGTTCATTTTCGTCCTCCCTAGACTTATTCTTGTCCAATTAGGGTTTTTAACCAATCTTGTGCATCCAATAAGTTGAGTTGTGTCATTGGATTAACATTTAGGTCATTTTCGTCCTCCCTAGGCTTATTCTTGTCCAATTAGGGTTTTTAACCAATCTTGTGCATCCAATAGGTGTGTTTGTGTCATTGGATGATCAATTAGGTCATTTTCGTCCTCCATAGGCTTATTCTTTCCCAATTAGGGTTTTTCACCAATCTTGTGCATCCAATTGGTGTGTTTGTGTCATTGGATGATCAATTAGGTTATTTTCGTCCTCCCTAGGCTTATTCTTGTACAATTAGGGTTTTTAACCAATCTTGTGCATCCAATAAGTTGAGTTGTGTCATTGGATTAACATTTAGGTCATTTTCGTCCTCCCTAGGCTTATTCTTGTCCAATTAGGGTTTTTAACCAATCTTGTGCATCCAATAAGTTGATTTGTGTCATTGGATTAACATTTAGGTCATTTTCGTCCTCCCTAGTCTTATTCTTGTCCAATTAGGGTTTTTAACCAATCTTGTGCATCCAATAAGTTGAGTTGTGTCATTGGATTAACATTTAGGTCATTTTCGTCCTCCCTAGGCTTATTCTTGTCCAATTAGGGTTTTTAACCAATCTTGTGCATCCAATAAGTTCATTTGTGTAATTGGATGATCAATTAGGTCATTTTCGTCCTCCCTAGGCATATTCTTGTCTAATTAGGGTTTTTAACCAATCTTGTGCATCCAATAGGTGTGTTTGTGTCATTGGATGATCAATTAGGTCATTTTCGTCCTCCGTAGGCTTATTCTTGTCCAATTAGGGTTTTTAACCAATCTTGTGCATCCAATAAGTTGAGTTGTGTCATTGGATTAACATTTAGGTCATTTTCGTCCTCCCTAGGCTTATTCTTGTCCAATTAGGGTTTTTAACCAATCTTGTGCATCCAATAAGTTCATTTGTGTCATTGGATTAACATTTAGGTCATTTTCGTCCTCTCTAGGCATATTCTTGTCCAATTAGGGTTTTTAACCAATCTTGTGCATCCAATAAGTTGAGTTGTGTCATTGGATTAACATTTAGGTCATTTTCGTCCTCCCTAGGCTTATTCTTGTCCAATTAGGGTTTTTAACCAATCTTGTGCATCCAATAGGTGTTTAACCAATCTTGTGCATCCAATAGGTGTGTTTGTGGCAATAGATGATCAATTAGGTCATTTTCATCCTCCCTAGGCTTATTCTTGTCCAATTAGGGTTTTTAACCAATCTTATGCATCCAATAGGTGTGTTTGTGCATTGGATGATCAATTAGGTCATTTTCGTCTTCCCTAGGCTTATTCTTGTCCAATTAGGGTTTTTAACCAATCTTGTGCATCCAATAGGTGTGTTTGTGTCATTGGATGATCAATTAGGTCATTTTCGTCCTCCCTAGGCATATTCTTGTCCAATTAGGGTTTTTAACCAATCTTGTGCATCCAATAGGTGTGTTTGTGTCATTGGATGATCAATTAGGTTATTTTCGTCCTCCCAAGGCTTATTCTTGTCCAATTAGGGTTTTTAACTAATCTTGTGCATCCAATAAGTTCATTTGTGTCATTGGATGATCAATTAGGTCATTTTCGTCCTCCCTAGGCTTATTCGTGTCTAATTAGGGTTTTTAACCAATCTTATGCATCCGATAAGTTTGTTTGTGTCATTGAATTAATATTTAGGTCATTTTCGCCCTCCCAAGGCATATTCTTGTCCAATTAGGGTTTTTAACCAATTTTGTGCATCCAATAGGTGTGTTTTTGTCATTGGATGATCAATTAGGTCATTTTCGTCCTCCCTATGCATATTCTTGTCCAATTAGGGTTTTTAACCAATCTTGTGCATCCAATTGGTGTGTTTGTGTCATTGGATGATCAATTAGGTCATTTTCGTCCTCCCTAGGCTTATTCTTGTCCAATTAGGGTTTTTAACCAATCTTGTGCATCCAATAAGTTGAGTTGTGTCATTGGATTAACATTTAGGTCATTTTCGTCCTCCCTAGGCTTATTCTTGTCCAATTAGGGTTTTTAACCAATCTTGTGCATCCAATAGGTATGTTTGTGTCATTGGATAATCAATTAGGTCATTTTCGTCCTCCATAGGCTTATTCTTGTCCAATTAGGGTTTTTAACCAATCTTGTGCATCCAATAAGTTGAGTTGTGTCATTGGATTAACATTTAGGTCATTTTCGTCCTCCCTAGGCTTATTCTTGTCCAATTAGGGTTTTTAACCAATCTTGTGCATCCAATAGGTGTGTTTCTATCATTGGAGGATCAATTAGGTCATTTTCGTCCTCCCTAGGTTTATTCTTGCCCAATTAGGGTTTTTAACCAGTCTTGTGCATCCAATAAGTTGAGTTGTGCATTGGATTAACATTTAGGTCATTTTCGTCCTCCCTAGGCTTATGCTTGTCCAATCAGGGTTTTTAACCAATCTTGTGCATCCAATAAGTTGAGTTGTGTCATTGGATTAACATTTAGGTCATTTTCGTCCTCCCTAGGCATATTCTTGTCCAATTAGAGTTTTAGACCAATCTTGTGCATCCAATAGGTGTGTTTGTGTCATTGGATGATCAATTAGGTTATTTTCGTCCTCCCTAGGCTTATTCTTGTCCAATTAGGGTTTTTAACTAATCTTGTGCATCCAATAAGTTCATTTGTGTCATTGGATGATCAATTAGGTCATTTTCGTCCTCCCCAGCCATATTCTTGTCCAATTTGGGCTTTTAACCAATCTTGTGCATCCAATAGGTCTGTTTGTGTCATTGGATGATCAATTAGGTCATTTTCGTCCTCCCTAGGCTTATTCTTGTCCAATTAGGGTTTTTAACCAATCTTGTGCATCCAATAAGTTGAGTTGTGTCATTGGATTAACATTTAGGTCATTTTCGTCCTCCCTAGGCTTATTCTTGTCCAATTAGGGTTTTTAACCAATCTTGTGCATCCAATAAGTTCATTTGTGTCATTGGATTAACATTTAGGTCATTTTCGTCCTCCCTAGGCATATTCTTGTCCAATTAGGGTTTTTAACCAATCTTGTGCATCAAATAGGTGTGTTTGTGTCATAGGATGATCAATTGGGTCATTTTCGTGCTCCCTAGGCTTATTCTTGTCCAATTAGGGTTTTTAACCAATCTTGTGCATCCAATAAGTTCATTTGTGTTATTGGATGATCAATTAGGTCATTTTCTTCCTCCCTAGGCTTATTCTTGTCCAATTAGGGTTTTTAACCAATCTTGTGCATCCAATAAGTTGAGTTGTGTCATTGGATTAACATTTAGGTCATTTTCGTCCTCCCTAGGCTTATTCTTGTCCAATTAGGGTTTTTAACCAATCTTGTGCATCCAATAAGTTGAGTTGTGTCATTGGATTAACATTTAGGTCATTTTCGTCCTCCCTAGGCTTATTCTTGTCCAATTAGGGTTTTTAACCAATCATGTGCATCCAATAAGTTTGTTTGTGTCATTGAATGATCAATTAGGTAATTTTCGTCCTCCCTAGGCTTATTCTTGTCCAATTAGGGTTTTTAACCAATCTTGTGCATCCTATAAGTTGAGTTGTGTCATTGGATTAACATTTAGGTCATTTTCGTCCTCCCTAGGCTTATTCTTGTCCAATTAGGGTTTTTAACCAATCTTGTGCATCCAATAAGTTGAGTTGTGTCATTGGATTAACATTTAGGTCATTTTCGTCCTCCCTAGGCTTATTCTTGTCCAATTAGGGTTTTTAACCAATCTTGTGCATCCAATAAGTTGAGTTGTGTCATTGGATTAACATTTAGGTCATTTTCGTCCTCCCTAGGCTTAGTCTTGTCCAATAAGGGTTTTTAACCAATCTTGTGCATCCAATAGGTGTGTTTGTGTCATCGGATGATCAATTAGGTCATTTTCGTCCTCCCTAGGCTTATTCTTGTCCAATTAGGATTTTTAACCAATCTTGAGCATCCAATAAGTTTGTTTGTTTCATTGAATTAATATTTAGGTCATTTTCGTCCTCCCTAGGCATATTCTTGTCCAATTAGGGTTTTTAACCAATGTTGTGCATCCAATAGGTGTGTTTGTGTCATTGGATGATCAATTAGGTCATTTTCGTCCTCCCTAGGCTTATTCTTGTCCAATTAGGGTTTTTAACCAATCTTGTGCATCCAATAAGTTGAGTTGTGTCATTGGATTAACATTTAGGTCATTTTCGTCCTCCCTAGGCATATGCTTGTCCAATTAGGGTTTTTAACCAATCTTGTGCATCCAATAGGTGTGTTTGTGTCATTGGATGATCAATTAGGTCATTTTCCTCCTCCCTAGGCTTATTCTTGTCCAATAAGGGTTTTTAACCAATCTTGTGCATCCAAAAAGTTCATTTTTGTCATTTGATTAACATTTAAGTCATTTTCGTCCTCCCTAGGCATATTCTTGTCCAATTATGGTTTTTAACCAATCTTGTGCATCCAATAGGTGTGTTTGTGTGATTGGATGATCAATTAGGTAATTTTCGTCCTCCCTAGGCTTATTCTTGTCCAATTAGGGTTTTTAACCAATCTTGTGCATCCAATAGGTGTGTTTGTGTCATTGGATGATCAATTAGGTCATTTTCGTCCTCCGTAGGCATATTCTTGTCCAATTAGGGTTTTTAACGAATCTTGTGCATCCAATAGGTGTGTTTGTGTCATTGGATGATCAATTAGGTCATTTTCGTCCTCCCTAGGCTTATTCTTGTCCAATTAGGGTTTTTAACCAATCTTGTGCATCCAATAAGTTGAGTTGTGTCATTGGATTAACATTTAGGTCATTTTCGTCCTCCGTAGGCTTTTTCTTGTCCAATTAGGGTTTTTAACCAATCTTGTGCATCCAATAAGTTGAGTTGTGTCATTGGATTAACATTTAGGTCATTTTCGTCCTCCCTAGGCTTATTCTTGTCCAATTAGGGTTTTTAACCAATCTTGTGCATCCAATAGGTGTGTTTGTGTCATTGGTTCATCAATTAGGTTATTTACGTCCTCCCTAGGCTTATTCTTGTCCAATTAGGGTTTTTAACCAATCTTGTGCATCTAATAGGTGTGTTTGTGTCATTGGATGATCAATTAGGTCATTTTCGTCCTCCATAGGCTTATTCTTGTCCAATTAGGGTTTTTAACCAATCTTGTGCATCCAATAAGTTGAGTTGTGTCATTGGATTAACATTTAGGTCATTTTCGTCCTCCCTAGGCTTATTCTTGTCCAATTACGGTTTTTAACCAATCTTGTGCATTCAATAAGTTCATTTGTGTCATTTGATTAACATTTAGGTCATTTTGGTCCTCCCTAGGCATATTCTTGTCCAATTAGGGTTTTTAACCAATCTTGTGCATCCAATAGGTGTGTTTGTGTCATTGGATGATCAATTAGGTTATTTTCGTCCTCCCTAGGCTTATTCTTGTCCAATTAAGGTTTTTAACCAATCTTGTGCATCCAATAGGTGTGTTTGTGGCAATAGATGATCAATTAGGTCATTTTCGTCCTCCCTAGGCTTATTCTTGTCCAATTAGGGTTTTTAACCAATCTTGTGCATTCAATAGGTGTGTTTGTGCATTGGATGATCAATTAGGTCATTTTCGTCCTCCCTAGGCTTATTCTTGTCCAATTAGGGTTTTTAACCAATCTTGTGCATCCAATAAGTTGAGTTGTGTCATTGGATTAACATTTAGGTCATTTTCGTCCTCCCTAGGCTTATTCTTGTCCAATTAGGGTTTTTAACCAATCTTGTGCATCCAATAAGTTCATTTGCGTCATTGGATTTACATTTAGGTCATTTTCGTCCTCCCTAGGCATATTCTTGTTCAATTAGGGTTTTTAACCAATCTTGTGCATCAAATAGGTGTGTTTGTGTCATTGGATGATCAATTAGGTCATTTTCGTCATCCCTAGGCTTATTTTTGTCCAGTTAGGGTTTTTAACCAATCTTGTGCATCCAATAAGTTGATTTGTGTCATTGGATTAACATTTAGGTCATTTTCGTCCTCTCTAGGGTTATTCTTGTCCAATTATGGTTTTTAACCAATCTTGTGCATCCAATAGGTGTGTTTGTGTCATTGGATGATCAATTAGGTCATTTTCGTCCTCCCTAGGCTTATTCTTGTCCAATTAGGGTTTTTAACCAATCTTGTGCATCCAATAAGTTGAGTTGTGTCATTGGATTAACATTTAGGTCATTTTCGTCCTCCCTAGGCTTATTCTTGTCCAATTAGGGTTTTTAACCAATCTTGTGCATCCAATAAGTTCATTTGTGTCATTGGATTTACATTTAGGTCATTTTCGTCCTCCCTAGGCATATTCTTGTCCAATTAGGGTTTTTAACCAATCTTGTGCTTCCAATAACTTTGTTTGTGTCATTGAATTAATATTTAGGTCATTGTCGTCCTCCCTAGGCATATTCTTGTCCAATTAGGGTTTTTAACCAATCTTGTGCATCCAATAGGTGTGCTTGTGTCATTGGATGATCAATTAGGTCATTTTCGTCCTCCCTAGGCTTATTCTTGTCTAATTAGGGTTTTTAACCAATCTTGTGCATCCAATAGGTGTGTTTGTGTCATTGGATGATCAATTAGGTCATTTTCGCCCTCCCTAGGCTTATTCTTGT
>JBBPBR010001827.1:13400-48639 GCA_037974775.1 Cicer pinnatifidum | reverse complement strand
GGTTTTTAACCAATCTTGTGCATCCAATAGGTGTGTTTGTGTCATTGGATGATCAATTAGGTCATTTTCGTCGTCCCTAGGCTTATTCTTGTCCAATTAGGGTTTTTAACCAATCTTGTGCATCCGATAAGTTTGTTTGTGTCATTGAATTAATATTTAGGTCATTTTCGTCCTCCCTAGGCATATTCTTGTCCAATTAGGGTTTTTAACCAATCTTATACATCCAATAAGTGTGTTTGTGTCATTGGATGATCAATTAGGTCATTTTCGTCCTCCCTAGGCTTATTCTTGTCCAATTTGGGTTTTTAACCAATCTTGTGCATCCAATAAGTTGAGTTGTGTCATTGGATTAACATTTAGGTCATTTTCGTCATCCCTAGGCTTATTCTTGTCCAATTAGGGTTTTTAACCAATCTTGTGCATCCAATAGGTGTGTTTGTGTCATTGGACGATCAATTAGGTCATTTTCATCCTCCATAGGCTAATTCTTGTCCAATTAGGGTTTTTAACCAATCTTGTGCATCCAATAAGTTGAGTTGTGTCATTGGATTAACATTTAGGTCATTTTTGTCCTCCCTAGGCTTATTCTTGTCCAATTAGGGTTTTTAACTAATCTTGTGCATCCAATAAGTTCATTTGTGTCAATGGATGATCAATTAGGTCATTTTCGTCCTCCCTAGGCATATTCTTGTCCAATTAGGGTTTTTTAACCAATCTTGTGCATCCAATAGGTGTGTTTGTGTCATTGGATGATTAATTAGGTTATTTTCGTCGTCCCTAGGCTTACTCTTGTCCAATTAGGGTTTTTAACTAATCTTGTGCATCCAATAAGTTCATTTGTATCATTGGATGACCAATTAGGTCATTTTCGTCCTCCCTAGGCGTATTCTTGTCCAATTAGGGTTTTTAACCAATCTTGTGCATCCAATAGGTGCGTTTGTGTCATTGGATGATCAATTAGGTCATTTTCGTCCTCCCTAGGCTTATTCTTGTCCAATTAGGGTTTTTAACCAATCTTGTGCATCCAATAAGTTGAGTTGTGTCATTGGATTAACATTTAGGTCATTTTCGTCCTCCCTAGGCATATTCTTGTCCAATTAGGGTTTTTAACCAATCTTGTGCATCCAATAGGTGTGTTTGTGTCATTGGATGATCAATTAGGTCATTTTCGTCCTCCCTAGGCTTATTCTTGTCCAATTAGGGTTTTTAACCAATCTTGTGCATCCGATAAGTTTGTTTGTGTCATTGAATTAATATTCAGGTCATTTTCGTCCTCCCTAGGCTTATTCTTGTCCAATTAGAGTTTTTAACCAATCTTGTGCATCCAATAGGTGTATCTGTGTCATTGGATGATCAATTAGGTCATTTTCGTCCTCCCTAGGCATATTCTTGTCCAATTAGGGTTTTTAACCAATCTTGTGCATCCAATAAGTTGAGTTGTGTCATTGGATTAACATTTAGGTCATTTTCGTCCTCCCTAGGCATATTCTTGTCCAATTAGGGTTTTTAACCAATCTTGTGCATCCAATAGGTGTGTTTGTGTCATTGGATGATCAATTAGGTCATTTTCGTCCTCCCTAGGCATATTCTTGTCCAATTAGGGTTTTTAACCAATCTTGTGCATCCAAAAGGTGTGTTTGTGTCATTGGATGATTAATTAGGTCATTTTCGTCCTCCCTAGGCTTATTCTTGTCCAATTAGGGTTTTTAACCAATCTTGTGCATCCAATAGGTGTGTTTGTGTCATTGGATGATCAATTAGGTCATTTTCGTCCTCCCTAGGCTTATTCTTGTCCAATTAGGGTTTTTAACCAATCTTGTGCATCCAATAGGTGTGTTTGTGTCATTGGATGATCAATTAGGTCATTTTCGTCCTCCCTAGGCTTATTCTTGTCCAATTAGGGTTTTTAACCAATCTTGTGCATCCAATAAGTTGAGTTTTGTCATTGGATTAACATTTAAGTCATTTTCGTCCTCCCTAGGCTTATTCTTGTCCACTTAGGGTTTTTAACCAATCTTGTGCATCCAATAGGTGTGTTTGTGTCATTGGATGATCAATTAGGTCATTTTCGTCCTCCCTAGGCTTATTCTTGTCCAATTAGGGTTTTTAACCAATCTTGTGCATCCAATAGGTGTGTTTGTGTCATTGGATGATCAATTAGGTCATTTTCGTCCTCCCTAGGCTTATTCTTGTCCAATTAGGGTTTTTAACCAATCTTGTGCATCCAATAGGTGTGTTTGTGTCATTGGATGATCAATTAGGTCATTTTCATCCTCCCTAGGCTTATCCTTGTCCAATTAGGGTTTTTAACCAATGTTGTGCATCCAATAAGTTCGTTTGTGTCATTGAATTAACATTTAGGTCATTTTTGTCCTCCCTAGGTATATTCTTGTCCAATTAGGGTTTTTAACCAATCTTGTGCATCCAATAGGTGTGTTTGTGTCATTGGATGATCAATTAGGTCATTTTCGTCCTCCCTAGGCTTATTCTTGTCCAATTAGTGTTTTTAACCAATATTGTGCATCCAATAACTTTGTTTGTGTCATTGAATTAATATTTAGGTCATTTTCGTCCTCCCTAGGCATATTCTTGTCCAATTAGGGTTTTTAACCAATCTTGTGCATCCAATAGGTGTGTTTGTGTCATTGGATGATCAATTAGGTCATTTTCGTCCTCCCTAGGCTTATTCTTGTCCAATTAGGGTTTTTAACCAATCTTGTGCATCCAATAAGTTGAGTTGTGTCATTGGATTAACATTTAGGTCATTTTCGTTCTCCCTAGGATTATTCTTGTCCAATTTGGGTTTTTAACAAATCTTGTGCATCCAATAAGTTCATTTGAGTTATTGGATTAACATTTAGGTCATATTCGTCCTCCCTAGGCATATTCTTGTCAAATTAGGGTTTTTAACCAATCTTGTGCATCCAATAGGTGTGTTTGTGTCATTGGATGATCAATTAGGTCATTTTCGTCCTCCCTAGGCATATTCTTGTCAAGTTAGGGTTTTTAACCAATCTTGTGCATCCAATAGGTGTGTTTGTGTCATTGGATGATCAATTAGGTCATTTTCGTCCTCCCTAGGCATATTCTTGTCCAATTAGGGTTTTTAACCAATCTTGTGCATCCAATAGGTGTGTTTGTGTCATTGGATGATCAATTAGGTCATTTTCGTCCTCCCTAGGCTTATTCTTGTCCAATTAGGGTTTTTAACCAATCTTGGGCATCCGATAAGTTTGTTTGTGTCATTGAATTAATATTTAGGTCATTTTCGTCCTCCCTAGGCATATTCTTGTCCAATTAGGGTTTTTAACCAATCTTGTGCATCAAATAGGTGTGTTTGTGTCATTGGATAATCAATTAGGTCATTTTCGTCCTCCCTAGGCTTATTCTTGTCCAATTAGGGTTTTTAACCAATCTTGTTCATCCAATATGTTTGTTTGTGTCATTGGATGATCAATTAGGTCATTTTCGTCCTCCCTAGGCATATTCTTGTCCAATTAGGGTTTTTAACCAATCTTGTGCATCCAATAGGTGTGTTTGTGTCATTGGATGATCAATTAGGTCATTTTCGTCCTCCCTAGGCTTATTCTTGTCCAATTAGGGTTTTTAACCAATCTTGTGCATCTAATAGGTGTGTTTTTGTCATTGGATGATCAATTAGGTCATTTTCGTCCTTCCTAGGCTTATTCTTGTCCAATTAGGGTTTTTAACCAATTTTGTGCATCCGATAAGTTTGTTTGTGTCATTGAATTAATATTTAGGTCATTTTCGTCTTCCCTAGGCATATTCTTGTCCAATTAGGGTTTTTAACCAATCTTGTTCATCCAATATGTTTGTTTGTGTCATTGGATGATCAATTAGGTCATTTTCGTCCTCCCTAGGCATATTCTTGTCCAATTAGGGTTTTTAACCAATCTTGTGCATCCAATAGGTGTGTTTGTGTCATTGGATGATCAATTAGGTCATTTTCGTCCTCCCTAGGCTTATTCTTGTCCAATTAGGGTTTTTAACCAATCTTGTGCATCCAATAGGTGTGTTTGTGTCATTGGATGATCAATTAGGTCATTTTCGTCCTCCCTAGGCTTATTCTTGTCCAATTAGGGTTTTTAACCAATCTTGTGCATCCAATAGGTGTGTTTGTTTCTTTGGATGATCAATTAGGTCATTTTCGCCCTCCGTAGGCCTATTCTTGTCCAATTAGGGTTTTTAATCAATCTTGTGCATCCGATAAGTTTGTTTGTGTCATTGAATTAATATTTAGGTCATTTTCGTCCTCCCTAGGCATATTCTTGTCCAATTAGGGTTTTTAACCAATCTTGTGCATCCAATAGGTGTGTTTGTGTCATTGGATGATCAATTAGGTCATTTTCGTCCTCCCTAGGCTTATTCTTGTCCAATTAGGGTTTTTAACCAATCTTGTGCATCCAATAAGTTGAGTTGTGTCATTGGATTAACATTTAGGTCATTTTCGTCATCCCTAGGCTTATTCTTGTCCAATTAGGATTTTTAACCAATCTTGTGCATCCAATAGGTGTGTTTGTGTCATTGGATGATCAATTAGGTCATTTTCGTCCCCCATAGGCTTATTCTTGTCCAATTAGGGTTTTTAACCAATCTTGTGCATCCAATAAGTTGAGTTGTGTCATTGGATTAACATTTAGGCCATTTTCGTCATCCCTAGGCTTATTCTTGTCCAATTAGGGTTTTTAACCAATCTTGTGCATCCAATAAGTTCATTTGTGTCATTGGATTAACATTTAGGTCATTTTCGTCCTGCCTAGGCATATTCCTGTCCAATTAGGGTTTTTAACCAATCTTGTGCATCCAATAGGAGTGTTTGTGTCATTGGATGATCAATTAGGTTATTTTCGTCCTCCCTAGGCTTATTCTTGTCCAATTAGGGTTTTTAACTAATCTTGTGCATCCAATAAGTTCATTTGTGTCATTGGATGATCAATTAGGTCATTTTCGTCCTCCCTAGGCATATTCTTGTCCAATTAGGGTTTTTTAACCAATCTTGTGCATCCAATAGGTGTGTTTGTGTCATTGGATGATCAATTAGGTCATTTTCGTCCTCCCTAGGCTTATTCTTGTCCAATTAGGGTTTTTAACCAATCTTGTGCATCCGATAAGTTTGTTTGTGTCATTGAATTAATATTTAGGTCATTTTCGTCCTCCCTAGGCATATTCTTGTCCAATTAGGGTTTTTAACCAATCTTGTGCATCCAATAGATGTGTTTGTGTCATTGGATGATCAATTAGGTCATTTACGTCCTCCCTAGGCTTATTCTTGTCCAATTAGGGTTTTTAACCAATCTTGTGCATCCAATAAGTTTGTTTGTGTCATTAAATTAATATTTAGGTCATTTTCGTCCTCCCTAGGCATATTCTTGTCCAATTAGGGTTTTTAACCAATCTTGTGCGTCCAATAGGTTTGTTTGTGTCATTGGATGATCAATTAGGTCATTTTCGTCCTCCCTAGGCTTATTCTTGTCCAATTAGGGTTTTTAACCAATCTTGTGCATCCGATAAGTTTGTTTGTGTCATTGAATTAATATTTAGGTCATTTTCGTCCTCCCTAGGCATATTCTTGTCCAATTAGGGTTTTTAACCAATCTTGTGCATCCAATAGGTGTGTTTGTGTCATTGGATGATCAATTAGGTCATTTTCGTCCTCCCTAGGCATATTCTTGTCCAAGTTGGGTTTTTAAGAAATCTTGTGCATCCAATAGGTGTGTTTGTGTCGTTGGATGATCAATTAGGTCATTTTCGTCCTCCCTAGGCTTATTCTTGTCCAATTAGGGTTTTTAACCAATCTTGTGCATCCAATAGGTGTGTTTGTGTCATTGGATGATCAATTAGGTCATTTTCGTCCTCCCTAGGCTTATTCTTGTCCAATTAGGGTTTTTAACCAATCTTGTGCATCCAATAGGTGTGTTTATGTCATTGTATTAACATTTAGGTCATTTTGTTCTCCCTAGGCTTATTCTTGTCCAATTAGGGTTTTTAACCAATCTTGTGCATCCAATAGGTGTGTTTGTGTCATTGGATGATCAATTAGGTCATTTTCGTCCTCCCTAGGCATATTCTTGTCCAATTAGGGTTTTTAACCAATCTTGTGCATCCAATAGGTGTGTTTCTGTCATTGGACGATCAATTAGGTCATTTTCGTCCTCCCTACACTTATTCTTCCCAATTAGGGTTTTTAACCAATCTTGTGCATCCAATAGGTGTGTTTGTGTCATTGGATGATCAATTAGGTCATTTTCGTCCTCCCTAGGCTTATTCTGGTCCAATTAGGGTTTTTAACCAATCTTGTGCATCCAATAGCTGTGTTTGTGTCATTGGATGATCAATTAGGTCATTTTCGTCCTCCCTAGGCATATTCTTGTCCAATTAGGGTTTTTAACCAATCTTGTGCATCCAATAGGTGTGTTTGTGTCATTGGATGATCAATTAGGTCATTTTCGTCCTCCCTAGGCTTATTCTTGTCCAATTAGGGTTTTTAACCAATCTTGTGCATCCGATAAGTTTGTTTGTGTCATTGAATTAATATTTAGGTCATTTTCGTCCTACCTAGGCATATTCTTGTCCAATTAGGGTTTTTAACCAATCTTGTGCATCCAATAGGTGTGTTTGTGTCATTGGATGATCAATTAGGTCATTTTCGTCCTCCCTAGGCTTATTCTTGTCCAATTAGGGTTTTTAACCAATCTTGTGCATCCGATAAGTTTGTTTGTGTCATTGAATTAATATTTAGGTCATTTTCGTCCTCCTTAGGCATATTCTTGTCCAATTAGGGTTTTTAACCAATCTTGTGCATCCAATAGATGTGTTTGTTGCAATGGATGATCAATTAGGTCATTTTTATCCTCCCTAGGCTTATTCTAGTCCAATTAGGGTTTTTAACCAATCTTGTGCATCCAATAAGTTTGTTTGTGTCATTGGATGATCAATTAGGTCATTTTCGTCCTCCCTAGGCTTATTCTTGTCCAATTAGGGTTTTTAACCAATCTTGTGCATCCAATAGGTGTGTTTGTGTCATTGGATGATCAATTAGGTCATTTTCGTCCTCCCTAGGCTTATTCTTGTCCAATTAGGGTTTTTAACCAATCTTGTGCATCCAATAAGTTCATTTGTGTCATTGGATGATCAATTAGGTCATTTTCGTCCTTCCTAGGCATATTCTTGATCAACTAGGGTTTTAAACCAATCTTGTGCATCCAATAGGTGTGTTTGTGTCATTGGATGATCAATTAGGTCATTTTCGTCCTCCCTAGGCTTATTCTTGTCCAATTAGGGTTTTTAACCAATCTTGTGCATCCAATAGGTGTGTTTGTGTCATTGGATGATCAATTAGGTCATTTTCGTCCTCCCTAGGCTTATTCTTGTCCAATTAGGGTTTTTAACCAATCTTGTGCATCCAATAGGTGTGTTTGTGTCATTGGATGATCAATTAGGTCATTTTCGTCCTCCCTAGGCTTATTCTTGTCCAATTAGGGTTTTTAACCAATCTTGTGCATCCAATAGGTGTGTTTGTGTCATTGGATGATCAATTAGGTCATTTTCGTCCTTTCTATGCTTATTTTTGTCCAATTAGGGTTTTTAAGCAATCTTGTGCATCCAATAAGTTCATTTGTGTCATTGGATGATCAATTAGGTCATTTTCGTCCTCCCTAGGCATATTCTTGTCCAACTAGGGTTTCTAACCAATCTTGTGCTTCCAATAGATGTGTTTGTGTCATTGGATGATCAATTAGGTCATTTTCGTCCTCCCTAGGCTTATTCTTGTCCAATTAGGGTTTTTAACCAATCTTGTGCATCCAATAGGTGTGTTTGTGTCATTGGATGATCAATTAGGTCATTTTCGTCCTCCCTAGGCTTATTCTTGTCCAATTAGGGTTTTTAACCAATCTTGTGCATCCAATAGGTGTGTTTGTGTCATTGGATGATCAATTAGGTCATTTTCGTCCTCCCTAGGCATATTCTTGTCCAAATTCGGGTTTTTAACCAATCTTGTGCATCCAATAGGTGTGTTTGGTTCATTGGATGATCAATTAGGTCATTTTCATCCTCCCTAGGCATATTCTTGTCCAATTAGGGTTTTTAACCAATCTTGTGCATCCAATAGGTGTGTTTGTGTCATTGGATGATCAATTAGGTCATTTTCGTCCTCCCTAGGCTTATTCTTGTCCAATTAGGGTTTTTAACCAATCTTGTGCATCCAATAGGTGTGTTTGTGTCATTGGATGATCAATTAGGTCATTTTCTTCCTCCCTAGGCTTATTCTTGTCCAATTAGGGTTTTTAACCAATCTTGTGCATCCAATAACTTTGTTTATGTCATTGGATGATCAATTAGGTCATTTTCGTCCTCCCTAGGCTTATTCTGGTCCAATTAGGGTTTTTAACCAATCTTGTGCATCCAAAAAGTTTCTTTATGTCATTGAATTAATATTTAGGTCATTTTCGTCCTCCCTTGGCATATTCTTGTCCAATTAGGGTTTTTAACCAATCTTGTGCATCCAATAGGTGTGTTTGTGTCATTGGATGATCAATTAGGTCATTTTCGTCCTCCCTAGGCTTATTCTTGTCCAATTAGGGTTTTTAACCAATCTTGTGCATCCAATAGGTGTGTTTGTGTCATTGGATGATCAATTAGGTCGTTTTCGTCGTCCCTAGGCTTACTCATGTCCAATTAGGGTTTTTAACCAATCTTGTGCATCCAATAGGTGTGTTTGTGTCATTGGATGATCAATTAGGTCATTTTCGTCCTACCTAGACTTATTCTTGTCAAATTAGGGTTTTTAATCAATCTTGTGCATCCAATAACTTTGTTTGTGTCATTGAATTAATATTTAGGTCATTTTCGTCCTCCCTAGGCTTATTCTTGTCCAATTAGGGTTTTTAACCAATCTTGTGCATCCAATAGGTGTGTTTGTGTCATTGGATGATCAGTTAGGTCATTTTCGTCCTACCTAGACTTATTCTTGTCAAATTAGGGTTTTTAATCAATCTTGTGCATCCAATAACTTTGTTTGTGTCATTGAATTAATATTTAGGTCATTTTCGTCCTCCCTAGGCATATTCTTGTCCAATTAGGGTTTTTAACCAATCTTGTGCATCCAATAGGTGTGTTTGTGTCATTGGATGATCAATTAGGTTATTTTCGTCCTTCCTAGGCTTACTCTTGTCCAATTAGGGTTTTTTACCAGTGTTGTGCATCCAATAAGTTCATTTGTGTCATTGGATTAACATTTAGGTCATTTTCGTCCTCCCTAGACATATTCTTGTCCAATTAGGGTTTTCAACCAATCTTGTGCATCCAATAACTTTGTTTGTGTCATTGAATTAATATTTAGGTCATTTTCGTCCTCCCTAGGCATATTCTTGTCCAATTAGGGTTTTTAACCAATCTTGTGCATCCAATAGGTGTGTTTGTGTCATTGGATGATCAATTAGGTCATTTTCGTCCTCCCTAGGCATATTCTTGTCCAATTAGGGTTTTTAACCAATCTTGTGCATCCAATAGGTGTGTTTGTGTCATTGGATGATCAACTAGGTCATTTTCGTCCTCCCTATGCATATTCTTGTCCAATTAGGGTTTTTAACGAATCTTGTGCATCCAATTGGTGTGTTTGTGTCATTGGATGTTCAATTAGGTCATTTTCGTCCTCCCTAGGCTTATTCTTGTCCAATTAGGGTTTTTAACCGATCTTGTGCATCCAATAGGTGTGATTGTGTCATTGGATGATTAATTAGGTCATTTTCGTCCTCCCTAGGCATATTCTTGTCCAATTAGGGTTTTTAACCAATCTTGTGCATCCAATAGGTGTGTTTGTGTCATTGGATGATCAATTAGGTCATTTTCGTCCTCCCTAGGCTTATTCTTATCCAATTAGGGTTTTTAACCAATCTTGTGCTTCCAATAAGTTGAGTTGTGTCATTGGATTAACATTTAGGTCATTTTCGTCATCCCTATGCTTATTCTTGTCCAATTAGGGTTTTTAACCAATCTTGTGCATCCAATACGTTCATTTGTGTCATTGGATTAACATTTAGGTCATTTTCGTCCTCCTTAGGCATATTCTTGTCCAATTTGAGTTTTAGACCAATCTTGTGCATCCAATAGGTGTGTTTGTGTCATTAGATGATCAATTAGGTTATTTTCGTCCTCCCTTGGCTTATTCTTGTCCAATTAGGGTTTTTAACTAATCTTGTGCATCCAATACGTTCATTTGTGTCATTCGAAGATCAATTAGGTCATTTTCGTCCTCCCTAGGCATATTCTTGTCCAATTAGGGTTTTTAACCAATCTTGTGCATCCAATAGGTGTGTTTGTGTCATTGGATGATCAATTAGGTCATTTTCGTCCTCCCTAGGCTTATTCTTGTCCAATTAGGGTTTTTAACCGATCTTGTGCATCCAATAGGTGTGTTTGTGTCATTGGATGATCAATTAGGTCATTTTCGTCCTGCGTAGGTATATTCTTGTCCAATTAGAGTTTTTAACCAATCTTGTGGATCCAATAGTTGTGTTTGTGTCATTGGATGATCAATTAGGTCATTTTCGTCCTCCCTTTGCATATTCTTATCCAATTAGGGTTTTTAACCAATCTTGTGCTTCCAATAGATGAGTTTGTGTAATTGGATGATCAATTAGGTCATTTTCGTCCTCCCTAGGCATATTCTTGTCCAATTAGGGTTTTTAACCAATCTTGTGCATCCAATAGGTGTGTTTGTGTCATTGGATGATCAATTAGGTCATTTTCGTCCTCCCTAGGCTTATTCTTGTCCAATTAAGGTTTTTAATCAATCTTGTGCATCCAATAACTTGAGTTGTGTCATTGGATTAACATTTAGGTCATTTTCGTCTTCCCTAGGCATATTCTTGTCCAATTAGGGTTTTTAACCAATCTTGTGCATCCAATAGGTGTGTTTGTGTCATTGGATGATCAATTAGGTCATTTTCGTCCTCCCTAGGCTTATTCTTGTCCAATTAGGGTTTTTAACCAATCTTGTGCATCCGATAAGTTTGTTTGTGTCATTGAATTAATATTTAGGTCATTTTCGTCCTCCCTAGGCATATTCTTGTCCAATTAGGGTTTTTAACCAATCTTGTGCGTCCAATTAGTGTGTTTGTGTCATTGGATGATCAATTAGGTCATTTTCGTCATCCCTAGGCTTATTCTTGTCCAATTAGGGTTTTTAACCAATCTTGTGCATCCAATAGGTGTGTTTGTGTCATTGGATGATCAATTAGGTCATTTTCTTCCTCCCTAGGCTTATTCTTGTCCAATTAGGGTTTTTAACCAATGTTGTGCATCCAATAGGTGTGTTTGTGTCATTGGATGATGAATTAGGTCATTTCCGTCCTCCCTAGGCATATTCTTGTCCAATTAGGGTTTTTAACCTATCTTGTGCATCCAATAGGTGTGTTTGTGTCATTGGATGATCAATTAGGTCATTTTCGTCCTCCCTAGGCTTATTCTTGTCCAATTAGGGTTTTTAACCAATCTTGTGCATCCAATAGGTGTGTTTGTGTCATTGGATGATCAATTAGGTCATTTTCGTCCTCCCTAGGCATATTCTTGTCCAATTAGGGTTTTTAACCAATCTTGTGCATCCAATAAGTTGAGTTGTGTCATTGGATGATCATTTAGGTCATTTTCGTCCTCCCTAGGCTTATTCTTGTCCAATTAGGGTTTTTAACCAATCTTGTGCATCCAATAAGTTGAGTTGTGTCATTGGATTAACATTTAGGTCATTTTCGTCATCCCTAGGCTTATTCTTGTCCAATTAGGTTTTTAACCAATCTTGTGCATCCAATAAGTTCATTTGTGTCATTGGATTAACATTTAGGTCATTTTCGTCCTGCCTAGGCATATTCTTGTCCAATTAGGGTTTTTAACCAATGTTGTGCATCCAATAGGTGTGTTTGTGTCATTGGATGATCAATTAGGTTATTTTCGTCCTCCCTAGGCTTATTCTTGTCCAATTAGGGTTTTTAACCAATCTTGTGCATCCAATAAGTTGAGTTGTGTCATTGGATTAACATTTAGGTCATTTTCGTCCTCCCTGGGCTTATTCTTGTCCAATTAGGGTTTTTAACCAATCTTGTGCATCCAATAAGTTCATTTGTGTCATTGGATTAACATTTAGGTCATTTTCGTCCTGCCTAGGTATATTCTTGTCCAATTAGGGTTTTTAACCAATCTTGTGCATCCAATAGGTCTGTTTGTGTCATTGGATGATCAATTAGGTTATTTTCGTCCTCCCTAAGCTTATTCTTGTCCAATTAGGGTTTTTAACCAATCTTGTGCATCCAATAAGTTCATTTGTGTCATTGGATTAACATTTAGGTCATTTTCGTCCTCCCTAGGCATATTCTTGTCCAATTAGAGTTTTAGACCAATCTTGTGCATTCAATAGGTCTGTTTGTGTCATTGGATGATCAATTAGGTTATTTTCGTCCTCCCTAGGCTTATTCTTGTCCAATTAGGGTTTTTAACTAATCTTGTGCATCCAATAAGTTCATTTGTGTCATTGGATGATCTATTAGGTCATTTTCGTCCTCCCTAGGCATATTCTTGTCCAATTAGGGTTTTTTAACCAATCTTGTGCATCCAATAGGTGTGTTTGTGTCATTGGATGATCAATTAGGTCATTTTCGTCCTCCCTATGCTTATTCTTGTCCAATTAGGGTTTTTAACCAATCTTGTGCATCAGATAAGTTGAGTTGTGTCATTGGATTAACATTTAGGTCATTTCGTCCTACCTAGGCATATTCTTGTCCAATTAGGGTTTTTAACCAATCTTGTGCTTCCAATAGGTGTGTTTGTGTCATTGGATGATCAATTAGGTCATTTTCGTCCTCCCTAGGCTTATTCTTGTCCAATTAGGGTTTTTAACCAATCTTGTGCATCCGATAAGTTTGTTTGTGTCATTGAATTAATATTTAGGTCATTTTCGTCCTCCCTAGGCTTATTCTTGTCCAATTAGAGTTTTTAACCAATCTTGTGCATCCAATTGGTGTGTTTGTGTCATTGGATGATCAATTAGGTCATTTTCGTCCTCCCTAGGCATATTCTTGTCCAATTAGGGTTTTTAACCAATCTTGTGCATCCAATAGGTTTGTTTGTGTCATTGGATGATCAATTAGGTCATTTACGTCCTCCCTAGGCTTATTCTTGTCCAATTAGGGTTTTTAACCAATCTTGTGCATCCAATAGGTGTGTTTGTGTCATTGGATGATCAATTAGGTCATTTTCGTCCTCCCTAGGCTTATTCTTGTCCAATTAGGGTTTTTAACCAATCTTGTGCATCCAATAAGTTGAGTTGTGTCATTGGATTAACATTTAGGTCATTTTCGTCCTGCCTAGGCATATTCTTGTCCAATAAGAGTTTTTAACCAATCTTGTGCATCCAATAGGTGTTTTTGTGTCATTGGATGATCAATTAGGTCATTTTCGTCCTCCCTAGGCTTATTCTTGTCCAATTAGGGTTTTTAACCGATCATGTGCATCCAATAGGTGTGTTTGTGTCATTGGATGATCAATTAGGTCATTTTCGTCGTCCCTAGGCATATTCTTGTCCAATTAGGGTTTTTAACCAATCTTGTGCATCCAATAGGTGTGTTTGTGTCATTGGATGATCAAATAGGTCATATTCGTCCTCCCTAGGCTTATTCTTGTCCAATTAGGGTTTTTAACCAATCTTGTGCATCCGATAAGTTTGTTTGTGTCATTGAATTAATATTTAGGTCATTTTCGTCCTCCTTAGGCATATTCTTGTCCAATTAGGGTTTTTAACCAATCTTGTGCATTCAATTGGTGTGTTTGTATCATTGGATGATCAATTAGGTCATTGTCGTCCTCCCTAGGCTTATTCTTGTCCAATTAGGGTTTTTAACCAATCTTGTGCATCCAATAGGTGTGTTTGTGTCATTGGATGATCAATTAGGTCATTTTCGTCCTCCCTAGGCATATTCTTGTCCAATTAGGGTTTTTAACCAATCTTGTGCATCCAATAGGTGTGTTTGTGTCATTGGATGATCAATTAGGTCATTTTCGTCCTCCCTAGGCTTATTCTTGTCCAATTAGGGTTTTTAACCAATCTTGTGCATCCTATAGGTGTGGTTGTGTCATTGGATGATCAATTAGGTCATTTTCGTCCTCCCTATGCTTATTCTTGTCCAACTAGGGTTTTTAACCAATCTTGTGCATCCAATAAGTTTGTTTGTGTCATTGAATTAATATTTAGGTGACTTTCGTCCTCCCTAGGCATATTCTTGTCCAATTAGGGTTTTTAACCAATCTTGTGCATCCAATAGGTGTGTTTGTGTCATTGGATGATCAATTAGGTCATTTTCGTCCTCCCTAGGCATATTCTTGTCCAATTAGGGTTTTTAACCAATCTTGTGCATCCAATAGGTGTGTTTGTGTCATTGGATGATCAATTAGGTCATTTTCGTCCTCCCTAGGCTTATTCTTGTCCAATTAGGGTTTTTAACCAATCTTGTACATCTAATAAGATCATTTGTGTCATTGGATTAACATTTAGGTCATTTTCGTCCTCCCTAGGCATTTTCTTGTCCAATTAGGGTTTTTAACCAATCTTGTGCATCCAATAGGTGTGTTTGTGTCATTGGATGATCAATTAGGTCATTTTCGTCCTCCCTAGGCTTATTCTTGTCCAATTAGGGTTTTTAACCAACCTTGTGCATCCAATAGGTGTGCTTGTGTCATTGGATGATCAATTAGGTCATTTTCGTCCTCCCTAGGCTTATTCTTGTCCAATTAGGGTTTTTAACCAATCTTGTGCATCCAATAGGTGTGTTTGTGTCATTGGATGATCAATTAGGTCATTTTCGTCCTCCCTAGGCTTATTCTTGTCCAATTAGGGTTTTTAACCAATCTTGTGCATCCAATAGGTGTGTTTGTGTCATTGGATGATCAATTAGGTCATTTTCGTCCTCCCTAGGCTTATTCTTGTCCAATTAGGGTTTTTAACCAATCTTGTGCATCCAATAGGTGTGTTTGTGTCATTGGATGATCAATTAGGTCATTTATCGTCCTCCCTAGGCTTATTCTTGTCCAATTAGGGTTTTTAACCAATCTTGTGCATCCAATAGGTTGAGTTGTGTCATTGGATTAACATTTAGGTCATTTTCGTCCTCCCTAGGCATATTCTTGTCCAATTAGGGTTTTTAACCAATCTTGTGCATCCAATAGGTGTGTTTGTGTCATTGGATGATCAATTAGGTCATTTTCGTCCTCCCTAGGCTTATTCTTGTCCAATTAGGGTTTTTAACCAATCTTGGGCATCCAACAAGTTCATTTGTGTCATTGGATGATTAATTTGGTCATTTTCGTCCTCCCTAGGCTTATTCTTGTCCAACTAGAGTTTTTAACCAATCTTGTGCCTCCAATAGGTGTGTTTGTGTCATTGGATGATCAATTAGGTCATTTTCGTCCTTCCTAGGCTTATTCTTGTCAAATTAGGGTTTTTAACCAAACTTGTGCATCCAATAAGTTGAGTTGTGTCATTGGATTAACATTTAGGTCATTTTCGTTCTCCCAAGGCTTATTCTTGTCCAATTAGGGTTTTTAACCAATCTTGTGCATCCAATAAGTTCATTTGTGTTATTGGATTAACATTTAGGTCATATTCGTCCTCCCTAGGCATATTCTTGTCCAATTAGGGTTTTTAACCAATCTTGTGCATCCAATAGCTGTGTTTGTGTCATTGGATGATCAATTAGGTCATTTTCGTCCTCCCTAGGCATATTCTTGTCCAATTAGGGTTTTTAACCAATCTTGTGCTTCCAATAGGCGTGTTTGTGTCATTGGATGATCAATTAGGTCATTTTCGTCCTCCCTAGGCATATTCTTGTCCAATTAGGGTTTTTAACCAATCTTGTGCATCCAATAGGTGTGTTTCTGTCATTGGACGATCAATTAGGTCATTTTCGTCCTCCCTACACTTATTCTTCCCAATTAGGGTTTTTAACCAATCTTGTGCATCCAATAGGTGTGTTTGTGTCATTGGATGATCAATTAGGTCATTTTCGTCCTCCCTAGGCTTATTCTGGTCCAATTAGGGTTTTTAACCAATCTTGTGCATCCAATAGCTGTGTTTGTGTCATTGGATGATCAATTAGGTCATTTTCGTCCTCCCTAGGCATATTCTTGTCCAATTAGGGTTTTTAACCAATCTTGTGCATCCAATAGGTGTGTTTGTGTCATTGGATGATCAATTAGGTCATTTTCGTCCTCCCTAGGCTTATTCTTGTCCAATTAGGGTTTTTAACCAATCTTGTGCATCCGATAAGTTTGTTTGTGTCATTGAATTAATATTTAGGTCATTTTCGTCGTCCCTAGGCATATTCTTGTCCAATTATGGTTTTTAACCAATCTTGTGCATCCAATAGGTGTGTTTGTGTCATTGGATGATCAATTAGGTCATTTTCGTCCTCCCTAGGCTTATTCTTGTCCAATTAGGGTTTTTAACCAATCTTGTGCATCCAATAGGTGTGTTTGTGTCATTGGATGATCAATTAGGTCATTTTCGTCCTCCCTAGGCATATTCTTGTCCAATTAGGGTTTTTAACCAATCTTGTGCATCCAATAAGTTGAGTTGTGTCATTGGATTAACTTTTAGGTCATTTTCGTCCTCCCTAGGCTTATTCTTGTTCAATTAGGGTTTTTAACCAATCTTGTGCATCCAATAAGTTCATTTTTGTCATTGGATTAACATTTAGGTCATTTTCGTCCTGCCTAGGCATATTCTTGTCCAATTAGGGTTTTTAACCAATCTTGTGCATCCAATAGGTGTGTTTGTGTCATTGGATGATCAATTAGGTTATTTTCGTCCTCCCTAGGCTTATTCTTGTCCAATTAGGGTTTTTAACCAATCTTGTGCATCCAATAAGTTGAGTTGTGTCATTGGATTAACATTTGGGTCATTTTCGTCCTCCCTAGGCTTATTCTTGTCCAATTAGGGTTTTTAACCAATCTTGTGCATCTAATAAGTTCATTTGTGTCATTGGATTAACATTTAGGTCATTTTCGTCCTCCCTAGGCATATTCTTGTCCAATTAGAGTTTTAGACCAATCTTGTGCATCCAATAGGTGTGTTTGTGTCATTGGATGATCAATTAGGTTATTTTCGTCCTCCCTAGGCTTATTCTTGTCCAATTAGGGTTTTTAACTAATCTTGTGCATCCAATAAGTTCATTTGTGTCATTGGATGATCAATTAGGTCATTTTCGTCCTCCCTAGGCATATTCTTGTCCAATTAGGGTTTTAACCAATCTTGTGCATCCAATAGGTGTGTTTGTCTCATTGGATGATCAATTAGGTCATTTTCGTCCTCCCGAGGCTTAATCTTGTCCAATTAGGGTTTTTAACCAATCTTGTGCATCCAATAGGTGTGTTTGTGTCATTGGATGATCAATTAGGTCATTTTCGTCCTCCCTAGGCTTATTCTTGTCCAATTAGGGTTTTTAACCAATCTTGTGCATCCGATAAGTTTGTTTGTGTCATTGAATTAATATTTAGGTCATTTTCGTCCTCCCTAGGCATATTCTTGTCCAATTTGGGTTTTTAAGCAATCTTGGGCATCCAATAGGTGTGTTTGTGTCATTGGATGATCAATTAGGTCATTTTCGTCCTCCCTAGGCATATTCTTGTCCAATTAGGGTTTTTAACCAATCTTGTGCATCCAATAGGTGTGTTTGTGTCATTGGATGATCAATTAGGTCATTTTCGTCCTCCCTAGGCTTATTCTTGTCCAATTAGGGTTTTTAACCAATCTTGTGCATCCGATAAGTTTGTTTGTGTCATTAAATTAATATTTAGGTCATTTTCGTCCTCCCTACTCATATTCTTGTCCAATTGGGGTTTTTAACCAATCTTGTGCATCCAATAGGTGTGTTTGTGTCATTGGATGATCAATTAGGTCATTTTCGTCCTCCCTAGGCTTATTCTTGTCCAATTAGGGTTTTTAACCAATCTTGTGCATCCAATAGGTGTGTTTGTGTCATTGGATGATCAATTAGGTCATTTTCGTCCTCCCTAGGCTTATTCTTGTCCAATTAGGGTTTTTAACCAATCTTGTGCATCCAATAGGTGTGTTTGTGTCATTGGATGATCAATTAGGTCATTTTCGTCCTTTCTATGCTTATTTTTGTCCAATTAGGGTTTTTAAGCAATCTTGTGCATCCAATAAGTTCATTTGTGTCATTGGATGATCAATTAGGTCATTTTCGTCCTCCCTAGGCATATTCTTGTCCAACTAGGGTTTCTAACCAATCTTGTGCTTCCAATAGATGTGTTTGTGTCATTGGATGATCAATTAGGTCATTTTCGTCCTCCCTAGGCTTATTCTTGTCCAATTAGGGTTTTTAACCAATCTTGTGCATCCAATAGGTGTGTTTGTGTCATTGGATGATCAATTAGGTCATTTTCGTCCTCCCTAGGCTTATTCTTGTCCAATTAGGGTTTTTAACCAATCTTGTGCATCCAATAGGTGTGTTTGTGTCATTGGATGATCAATTAGGTCATTTTCGTCCTCCCTAGGCATATTCTTGTCCAATTAGGGTTTTTAACCAATCTTGTGCATCCAATAGGTGTGTTTGTGTCATTGGATGATCAATTAGGTCATTTTCGTCCTCCCTAGGCATATTCTTGTCCAATTAGGGTTTTTAACGAATCTTGTGAATCCAATATGTGTGATTGTGTCATTGGATGATCAATTAGGTCATTTTCGTCCTCCCTAGGCATATTCTTGTCCAATTAGTGTTTTTAAACAATCTTGTGCATCCAATAGGTGTGTTTGTGGCAATGGATGATCAATTAGGTCATTTTCGTCCTCCCTAGGCTTATTCTTGTCCAATTAGGGTTTTTAACCAATCTTGTGCATCCAATAGGTGTGTTTGTGTCATTGGATGATCAATTAGGTCATTTTCGTCCTCCCTAGGCTTATTCTTGTCCAATTAGGGTTTTTAACCAATCTTGTGCATCCAATAGGTGTGTTTGTGTCTTTGGATGATCAATTAGGTCATTTTCGCCCTCCGTAGGCCTATTCTTGTCCAATTAGGGGTTTTAACCAATCTTGTGCATCCAATAGGTGTGTTTGTGTCAATGGATGACCAATTAGGTCATTTTCGTCCTCCCTAGGCATATTCTTGTCCAATTAGGGTTTTTAACCAATCTTGTGCATCCAATAGGTGTGTTTGTGTCATTGGATGATCAATTAGGTCATTTTCGTCCTCCCTAGGCATATTCTTGTCCAATTAGGGTTTTTAACCAATCTTGTGCATCCAATAGGTGTGTTTGTGTCATTGGATGATCAATTAGGTCATTTTCGTCCTCCCTAGGCATATTCTTGTCCAATTAGGGTTTTTAACGAATCTTGTGCATCCAATTGGTGTTTTTGTTTCATTGGATGATCAATTAGGTCATTTTCGTCCTCCCTAGGTTTATTCTTGTCCAATTAGGGTTTTTAACCAATCTAGTGCTTCCAATAAGTTGAGTTGTGTCATTGGATTAACATTTAGGTCATTTTCGTCCTCCCTAGGCTTATTCTTGTCCAATTAGGGTTTTTAACCAATCTTGTGCATCCAATAGGTGTGTTTGTGTCATTGGATGATCAATTAGGTGATTTTTGTCCTCCCTAGGCATATTATTTTCCAATTAGGGTTTTTAACCAATCTTGTGCATCCTATAATTGTGTTTGTGTCATTGGATGAACAATTAGGTCACTTTCGTCCTCCCTAGGCATATTCATGTCCAATTAGGGTTTTTAACCAATCTTGTGCATCCAATAGGTGTGTTTGTGTCATTGGATGATCAATTAGGTCATTTTCGTCCTCCCTAGGCATATTCTTGTCCAATTAGGGTTTTTAACCAATCTTGTGCATCCAATAAGTTGAGTTGTGTCATTGGATGATCAATTAGGTCATTTTCGTCCTCCCAAGGCATGTTCTTGTGCAACTAGGGTTTTTAACCAATCTTGTGCATCCAATAGGTGTGTTTGTGTCATTGGATGATCAATTAGGTCATTTTCGTCCTCCCTAGGCTTATTCTTGTCCAATTAGGGTTTTTAACCAATCTTGTGCATCCAATAAGTTGAGTTGTGTCATTGGATTAACATTTAGGTCATTTTCGTTCTCCCTAAGCTTATTCTTGTCCAGTTAGGGTTTTTAACCAATCGTGTGCATCCAATAAGTTCATTTGTGTTATTGGATTAACATTTAGGTCATATTCGTCCTCCCTAGGCATATTCTTGTCCAATTAGGGTTTTTAACCAATCTTGTGCACCAAATTGGTGTGTTTGTGTCATTGGATGATCAATTAGGTCATTTCCGTCCTCCATAGGCTTATTCTTGTCCAATTAGGGTTTTTAACCAATCTTGTGCATCCAATAAGTTTATTAGTGTCATTGGATGATCAATTAGGTCATTTGCGTCCTCCCTAGGCATGTTCTTGTCCAACTAGGGTTTTTAACCAATCTTGTGCATCCAATAGGTGTGTTTGTGTCATTGGATGATCAATTAGGTCATTTTCGTCCTCGCTAGGCATATTCTTGTCCAATTAGGGGTTTTAACCAATCTTGTGCATCCAATAGGTGTGTTTGTGTCATTGGATGATCAATTAGGTAATTTTCGTCCTCCCTAGGCTTATTCTTGTCCAATTAGGGTTTTTAACCAATCTTGTGCATCCAATAGGTGTGTTTGTGTCATTGGATGATCAATTAGGTCATTTTCGTCCTCCCTAGGCATATTCTTGTCCAATTAGGGTTTTTAACCAATCTTGTGCATCCAATAAGTTGAGTTGTGTCATTGGATGATCAATTAGGTCATTTTCGTCCTCCCAAGGCATGTTCTTGTGCAACTAGGGTTTTTAACCAATCTTGTGCATCCAATAGGTGTGTTTGTGTCATTGGATGATCAATTAGGTCATTTTCGTCCTCCCTAGGCTTATTCTTGTCCAATTTGGGTTTTTAACCAATCTTGTGCATCCAATAAGTTGAGTTGTGTCATTGGATTAACATTTAGGTCATTTTCGTTCTCCCTAAGCTTATTCTTGTCCAGTTAGGGTTTTTAACCAATCGTGTGCATCCAATAAGTTCATTTGTGTTATTGGATTAACATTTAGGTCATATTCGTCCTCCATAGGCTTATTCTTGCCCAATTAGGGTTTTTAACCAATCTTGTGCATCCAATAAGTTCATTAGTGTCATTGGATGATCAATTAGGTCATTTGCGTCCTCCCTAGGCATGTTCTTGTCCAACTAGGGTTTTTAACCAATCTTGTGCATCCAATAGGTGTGTTTGTGTCATTGGATGATCAATTAGGTCATTTTCGTACTCCGTAGGCTTATTCTTGTCCAATTAGGGTTTTTAACCAATCTTGTGCATCCAATAGGTGTGTTTGTGTCATTGGATGATCAATTAGGTCATTTTCGTCCTCCCTAGGCTTATTCTTGTCCAATTAGGGTTTTTAACCAATCTTGTGCATCCAATAAGTTGAGTTCTGTCATTGGATTAACATTTAGGTCATTTCCAACCTCCCTAGGCTTATTCTTATCCAATTAGGGTTTTTAACCAATCTTGTGCATCGAATAGGTGTGTTTGTGTCATTGGATGATCAATTAGGTTATTTTCGTCCTCCCTAAGCTTATTCTTGTCCAATTAGGGTTTTTAACCAATCTTGTGCATCCAATAAGTTCATTTGTGTCATTGGATTAACATTTAGGTCATTTTCGTCCTCCCTAGGCATATTCTTGTCCAATTAGAGTTTTAGACCAATCTTGTGCATTCAATAGGTCTGTTTGTGTCATTGGATGATCAATTAGGTCATTTTCGTACTCCCTAGGCATATTCTTGTCCAGTTAGGGTTTTTAACCAATCTTGTGCATCCAATAAGTTGAGTTGTGTCATTGGATTAACTTTTAAGTCATTTTCGTCCTCCCTAGGCTTATTCTTGTTCAATTAGGGTTTTTAACCAATCTTGTGCATCCAATAAGTTCATTTTTGTCATTGGATTAACATTTAGGTCATTTTCGTCCTGCCTAGGCATATTCTTGTCCAATTAGGGTTTTTAACCAATCTTGTGCATCCAATAGGTGTGTTTGTGTCATTGGATGATCAATTAGGTTATTTTCGTACTCCCTAGGCTTATTCTTGTCCAATTAGGGTTTTTAACCAATCTTGTGCATCCAATAGGTGTGTTTGTGTCATTGGATGACCAATTAGGTCATTTTCGTCCTCCCTAGGCATATTCTTGTCCAATTAGGGTTTTTAACCAATCTTGTGCATCCAATAGGTGTGTTTGTGGCAATGGATGATCAATTAGGTCATTTTCGTCCTCCCTAGGCTTATTCTTGTCCAATTAGGGTTTTTAACCAATCTTTAGCATCCAATAGGTGTGTTTGTGTCATTGGATGATCAATTAGGTCATTTTCATCCTCCCTAGGTTTATTCTTGTCCAATTAGGGTTTTTATTCAATCTTGTGCATCCAATTGATGTGTTTGTGGCAATGGATTATTAATTAGGTCATTTTCGTCCTCCCTAGGCTTATTCTTGTCCAATTAGGGTTTTTAACCAATCTTGTGCATCCAATAGGTGTGTTTGTGTCATTGGATGATCAATTAGGTCATTTTCGTCCTCCCTAGGCATATTCTTGTCCAATTAGGGTTTTTAACCAATCTTGTGCATCCAATAAATTCATTTGTGTCATTGGATTAACATTTAGGTCATTTTCATCCTCCCTAGGCATATTCTTATCCAATTAGGGTTTTTAACGAATCTTGTGCTTCCAATAGGTGTGTTTGTGTCATTGGATGATCAATTAGGTCATTTTCGTCCTCCCTAGGCATATTCTTGTCCAATTAGGGTTTTTAACCAATCTTGTGCATCCAATAGGTGTGTTTGTGTCATTGGATGATCAATTAGGTCATTTTCGTCCTCCCTAGGCTTATTCTTGTCCAATTAGGGTTTTTAACCAATCTTGTGCATCAAATAGGTGTGTTTGTGTCATTGGATGATCAATTAGGTCATTTTCGTCCTCCCTAGGCTTATTCTTGTCCAAGTAGGGTTTTTAACCAATCTTGTGCATCCAATAAGTTGAGTTGTGTCATTGGATTAACATTTAGGTCATTTTCGTCATCCCTAGGCTTATTCTTGTCCAATTAGGGTTTTTTACCAATCTTGTGCATCCAATAGGTGTGTTTGTGTCATTGGATGATCAATTAGGTCATTTTCGTCCTCCCTAGGCATATTCTTGTCCAATTAGGGTTTTTAACCAATCTTGTGCATCCAATAGGTGTGTTTGTGTCATTGGATGATCAATTAGGTCATTTTCGTCCTCCCTAGGCTTATTCTTGTCCCATTAGGGTTTTTAACCAATCTTGTGCATCCAATAAGTTCATTTGTGTCATTGGATTAAGATTTAGGTCATTTTCGTCCTGCCTAGGCATATTCTTGTCCAATTAGGGTTTTTAACCAATCTTGTGCATCCAATAGGTGTGTTTGTGTCATTGGATGATCAATTAGGTTATTTTCGTCCTCCCTAGGCTTATTCTTGTCCAATTAGGGTTTTTAACCAATCTTGTGCATCCAATAGGTGTGTTTGTGTCATTGGATGACCAATTAGGTCATTTTCGTCCTCCCTAGGCATATTCTTGTCCAATTAGGGTTTTTAACCAATCTTGTGCATCCATTAGGTGTGTTTGTGGCAATGGATGATCAATTAGGTCATTTTCGTCCTCCCTAGACATATTCTTGTCCAATTAGGATTTTTAACCAATCTTGTGCATCCAATAGGTGTGTTTGAGTCATTGGATGATCAATTAGGTCATTTTCGTCCTCCCTAGGCATATTCTTGTCCAATTAGGGTTTTTAACGAATCTTGTGCATCCAATTGGTGTGTTTTTGTCATTGGATGAACAATTTGGTCATTTTCGTCCTCCCTAGGCTTATTCTTGTCCAATTAGGGTTTTTAACCAATCTTGTGCATCCAATAAGTTGAGTTGTGTCATTGGATTAACATTTAGGTCATTTTCGTCCTCCCTAGGCTTATTCTTGTCCAATTAGGGTTTTTAACCAATCTTGTGCATCCAATAAGTTGAGTTGTGTCATTGGATTAACATTTAGGTCATTTTCGTCCTCGCTAGGCATATTCTTGTCCAATTAGGGTTTTTAACCAATCTTGTGCATCCAATAGGTGTGTTTGTGTCATTGGATGATCAATTAGGTTATTTTCGTCCTCCCTAGGCTTATTCTTGTCCAATTAGGGTTTTTAACCAATCTTGTGCATCCAATAGGTTTGTTTTTGTCATTGGATGATCAATTAGGTCATTTTCGTCCTCCCTAGGCTTATTCTTGTCCAATTAGGGTTTTTAACCAATCTTGTGCATCCAATAGGTGTGTTTGTGTCATTGGATGATCAATTAGGTCATTTTCGTCCTCCCTAGGCTTATTCTTGTCCAATTAGGATTTTTAACCAATCTTGTGCATCCGATAAGTTTGTTTGTGTCATTGAATTAATATTTAGGTCATTTTCGTCCTCTTTAGGCATATTGTTGTCCAATTAGGGTTTTTAACCAATCTTGTGCATCCAATAGGTGTGTTTGTGTCATTGGATGATCAATTAGGTCATTTTCGTCCTCCCTAGGCTTATTCTTGTCCAATTAGGGTTTTTAACCAATCTTGTGCATCCAATAAGTTGAGTTGTGTCATTGGATTAACATTTAGGTCATTTTCGTTCTCCCGAGGCTTATTCTTGTCCAATTAGGGTTTTTAACCAATCTTGTGCATCCAATAGGTGTGTTTGTGTCATTGGATGATCAATTAGGTCATTTTCGTCCTCCATAGGCTTATTCTTGTCCAATTAGGGTTTTTAACCAATCTTGTGCATCCAATAGGTGTGTTTGTGTCATTGGATGATCAATTAGGTCATTTTCGTCCTCCCTAGTCTATTTCTTGTCCAATTTGGGTTTTTAACCGATCATGTGCATCCAATAGGTGTGTTTGTGTCATTGGATGATCAATTAGGTCATTTTCGTCCTCCCTAGGCTATTTCTTGTCCAATTAGGGTTTTTAACCAATCTTGTGCATCCAATAACTTTGTTTGTGTCATTGAATTAATATTTAGGTCATTTTCGTCCTCCATAGGCATATTCTTGTCCAATTAGGGTTTTTAACCAATCTTGTGCATCCAATAGGTGTGTTTGGGTCATTGGATGATCAATTAGGTCATTTTCGACCTCCCTAGGCTTATTCTTGTCCAATTAGGGTTTTTAACCAATCTTGTACATCTAATAAGTTCATTTGTGTCATTGGATTAACATTTAGGTCATTTTCGTCCTCCCTAGGCATATTCTTGTTCAATTAGGGTTTTTAACCAATCTTGTGCATCCAATAGGTGTGTTTGTGTCATTGGATAATCAATTAGGTCATTTTCGTCCTCCCTAGGCTTATTCTTATCCAATTAGGGTTCTTAACCAATCTTGTGCATCCAATAAGTTGAGTTGTGTCATTGGATTAACATTTAGGTCATTTTCGTTCTCCCTACGCTTATTCTTGTCCAATTAGGGTTTTTAACCAATCTTGTGCATCCAATAGGTGTGTTTGTGTCATTGGATGATCAATTAGGTCATTTTCGTCCTCCCTAGGCTTATTCTTGTCCAATTAGGGTTTTTAACCAATCTTGTACATCTAAAAAGTTCATTTGTGTCATTGGATTAACATTTAGGTCATTTTCGTCCTCCCTAGGCATATTCTTGTTCAATTAGGGTTTTTAACCAATCTTGTGCATCCAATAGGTGTGTTTGTATCATTGGATTAACATTTAGGTCATTTTCGTCCTCCCTAGGCATATTCTTGTCCAATTAGGGTTTTTAACCAATCTTGTGCATCCAATAGGTGTGTTTGTGTCATTGGATGATCAATTAGGTCATTTTCGTCCTCCCTAGGCTTATTCTTGTCCAATTAGGGTTTTTAACCAATCTTGTGCATCCAATAGGTGTGTTTGTGTCATTGGATGATCAATTAGGTTACTTTCGTCCTCCCTAGGCATATTCTTGTCCAATTAAGGTTTTTAACTAATCTTGTGCATCCAATAGGTGTGTTTGTGTCATTGGATGACCAATTAGGTCATTTTCGTCCTCCCTAGGCATATTCTTGTCCAATTAGGGTTTTTAACCAATCTTGTGCATCCATTAGGTGTGTTTGTGGCAATGGATGATCAATTAGGTCATTTTCGTCCTCCCTAGGCTTATTCTTGTCCAATTAGGGTTTTTAACCAATCTTGTGCATCCAATAGGTGTGTTTGTGTCATTGGATGACCAATTAGGTCATTTTCGTCCTCCCTAGCCATATTCTTGTCCAATTAGGGTTTTTAACCAATCTTGTGCATCCAATAGGTGTGTTTGTGGCAATAGACGATCAATTAGGTCATTTTCGTCCTCCCTAGGCTTATTCTTGTCCAATTAGTGTTTTTAACCAATCTTGTGCATCCAATAGGTGTGTTTGTGTTATTGGATGATCAATTAGGTCATCTTCGTCCTCCCTAGTCTTATTCTTGCCCAATTAGGGTTTTTAACCAATCTTGTGCATCCAATAAGTTGAGTTGTGTCATTGGATTAACATTTAGGTTATTTTCGTCCTCCCTAGGCTTATTGTTGTCCAATTAGGGTTTTTAACCAATCTTGTGCATCCAATAAGTTCATTTGTGTCATTGGATTAACATTTAGGTCATTTTCGTCCTCCCTAGGCTTATTGTTGTCCGATTAGGGTTTTTAACCAATCTTGTGCATCCAATAAGTTCATTTGTGTCATTGGATTAACATTTAGGTCATTTTCGTCCTCCCTAGGCTTATTCTTGTCCAATTAGGGTTTTTAACCAATCTTGTGCATCCAATAAGTTCATTTGTGTCATTGGATTAACATTTAGGTCATTTTCGTCCTCCCTAGGCATATTCTTGTCCAATTAGAGTTTTAGACCAATCTTGTGCATCCAATAGGTGTGTTTGTGTCATTGGATGATCAATTAGGTTATTTTCGTCCTCCCTAGGCTTATTCTTGTCCAATTAGGGTTTTTAACTAATCTTGTGCATCCAATAAGTTCATTTGTGTCATTGGATGATCAATTAGGTCATTTTCGTCCTCCCTATACATATTCTTGTCCAATTAGGGTTTTTAACCAATCTTGTGCATCCAATAGGTGTGTTTGTGTCATTGGATGATCAATTAGGTCATTTTCGTCGTCCCTAGACTTATTCTTGTCCAATTAGGGTTTTTAACCAATCTTGTGCATCCAATAGGTGTGTTTGTGTCATTGGATGATCAATTAGGTCATTTTCGTCCTCCCTAGGCTTATTCTTGTCCAATTAGGGTTTTTAACGAATCTTGTGCAGCCAATAGGTGTGTTTGTGTCATTGGATGATCAATTTGGTCATTTTCGTCCTCCCTAGGCTTATTCTTGTCCAGTTAGGGTTTTTTACCGATCTTGTGCATCCAATAGGTGTGTTTGTGTCGTTGGATGATTAATTAGGTCATTTTCGTCCTCCCTAGGCTTATTCTTGTACAATTAGGGTTTTTAACCAATCTTGTGCAGCCAATAGGTGTGTTTGTGTCATTGGATGATCAATTTGGTCATTTTCGTCCTCCCTAGGCTTATTCTTTTCCAGTTAGGGTTTTTAACCGATCTTGTGCATCCAATAGGTGTGTTTGTGTCGTTGGATGATCAATTAGGTCATTTTCGTCCTCCCTAGGCATATTCTTGTCCAATTAGGGTTTTTAACCAATCTTGTGCATCCAATAGGTGTGTTTGTGTCGTTGGATGATCAATTAGGGTTTTTAACCAATCTTGTGCATCCAATAAGTTGAGTTGTGTCATTGGATTAACATTTAGGTCATTTTCGTCCTCCCTAGGCTTATTCTTGTCCAATTAGGGTTTTTAACCAATCTTGTGCATCCAATAAGTTCATTTGTGTCATTGGATTAACATTTAGGTCATTTTCGTCCTCCCTAGGCATATTCTTGTCCAATTAGAGTTTTAGACCAATCTTGTGCATCTAATAGGTGTGTTTGTGTCATTGGATGATCAGTTAGGTTATTTTCGTCCTCCCTAGGCTTATTCTTGTCGAATTAGGGTTTTTAACCAATCTTGTGCATCCAATAAGTTGAGTTAAGTCATTGGATTAACATTTAGGTCATTTTCGTTCTCCCTAGGCTTATTCTTGTCCAATTAGGGTTTTTAACCAATCTTGTGCATCCAATAGGTGTGTTTGTGTCATTGGATGATCAATTAGGTCATTTTCTTCCTCCCTAGGCTTATTCTTGTCCAATTAGGGTTATTAACCAATCTTGTGCATCCAATAGGTGTGTTTGTGTCGTTGGATGATCAATTAGGTCATTTTCGTCCTCCCTAGGCTTATTCTTGTCCAATTAGGGTTTTTAACCAATCTTGTGCATCCAATAGGTGTGTTTGTGTCATTGGATGATCAATTAGGTGATTTTCGTCCTCCCTAGGCATATTCTTGTCCAATTAGGGTTTTTAACCAATCTTGCGCATCCAATAGGTGTGTTTGTGTCATTGGATGATCAATCAGGTCATTTTCGGCCTCCCTAGGCTTAGTCTTGTCCGATTAGGGTTTTTAACCAATTTTTTACATCCAATAAGTTCATTTGTGTCATTGGATTAACATTTAGGTCATTTTCGTCCTCCCTAGGCATATTCTTGTCCAATTAGGGTTTTTAACCAATCTTGTGCATCCAATAGGTGTGTTTGTGTCATTGGATGATCAATTAGGTCATTTTCGTCCTCCCTAGGCTTATTCTTGTCCAATTAGGGTTTTTAACCAATCTTGTGCATCCAATAAGTTGAGTTGTGTCATTGGATTAACATTTAGGTCATTTTCGTCCTCCCTAGGCTTATTCTTGTCCAATTAGGGTTTTTAACCAATCTTGTGCATCCAATAAGTTCATTTGTGTCATTGGATTAACATTTAGGTCATTTTCGTTCTCCCTAGGCATTTTCTTGTCCAATTAGGGTTTTTAACCAATCTTGTGCATCCAATAGGTGTATTTGTGTCATTGGATGATAAATTAGGTTATTTTCGTCCTCCCTAGGCTTATTCTTGTCCAATTAGGGTTTTTAACCAATCTTGTGCATCCAATAGGTGTGTTTGTGTCATTGGATGATCAATTAGGTCATTTTCGTCCTCCCTAGGCTTAGTCTTGTCCAATTAGGGTTATTAACCAATCTTGTGCATCCAATAGGTGTGTTTGTGTCATTGGATGGTCAATTAAGTTATTTTCGTCCTCCCTAGGCTTATTCTTGTCCAATTAGGGTTTTTAACCAATCTTGTGCATCCAATAGGTGTGTTTGTGTCATTGGATGATCAATTAGGTCATTTTCGTCCTCCCTAGGCATATTCTTGTCCAATTAGGGTTTTTAACCAATCTTGTGCATCCAATAAGTTTGTTTGTTTCATTGAATTAATATTTAGGTCATTTTCGTCCTCCCTGGGCATATTCTTGTCCAATTAGGGTTTTTAACCAATCTTGTGCATCCAATAGGTGTGTTTGTGTCATTGGATGATCAATTAGGTCATTTTCGTCCTCCCTAGGCTTATTCTTGTCCAATTAGGGTTTTTAACCAATCTTGTGTATCCAACAAGTTGAGTTGTTTCAATGGATTAACATTTAGGTCATTTTCGTCCTCCCTAGGCTTATTCTTGTCCAATTAGGGTTTTTAACCAATCTTGTGCATCCAATAAGTTCATTTGTGTCATTGGATTAACATTTAGGTCATTTTCGTCCTCCCTAGGCATATTCTTGTCCAATTAGGGTTTTTAACCAATCTTGTGCATCCAATAGGTGTGTTTGTGTCATTGGATGATCAATTAGGTTATTTTCGTCCTCCTTAGGCATATTCTGGTCCAATTAGGGTTTTTGACTAATCTTGTGCATCCAATAAGTTCATTTATGTCTTTGGATGATCAATTAGGTCATTTTCGTCCTCCCTAGGCATATTCTTGTCCAATTAGGGTTTTTAACCAATCTTGTGCATCCAATAAGTTAAGTTGTGTCATTGGATTAACATTTAGGTCATTTTCGTCCTCCCTAGGCTTATTCTTGTCCAATTAGGGTTTTTAACCAATCTTGTGCATCCAATAAGTTCATTTGTGTCATTGGATTAACATTTAGGTCATTTTCGTCCTCCCTAGGCATATTCTTGTCCAATTAGAGTTTTAGACCAATCTTGTGCATCCAATAGGTGTGTTTGTGTCATTGGATGATCAATTAGGTTATTTTCGTCCTCCCTAGGCTTATTCTTGTCCAATTAGGGTTTTTAACCGATCTTGTGCATCCAATAGCTGTGTTTGTGTCATTGGATGATCAATTAGGTCATTTTCGTCCTCCCTAGGCATATTCTTGTCCAATTAGGGTTTTTAACCAATCTTGTGCATCCAATAGGTGTGTTTGTGTCATTGGATGATCAATTAGGTTATTTTCGTCCTCCTTGGGCTTATTCTTGTCCAACTAGGGTTTTTAACCAATCTTGTGCATCCAATAAGTTGAGTTGAGTCATTGTATTAACATTTAGGTCATTTTCGTCCTCCCTAGGCATATTCTTGTCCAATTAGGGTTTTTAACCAATCTTGTGCATCCAATAGGTGTGTTTGTGTCATTGGATGATCAATTAGGTCATTTTCGTCCTCCCTAGGCTTATTCTTGTCCAATTAGGGTTTTTAACCAATCTTGTACATCTAATAATTTCATTTGTGTCATTGGATTAACATTTAGGTCATTTTCGTCCTCCCTAGGCATATTCTTGTCCAATTAGGGTTTTTAACCAATCTTGTGCATCCAATAGGTGTGTTTGTGTCATTGGATGATCAATTAGGTTATTTTCGTCCTCCCTAGGCTTATTCTTGTCCAATTAGGGTTTTTAACCAATCTTGTGCATCCAATAGGTGTGTTTGTGTCATTGGATGACCAATTAGGTCATTTTCGTCCTCCCTAGGCATATTCTTGTCCAATTAGGGTTTTTAACGAATCTTGTGCATCCATTAGGTGTGTTTGTGGCAATGGATGATCAATTAGGTCATTTTCGTCCTCCCTAGGCTTATTCTAGTCAAATTAGGGCTTTTAACCAATCTTGTGCATCCAATAGGTGTGTTTGTGTCATTGGATGATCAATTAGGTCATTTTCGTCCTCCCTAGGCTTATTCTTGTCCAATTAGGGTTTTTAACCAATCTTGTGCATCCAATAGGTGTGTTTGTGTCATTGGATGATCAATTAGGTCATTTTCGTCCTCCCTAGGCTTATTCTTGTCCAATTAGGGTTTTTAACCAATCTTGTGCATCCAATAGGTGTGTTTGTGTCATTGGATGATCAATTAGGTCATTTTCGTCCTTTCTATGCTTATTTTTGTCCAATTAGGGTTTTTAAGCAATCTTGTGCATCCAATAAGTTCATTTGTGTCATTGGATGATCAATTAGGTCATTTTCGTCCTCCCTAGGCATATTCTTGTCCAACTAGGGTTTCTAACCAATCTTGTGCTTCCAATAGATGTGTTTGTGTCATTGGATGATCAATTAGGTCATTTTCGTCCTCCCTAGGCTTATTCTTGTCCAATTAGGGTTTTTAACCAATCTTGTGCATCCAATAGGTGTGTTTGTGTCATTGGATGATCAATTAGGTCATTTTCGTCCTCCCTAGGCTTATTCTTGTCCAATTAGGGTTTTTAACCAATCTTGTGCATCCAATAGGTGTGTTTGTGTCATTGGATGATCAATTAGGTCATTTTCGTCCTCCCTAGGCATATTCTTGTCCAATTAGGGTTTTTAACCAATCTTGTGCATCCAATAGGTGTGTTTTTGGCAATGGATAATCAATTAGGTCATTTTCGTCCTCCCTAGGCTTATTCTTGTCCAATTAGGGTTTTTAACCAATCTTGTGCATCCAATAGGTGTGTTTGTGTCATTGGATGATCAATTAGGTCATTTTCGTCCTCCCTAAGCTTATTCTTGCCCAATTAGGATTTTTAACCAATATTGTGCATCCAATAAGTTGAGTTGTGTCATTGGATTAACATTTAGGTCATTTTCGTCCTCCCTAGGCTTATTCTTGTCCAATTAGGGTTTTTAACCAATCTTGTGCATCCAATAAGTTCATTTGTGTCATTGGATGATCAATTAGGTTATTTTCGTCCTCCCTAGGCTTATTCTTGTCCAATTAGGGTTTTTAACTACTCTTGTGCATCCAATAAGTTCATTTGTGTCATTGGATGATCAATTAGGTCATTTTCGTCCTCCCTAGGCATATTCTTGTCCAATTAGGGTTTTTAACCAATCTTGTGCATCCAATAGGTGTGTTTGTGTCATTGGATGATCAATTAGGTTATTTTCGTCCTCCCTAGGCTTATTCTTTTCCAATTAGGGTTTCTAACCAATCTTGTGCATCCAATAAGTTGAGTTGTGTCATTGGATTAACATTTAGGTCATTTTCGTCCTCCCTAGGCTTATTCTTGTCCAATTAGGGTTTTTAACCAATCTTGTGCATCCAATAAGTTCATTTGTGTCATTGGATTAACATTTAGGTCATTTTCGTCCTCCCTAGGCATATTCTTGTCCAATTAGGGTTTTTAGCCAATCTTGTGCATCCAGTAGGTGTGTTTGTGTCATTGGATGATCAATTAGGTTATTTTCATCCTCCTTAGGCTTACTCTTGTCTAATTAGGGTTTTTAACCAATCTTGTGCATCCAATAGGTGTGTTTGTGTCATTGGATGACCGATTAGGTCATTTTCGTCCTCCCTTGGCATATTCTTGTCCAATTAGGGTTTTTAACCAATCTTGTGCATCCAATAGGCGTGTTTGTGGCATTGGATGATCAATTAGGTCATTTTCGTCCTCCCTAGGCTTATTCTTGTCCAATTAGGGTTTTTAACCAATCTTGTGCATCCAATAGGTGTGTTTGTGTCATTGGATGATCAATTAGGTCATTTTCGTCCTCCCTAGGCTTATTATTGTCCAATTAGGGTTTTTTACCAATCTTGTGCATCCAATAAGTTCATTTGTGTCATTGGATGATCAATTAGGTCATTTTCGTCCTCCCTAGGCATATTCTTGTCCATCTTGGGTTTTAAACCAATCTTGTGCATCCAATAGGTGTGTTTGTGTCATTAGATGATCAATTAGGTCATTTTTGTCCTCCCTAGGCTTATTCTTGTCCAATTAGGGTTTTTAACCAATCTTGTGCATCCAATAGGTGTGTTTGTGTCATTGGATGATCAATTAGGTCATTTTCGTCCTCCCTAGGCTTATTCTTGTCCAATTAGGGTTTTTAACCAATCTTGTGCATCCAATAGGTGTGTTTGTGTCATTGGATGATCAATTAGGTCATTTTCGTCCTCCCTAGGCTAATTCTTTCCCAATTAGGGTTTTTAACCAATCTTGTGCATCCAATAAGTTGAGTTGTGTCATTAGATTAACATTTAGGTCATTTTCGTCCTCCCTAGGCTTATTCTTGTCCAATTAGGGTTTTTAACCAATCTTGTGCATCCAATAAGTTCATTTGTGTCATTGGATTAACATTTAGGTCATTTTCGTCCTCCCTAGGCATATTCTTGTCCAATTAGAGTTTTAGACCAATCTTGTGCATCCAATAGGTGAGTTTGTATCATTGGATGATCTATTAGGTTATTTTCGTCCTCCCTAGGCTTATTCTTGTTCAATTAGGGTTTTTAACTAATGTTGTGCATCAAATAAGTTCATTTGTGTCATTGGATGATCAATTAGGTCATTTTCGTCCTCCCTAGGCATATTCTTGTCCAATTAGGGTTTTTTAACCAATCTTGTGCATCCAATAGGTGTGTTTGTGTCATTGGATGATCAATTAGGTCATTTTCGTCCTCCCTAGGCTTATTCTTGTCCAATTAGGGTTTTTAACCAATCTTGTGCATCAGATAAGTTGAGTTGTGTCATTGGATTAACATTTAGGTCATTTCGTCCTACCTAGGCATATTCTTGTCCAATTAGGGTTTTTAACCAATCTTGTGCATCCAATAGGTGTGTTTGTGTCATTGGATGATCAATTAGGTCATTTTCGTCCTCCCTAGGCTTTTTCTTGTCCAATTAGGGTTTTTAACCAATCTTGTGCATCCGATAAGTTTGTTTGTGTCGTTGAATTAATATTTAGGTCATTTTCGTCCTCCCTAGGCTTATTCTTGTCCAATTAGAGTTTTTAACCAATCTTGTGCATCCAATTGGTGTGTTTGTGTCATTGGATGATCAATTAGGTCATTTTCGTCCTCCCTAGGCATATTCTTGTCCAATTAGGGTTTTTAAGAAATCTTGTGCATCCAATAGGTGTGTTTGTGTTATTGGATGATCAATTAGGTCATTTTCGTCCTCCCTAGGCTTATTCTTGTCCAATTAGGGTTTTTAACCAATCTTGTGCATCTAATAGGTGTGTTTGTGTCATTGAATTAATATTTAGGTCATTTTCGTCCTCCCTAGGCTTATTCTTGTCCAATTAGGGTTTTTAACCAATCTTGTGCATCCAATAGGTGTGTTTGTGTCATTGGATGATCAATTAGGTCATTTTCGTCCTCCCTAGGCTTATTCTTGTGCAATTAGGATTTTTAACCAATCTTGTGCATGCAATAAGTTCATTTGTGTCATTGAATGATCAATTAGGTCATTTTCGTCCTCCCTAGGCTTATTCTTGTCCAATTAGGGTTTTTAACCAATCTTGTGCATCCAATAGGTGTGTTTGTGTCATTGGATGATCAATTAGGTCATTTTCGTCCTCCCTAGGCTTATTCTTGCCCAATTAGGGTTTTTAACCAATCTTGTGCATCCAACAAGTTGAGTTGTGTCATTGGATTAACATTTAGGTCATTTTCGTCCTCCCTAGGCTTATTCTTGTCCAATTAGGGTTTTTAACCAATCTTGTGCATCCAATAAGTTCATTTGTGTCATTGGATTAACATTTAGGTCATTTTCGTCCTGCCTAGGCATTTTCTTGTCCAATTAGGTTTTTAACCAATCTTGTGCATCCAATAGGTGTGTTTGTGTCATTGGATGATCAATTAGGTTATTTTCGTCCTCCCTAGGCTTATTCTTGTCCAATTAGGGTTTTTAACCAATCTTGTGCATCCAATAGGTGTGTTTGTGTCATTGGATGACCAATTAGGTCATTTTCGTCCTCCCTAGG
>JBBPBR010001827.1:0-13390 GCA_037974775.1 Cicer pinnatifidum | reverse complement strand
ATTGGATGATCAATTAGGTCATTTTCGTCCTCCCTAGGCTTATTCTTGTCCAATTAGGGTTTTTAACCAATCTTGTGCATCTAATAGGTGTGTTTGTGTCATTGAATTAATATTTAGGTCATTTTCGTCCTCCCTAATCATATTCTTGTCTAATTAGGGTTTTTAACCAATCTTGTGCATCCAATAGGTGTGTTTGTGTCATTGGATGACCAATTAGGTCATTTTCGTCCTCCCTAGGCTTATTCTTGTCCAATTAGGGTTTTTAACCAATCTTGTGCATCCAATAAGTTGAGTTGTGTCATTGGATTAACATTTAGGTCGTTTTCGTCATCCATAGGCTTATTCTTGTCCAATTAGGGTTTTTAACCAATCTTGTGCATCCAATAGGTGTGTTTGTGTCATTGGATGATCAATTAGGTCATTTTCGTCCTCCATAGGCTTATTCTTGTCCAATTAGGGTTTTTAACCAATCTTGTGCATCCAATAGGTGTGTTTGTGTCATTGGATGATCAATTAGGTCATTTTCGTCCTCCCTAGTCTATTTCTTGTCCAATTTGGGTTTTTAACCGATCATGTGCATCCAATAGGTGTGTTTGTGTCATTGGATGATCAATTAGGTCATTTTCGTCCTCCCTAGGCTATTTCTTGTCCAATTAGGGTTTTTAACCAATCTTGTGCATCCAATAACTTTGTTTGTGTCATTGAATTAATATTTAGGTCATTTTCGTCCTCCATAGGCATATTCTTGTCCAATTAGGGTTTTTAACCAATCTTGTGCATCCAATAGGTGTGTTTGGGTCATTGGATGATCAATTAGGTCATTTTCGACCTCCCTAGGCTTATTCTTGTCCAATTAGGGTTTTTAACCAATCTTGTACATCTAATAAGTTCATTTGTGTCATTGGATTAACATTTAGGTCATTTTCGTCCTCCCTAGGCATATTCTTGTTCAATTAGGGTTTTTAACCAATCTTGTGCATCCAATAGGTGTGTTTGTGTCATTGGATAATCAATTAGGTCATTTTCGTCCTCCCTAGGCTTATTCTTATCCAATTAGGGTTCTTAACCAATCTTGTGCATCCAATAAGTTGAGTTGTGTCATTGGATTAACATTTAGGTCATTTTCGTTCTCCCTACGCTTATTCTTGTCCAATTAGGGTTTTTAACCAATCTTGTGCATCCAATAGGTGTGTTTGTGTCATTGGATGATCAATTAGGTCATTTTCGTCCTCCCTAGGCTTATTCTTGTCCAATTAGGGTTTTTAACCAATCTTGTACATCTAAAAAGTTCATTTGTGTCATTGGATTAACATTTAGGTCATTTTCGTCCTCCCTAGGCATATTCTTGTTCAATTAGGGTTTTTAACCAATCTTGTGCATCCAATAGGTGTGTTTGTATCATTGGATTAACATTTAGGTCATTTTCGTCCTCCCTAGGCATATTCTTGTCCAATTAGGGTTTTTAACCAATCTTGTGCATCCAATAGGTGTGTTTGTGTCATTGGATGATCAATTAGGTCATTTTCGTCCTCCCTAGGCTTATTCTTGTCCAATTAGGGTTTTTAACCAATCTTGTGCATCCAATAGGTGTGTTTGTGTCATTGGATGATCAATTAGGTTACTTTCGTCCTCCCTAGGCATATTCTTGTCCAATTAAGGTTTTTAACTAATCTTGTGCATCCAATAGGTGTGTTTGTGTCATTGGATGACCAATTAGGTCATTTTCGTCCTCCCTAGGCATATTCTTGTCCAATTAGGGTTTTTAACCAATCTTGTGCATCCATTAGGTGTGTTTGTGGCAATGGATGATCAATTAGGTCATTTTCGTCCTCCCTAGGCTTATTCTTGTCCAATTAGGGTTTTTAACCAATCTTGTGCATCCAATAGGTGTGTTTGTGTCATTGGATGATCAATTAGGTCATTTTCGTCCTCCCTAGGCTTATTCTTGTCCAATTAGGGTTTTTAACCAATCTTGTGCATCCAATAGGTGTGTTTGTGTCATTGGATGATCAATTAGGTCATTTTCGTCCTCCATAGGCTTATTTTTGTCCAATAGGGTTTTTAACCAATCTGGTGCATCCAATAAGTTGAGTTGTGTGATTGGATTAATATTTAGGTCATTTCCATCCTCCCTAGGCTTATTCTTATCCAATTAGGGTTTTTAACCAATCTTGTGCATCCAATAAGTTCATTTGTGTCATTGGATTAACATTTAGGTCATTTTCGTCCTCCCTAGGCATATTCTTGTCCAATTAGGGTTTTTAACCAATCTTGTGCATCCAATAGGTGTGTTTGTGTCATTGGATGATCAATTAGGTTATTTTCGTCCTTCCTAGGCTTATTCTTGTCCAATTAGGGTTTTTAACCAATCTTGTGCATCCAATAGGTGTGTTTGTGTCATTGGATGACCAATTAGGTCATTTTCGTCCTCCCTAGGCATATTCTTGTCCAATTAGGGTTTTTAACCAATCTTGTGCATCCATTAGGTGTGTTTGTGGCAATGGATGATCAATTAGGTCATTTTCGTCCTCGCTAGGCTTATTCTAGTCAAATTAGGGTTTTTAACCAATCTTGTGCATCCAATAAGTTCATTTGTGTCATTGGATTAACATTTAGGTCATTTTCGTCCTCCCTAGGCATATTCTTGTCCAATAAGGGTTTTTAACCAATCTTGTGCATCCAATAGGTGTGTTTGTGTCATTGGATGATCAATTAGGTTATTTTCGTCCTCCCTAGGCTTATTCTTGTCCAATTAGGGTTTTTAACCAATCTTGTGCATCCAATAGGTGTGTTTGTGTCATTGGATGACCAATTAGGTCATTTTCGTCCTCCCTAGGCATATTCTTGTCCAATTAGGCTTTTTAACCAATCTTGTGCATCCAATAGGTGTGTTTGTGTCATTGGATGATCAATTAGGTTATTTTCGTCCTCCCTAGGCTTATTCTTGTCCAATTAGGGTTTTTAACCAATCTTGTGCATCCAATAGGTGTGTTTGTGTCATTGGATGACGAATTAGGTCATTTTCGTCCTCCCTAGGCATATTCTTGTCCAATTAGGGTTTTTAACCAATCTTGTGCATCCAATAGGTGTGTTTGTGTCATTGGATGATCAATTAGGTCATTTTCGTCCTCCCTAGGCATATTCTTGTCCAACTTGGGTTTTTAACCAATCTTGTGCTTCCAATAGGTGTGTTTGTGTCATTGGATGATCAATTAGATCATTTTCGTGCTCCCTAGGCTTATTCTTCTCCAATTAAGGTTTTTAACCAATCTTGTGCATCCAATAGGTGTGTTTGTGTCATTGGATGATCAATTAGGTCATTTTCGTCCTCCCTAGGCTTATTCTTGTCCAATTAGGGTTTTTAACCAATCTTGTGCATCCAATAAGTTCATTTGTGTCATTGGATGATCAATTAGGTCATTTTCGTCCTCCCTAGGCTTATTCTTGTCCAATTAGAGTTTTTAACCAATCTTGTGCATCCAATAAGTTCATTTGTGTCATTGGATTAACATTTAGGTCATTTTCGTCCTCCCTAGGCTTATTCTTGTCCAATTAGAGTTTTTAACCAATCTTGTGCATCCAATAAGTTCATTTGTGTCATTGGATTAACATTTAGGTCATTTTCGTCCTCCCTAGGCATATTCTTGTCCAATTAGGGTTTTTAACCAATCTTGTGCATCCAATAGGTGTATTTGTGCCATTGGATGATCAATTAGGTCATTTTCGTCCTCCCTAGGCTTATTCTTGTCCATTTAGGGTTTTTAACCAATCTTGTGCATCCAATAGGTGTGTTTGTGTCATTGGTTGATCAATTAGGTCATTTTCGTCCTCCCTAGGCATATTCTTGTCCAATTAGGGTTTTTAACCAATCTTGTGCATCCAATAGGTGTATTTGTGTCATTGGATGATCAATTAGGTCATTTTCGTCCTCCCTATGCTTATTCTTGTCCAATTAGGGTTTTTAACCAATCTTGTGCATCCAATAAGTTGAGTTGTGTCATTGGATTAACATTTAGGTCATTTTCGTCCTCCCTAGGCTTATTCTTGTCCAATTAGGGTTTTTAACCAATCTTGTGCATCCAATACATTCATTTGTGTCATTGGATTAACATTTAGGTCATTTTCGTCCTCCCTAGGCATATTCTTGTTCAATTAGAGTTTTAGACCAATCTTGTGCATCCAATAGGTTTGTTTGTGTCATTGGATGATCAATTAGGTCATTTTCGTCCTCCCTAGGCATATTCTTGTCCAATTAGGGTTTTTAACCAATCTTGTGCATCCAATAGGTGTGTTTGTGTCATTGGATGATCAATTAGGTCATTTTCGTCCTCCCTAGGCATATTCTTGTCCAATTAGGGTTTTTAACGAATCTTGTGCATCCAATAGGTGTGTTTGTGTCATTGGATGATCAATTGGGTCATTTTCGTCCTCCCTAGGCATATTCTTGTCCAATTAGGGTTTTTAACGAATCTTGTGCATCCAATAGGTGTGTTTGTGTCATTGGATGATCAATTAGTTCATTTTCGTCCTCCCTAGGCTTATTCTTGTCCAATTAGGGTTTTTAACCAATCTTGTGCATCCAATAAGTTGAGTTGTGTTATTGGATTAACATTTAGGTCATTTTCGTCCTCCCTAGGCTTATTCTTTTCCAATTAGGGTTTTTAACCAATCTTGTGCATCCAATAGGTGTGTTTGTGTCATTGGATGATCAATTAGGTCATCTTCGTACTCCCTAGGCTTATTCTTGCCCAATTAGGGTTTTTAACCAATCTTGTGCATCCAATAAGTTGAGTTGTGTCATTGGATTAACATTTAGGTCATTTTCGTCCTCCCTAGGCTTATTCTTGTCCAATTAGGGTTTTTAACCAATCTTGTGCATCCAATAAGTTCATTTGGGTTATTTGATTAACATTTAGGTCATTTTCGTCCTCCCTATGCATATTCTTGTCCAATTAGACTTTTAGACCAATCTTGTGCATCCAATAGGTGTGTTTGTGTCATTGGATGATCAATTAGGTTATTTTCGTCCTCCCTAGGCTTATTCTTATCCAATTAGGGTTTTTAACTAATCTTGTGCATCCAATAAGTTCATTTGTGTCATTGGATGATCAATTAGGTCATTTTCGTCCTCCCTAGGCTTATTCTTGTCCAATTAGGGTTTTTAACCGATCTTGTGCATCCAATAGGTGTGTTTGTGTCATTGGATGATCAATTAGGTCATTTTCGTCCTCCCTAGGCATATTCTTGTCCAATTAGGGTTTTTACCCAATCTTGTGCATCCAATAGGTGTGTTTGTGTCATTGGATGATCAATTAGGTCAATTTCGTCCTCCCTAGGCTTATTCTTGTCCAATTAGGGTTTTTAACCAATCTTGTGCATCCAATAAGTTGAGTTGTGTCATTGGATTAACATTTAGGTCATTTTCGTCCTCCCTAGGCTTATTCTTGTCCAATTAGGGTTTTTAACCAATCTTGTGCATCCAATAAGTTCATTTGTGTCATTGGATTAACATTTAGGTCATTTTCATCCTGCCTAGGCATATTCTTGTCCAATTAGGGTTTTTAACCAATCTTGTGCATCCAATAGGTGTTTTTATGTCATTGGATGATCAATTAGGTTATTTTCGTCCTCCCTAGGCTTATTCTTGTCCAATTAGGGTTTTTAACCAATCTTGTGCATCCAATAGGTGTGTTTGTGTCATTGGATGACCAATTAGGTCATTTTCGTCCTCCCTAGGAATATTCTTGTCCAATTAGGGTTTTTAACCAATCTTGTGCATCCATTAGGTGTGTTTGTGGCAATGGATGATCAATTAGGTCATTTTCGTCCTCCCTTGGGTTATTCTTGTCCAATTAGGGTTTTAACCAATCTTGTGCATCCAATAGGTGTGTTTGTGTCATTGGATGATCAATTAGGTCATTTTCGTCCTCCCTAGGCATATTCTTGTCCAATTAGGGTTTTTAACCGATCTTGTGCATCCAATAGGTGTGTTTGTGTCTGGATGATTAATTAGTTCATTTTCGTCCTGCTTAGGCATATTCTTGTCCAATTAGGGTTTTTAACCAATTTTGTGCATCCAATAGGTGTGTTTGTGTCATTGGATGATCAATTAGGTCATTTACGTCCTCCCTAGGCTTATTCTTGTCCAATTAGGGTTTTTAACCAATCTTGTGCATCCAATAGGTGTGTTTGTGTCATTGGATGATCAATTAGGTCATTTTCGTCCTCCCTAGGCTTATTCTTGTCCAATTAGGGTTTTTAACCGATCTTGTGCATCCAATAAGTTCATTTGTGTCATTGGATTAACATTTTGGTCATTTTCGTCCTCCCTAGGCATATTCTTGTCCAATTAGGGTTTTTAACCAATCTTGTGCATCCAATAGGTGTGTTTGTGTCATTGGATGATCAATTAGGTCATTTTCGTCCTCCTTAGGCATATTCTTGTCCAATTAGGGTTTTTAACCAATCTTGTGCATCCAATAAGTTCATTTGTGTCATTGGATGATCAATTAGGTCATTTTCGTCCTCCCTAGGCATATTATTGTCCAACTAGGGCTTTTAACCAATCATGTGCATCCAATAGGTGTGTTTGTGTCATTGGATGATCAATTAGGTCATTTTCGTCCTCCTTAGGCATATTGTTGTCCAATTAGGGTTTTTAACCAATCTTGTGCATCCAATAAGTTCATTTGTGTCATTGGATGATCAATTAGGTCATTTTCGTCCTCCTTAGGCATATTCTTGTCCAACTAGGGTTTTTAACCAATCTTGTGCATCCAATTGGTGTGTTTGTGTCATTGGATGATCAATTAGGTCATTTTCGTCCTCCCTAGGCTTATTCTTGTCCAATTAGGGTTTTTAACCAATCTTGTGCATCCAATAAGTTGAGTTGTGTCATTGGATTAACATTTTTGTCATTTTCGTTCTCCCTAGGCTTATTCTTGTCCAATTAGGGTTTTGAACCAATCTTGTGCATCCAATAAGTTCGTTTGTGTTATTGGATTAACATATAGGTCATATTCGTCCTCCCTAGGCATATTCTTGTCCAATTAGGGTTTTTAACCAATGTTGTGCTTCCAATAGGTGTGTTTGTGTCATTGGATGATCAATTAGGTCATTTTCGTCCTCCCTAGGCTTATTCTTGTCCAATTAGGGTTTTTAACCAATCTTGTGCATCCAATAAGTTCATTTGTGTCATTGGATTAACATTTATGTCATTTTCGTCCTCCCTAGGAATATTCTTGTCCAATTAGGGTTTTTATCCAATCTTGTGCATCCAATAGGTGTGTTTGTGTCATTGGATGATCAATTAGGTCATTTTCGTCCTCCCTAGGCATATTCTAGTCCAGTTAGGGTTTTTAACCAATCTTGTGCATCCAATAGGTGTGTTGGTGTCATTGGATGATCAATTCGGTCATTTTCGTCCTCCCTAGGCATATTCTTGTCCAATTAGGGTTTTTAACCAATGTTGTGCTTCCAATAGGTGTGTTTGTGTCATTGGATGATCAATTAGGTCATTTTCGTCCTCCCTAGGCTTATTCTTGTCCAATTAGGGTTTTTAACCAATCTTGTGCATCCAATAAGTTCATTTGTGTCATTGGATTAACATTTAGGTCATTTTCGTCCTCCCTAGGCATATTCTTGTCCAATTAGGGTTTTTAACCAATCTTGTGCATCCAATAGGTGTGTTTTTGTCATTGGATGAGCAATTAGGTCATTTTCGTCCTCCGTATGCTTATTCTTGTCCAATTAGGGTTTTTAACCAATCTTGTGCATCCAATAAGTTTGTTTGTTTCATTGAACTAATATTTAGGTCATTTTCGTCCTCCCTAGGCATGTTCTTGTCCAATTAGGGTTTTTAACCAATCTTGTGCATCCAATAGGTGTGTTTGTGTCATTGGATGATCAATTAGGTCATTTTCGTCCTCCCTAGGCTTATTCTTGTCCAATTAGGGTTTTTAACCAATCTTGTGCATCCAATAAGTTCATTTGTGTCATTGGATGATCAATTAGGTCATTTTCGTCCTCCCTATGCATATTCTTGTCCAACTAGGGTTTTAAACCAATCTAGTGCATCCAATAGGTGTGTTTGTGTCATTGGATGATCAATTAGGTCATTTTCGTCCTCCCTAGGCTTATTCTTGTCCAATTAGGGTTTTTAACCAATCTTGTGCATCCAATAGGTGTGTTTGTGTCATTGGATGATCAATTAGGTCATTTTCGTCCTCCCTAGGCTTATTCTTGTCCAATTAGGGTTTTTAACCAATCTTGTGCATCCAATAAGTTCATTTGTGTCATTGGATGATCAATTAGGTCATTTTCGTCCTTCCTAGGCATAATCTTGTCCAACTAGGGTTTTAAACAAATCTTGTGCATCCAATAGGTGTGTTTGTGTCATTGGATGATCAATTAGGTCATTTTCGTCCTCCCTAGGCTTATTCTTGTCCAATTAGGGTTTTTAACCAATCTTGTGCATCCAATAGGTGTGTTTGTGTCATTGGATGATCAATTAGGTCATTTTCGTCCTCCCTAGGCTTATTCTTGTCCAATTAGGGTTTTTAACCAATCTTGTGCATCCAATAAGTTCATTTGTGTCATTGGATGATCAATTAGGTCATTTTCGTCCTTACTAGGCATATTCTTGTCCAACTAGGGTTTTAAACCAATCTTGTGCATCCAATAGGTGTGTTTGTGTCATTGGATGATCAATTAGGTCATTTTCGTCCTCCCTAGGCTTATTCTTGTCCAATTAGGGTTTTTAACCAATCTTGTGCATCCAATAGGTGTGTTTGTGTCATTGGATGATCAATTAGGTCATTTTCGTCCTCCCTAGGCTTATTCTTGTCCAATTAGGGTTTTTAACCAATCTTGTGCATCCAATAGGTGTGTTTGTGTCATTGGATGATCAATTAGGTCATTTTCTTCCTCCCTAGGCTTATTCTTGTCCAATTAAGGTTTTTAACCAATCTTGTGCATCCAATAACTTTGATTGTGTCATTGAATTAATATTTAGGTCATTTTCGTCCTCCCTAGGCATATTCTTGTCCAATTAGGGTTTTTAACCAATCTTGTGCATCCAATAGGTGTGTTTGTGTCATTGGATGATCAATTATGTCATTTTCGTCCTCCCTAGGCTTATTCTTGTCCAATTAGGGTTTTTAACCAATCTTGTGCATCCAAAAACTTTGTTTGTGTCATTGAATTAATATTTAGGTCATTTTCGAACTCCCTAGGCATATTCTTGTCCAATTAGGGTTTTTAACCAATGTTGTGCATCCAATAGGTGAGTTTGTGTCATTGGATGATCAATTAGGTCATTTTCGTCCTCCCTAGGCATGTTCTTGTCCAATTAGGGTTTTTAACCAATCTTGTGCATCCAATAAGTTCATTTGTGTCATTGGATTAACATTTAGGTCATTTTCGTCCTCCCTAGGCATATTCTTGTCCAATTAGGGTTTTTAACCAATCTTGTGCATCCAATAGGTGTGTTTGTGTCATTGGATGATCAATTAGGTTATTTTCGTCCTCCCTAGGCATATTCTGGTCCAATTAGGGTTTTAACTATTCTTGTGCATCCAATAAGTTCATTTGTGTCTTTGGATGATCAATTAGGTCATTTTCGTCCTCCCTAGGCATATTCTTGTCCAATTAGGGTTTTTAACCAATCTTGTGCATCCAATAAGTTAAGTTGTGTCATTGGATTAACATTTAGGTCATTTTCGTCCTCCCTAGGCTTATTCTTGTCCAATTAGGGTTTTTAACCAATCTTGTGCATCCAATAAGTTCATTTGTGTCATTGGATTAACATTTAGGTCATTTTCGTCCTCCCTAGGCATATTCTTGTCCAATTAGGGTTTTTAACTTATCTTGTGCATCCAATAGGTGTGTTTGTGTCATTGGATGATCAATTAGGTTATTTTCGTCCTCCCTAGGCTTATTCTTGTCCAATTAGGGTTTTTAACCAATCGTGTGCATCCAATAGGTGTGTTTCTGTCATTGGATGATCAATTAGGTCATTTTGGTCCTCCCTAGGCATATTCTTGTCCAATTAGGGTTTTTAACCAATCTTGTGCATCCAATAGGTGTGTTTGTGTCATTGGATGATCAATTAGGTTATTTTCGTCCTCCCTAGGCTTATTCTTGTCCAATTAGGGTTTTTAACCAATCTTGTGCATCCAATAAGTTGAGTTGTGTCATTGGATTAACATTTAGGTCATTTTCGTCATCCCTAGGCTTATTCTTGTCCAATTTGGGTTTTTAACCAATCTTGTGCATCCAATAGGTGTGTTTGTGTCATTGGATGATCAATTAGGTCATTTTCGTCCTCCATAGGCTTATTCTTGTCCAATTAGGGTTTTTAACCAATCTTGTGCATCCAATAAGTTGAGTTTTGTCATTGGATTAACATTTAGCTCATTTTCGTCCTCCCTAGGTTTATTCTTGTCCAATTAGGGTTTTTAACCAATCTTGTGCATCCAATAAGTTCATTTGTGTCATTGGATTAACATTTAGGTCATTTTCGTCCTACCTAGGCATATTCTTGTCCAATTAGGGTTTTTAACCAATCTTGTGCATCCAATAGGTGTGTTTGTGTCATTGGATGATCAATTAGGTTATTTTCGTCCTCCCTAGGCTTATTCTTGTCCAATTAGGGTTTTTAACCAATCTTGTGCATCCAATAGGTGTGTTTGTGTCATTGGATGACCAATTAGGTCATTTTCGTCCTCCCTAGGCATATTCTTGTCCAATTAGGGTTTTTAACCAATCTTGTGCATCCATTAGGTGTGTTTGTGGCAATGGATGATCAATTAGGTCATTTTCGTCCTCCCTAGACATATTCTTGTCCAATTAGGATTTTTAACCAATCTTGTGCATCCAATAGGTGTGTTTGAGTCATTGGATGATCAATTAGGTCATTTTCGTCCTCCCTAGGCATATTCTTGTCCAATTAGGGTTTTTAACGAATCTTGTGCATCCAATTGGTGTGTTTTTGTCATTGGATGAACAATTTGGTCATTTTCGTCCTCCCTAGGCTTATTCTTGTCCAATTAGGGTTTTTAACCAATCTTGTGCATCCAATAAGTTGAGTTGTGTCATTGGATTAACATTTAGGTCATTTTCGTCCTCCCTAGGCTTATTCTTGTCCAATTAGGGTTTTTAACCAATCTTGTGCATCCAATAAGTTCATTTGTGTCATTGGATTAACATTTAGGTCATTTTCGTCCTCCCTAGGCATATTCTTGTCCAATTAGAGTTTTAGACCAATCTTGTGCATCCAATAGGTGTGTTTGTGTCATTGGATGGTCAATTAGGTTATTTTCGTCCTCCCTAGCCTTATTCTTGTCCAATTAGGGTTTTTAACTAATCTTGTGCATCCAATAAGTTCATTTGTGTCATTGGATGATCAATTAGGTCATTTTCGTCCTCCCTAGGCATATTCTTGTCCAATTAGGGTTTTTAACCAATCTTGTGCATCCAATAGGTGTGTTTGTGTCATTGGATGATCAATTAGGTCATTTTCGTCCTCCCTAGGCATATTCTTGTCCAATTAGGGTTTTTAACCAATCTTGTGCATCCAATAGGTGTGTTTGTGTCATTGGATGATCAATTAGGTCATTTTCGTCCTCCCTAGGCTTATTCTTGTCCAATTTGGCATTTTAACCAATCTTGTGCATCCAATAGGTGTGTTTGTGTCATTGGATGATCAATTAGGTCATTTTCGTCCTCCCTAGGCTTATTCTTGTCCAATTAGGGTTTTTAACCAATCTTGTGCATCCAACAAGTTTGTTTATGTCATTGAATTAATATTTAGGTCATTTTCGTCCTCCCTAGGCATATTCTTGTCCAACTAGGGTTTTAAACCAATCTTGTGCATCCAATAGGTGTGTTTGTGTCATTGGATGATCAATTAAGTCATTTTCGTCCTCCCTAGGCTTATTCTTGTCCAATTAGGGTTTTTAACCAATCTTGTGCATCCAATAGGTGTGTTTGTGTCGTTGGATGATCAATTAGGTCATTTTCGTCCTCCCTAGGCATATTCTTGTCCAATTAGGGTTTTTAACCAATCTGGTGCATCCAATAGGTGTGTTTGTGTCATTGGATGATCAACTAGGTCATTTTCGTCACCCCTAGGCTTATTCTTGTCCAATTAGGGTTTTTAACCAATCTTGTGCATCCAATAGGTGTGTTTGTGTCATTGGATGATCAATTAGGTCATTTTCGTCCTCCCTAGGCTTATTCTTGTCCAATTAGGGTTTTTAACCGATCTTGTGCATCCAATAGGTGTGTTTGTGTCGTTGGATGATCAATTAGGTCATTTTCGTCCTCCCTAGGCATATTCTTGTCCAATTAGGGTTTTTAACCAATCTTGTGCATCCAATAGGTGTGTTTGTGTCGTTGGATGATCAATTAGGGTTTTTAACCAATCTTGTGCATCCAATAAGTTGAGTTGTGTCATTGGATTAACATTTAGGTCATTTTCGTCCTCCCTAGGCTTATTCTTGTCCAATTAGGGTTTTTAACCAATCTTGTGCATCCAATAAGTTCATTTGTGACATTGGATTAACATTTAGGTCTTTTTCATCCTCCCTAGGCATATTCTTGTCCAATTAGGGTTTTTAACCAATCTTGTGCATCCAATAGGTGTGTTTGTGTCATTGGATGATCAATTAGGTTATTTTCGTCCTCCCTAGGCTTATTCTTGTCCAATTAGGGTTTTTAACCAATCTTGTGCATCCAATAGGTGTGTTTGTGTCATTGGATGACCAATTAGGTCATTTTCGTCCTCCCTAGGCATATTCTTGTCCAATTAGGGTTTTTAACCAATCTTGTGCATCCATTAGGTGTGTTTGTGGCAATGGACGATCAATTAGGTCATTTTCGTCCTCGCTAGGCTTATTCTTGTCCAATTAGGGTTTTTAACCAATCTTGTGCATCCAATAGGTGTGTTTGTGTCATTGGATGATCAATTAGGTTATTTTCGTCCTCCCTATGCATATTCTTGTCCAATTAGGGTTTTTAACTAATCTTGTGCATCCAATAAGTTCATTTGTGTCATTGGATGTTCAATTAGGTCATTTTCGTCCTCCCTAGGCATATTCTTGTCCAATTAGGGTTTTTAACCAATCTTGTGCATCCAATAGGTGTGTTTGTGTCATTGGATGATCAATTAGGTCATTTTCGTCGTCCCTAGGCTTATTCTTGTCCAATTAGGGTTTTTAACCGATCTTATGCATCCAATAGGTGTGTTTGTGTCTGGATGATTAATTAGGTCATTTTCGTCCTGCCTAGGCATATTCTTGTCCAATTAGGGTTTTTAACCAATCTTGTGCATCCAATAGGTGTGTTTGTGTCATTGGATGATCAATTAGGTCATTTTCGTCCTCCCTAG
>JBBPBR010001826.1:12592-53356 GCA_037974775.1 Cicer pinnatifidum | reverse complement strand
AATCTTGTGCATCCAATAAGTTGAGTTGTGTCATTGGATTAACATTTAGGTCATTTTCGTCATCCCTAGGCTTATTCTTGTCCAATTTGGGTTTTTAACCAATCTTGTGCATCCAATAGGTGTGTTTGTGTCATTGGATGATCAATTAGGTCATTTTCGTCCTCCATAGGCTTATTCTTGTCCAATTAGGGTTTTTAACCAATCTTGTGCATCCAATAAGTTGAGTTGTGTCATTGGATTAACATTTAGGTCATTTTCGTCCTCCCTAGGTTTATTCTTGTCCAATTATGGTTTTTAGCCAATCTTGTGCATCCAATAAGTTCATTTGTGTCATTGGATTAACATTTAGGTCATTTTCGTCCTCCCTAGGCATATTCTTGTCCAATTAGGGTTTTTACACAATCTTGTGCATCCAATAGGTGTGTTTGTGTCATTGGATGATCAATTAGGTTATTTTCGTCCTCCCTAGGCTTATTCTTGTCCAATTAGGGTTTTTAACCAATCTTGTGCATCCAATAGGTGTGTTTGTGTCATTGGATGACCAATTAGGTCATTTTCGTCCTCCCTAGGCATATTCTTGTCCAATTAGGGTTTTTAACCAATCTTGTGCATCCATTAGGGGTGTTTGTGGCAATGGATGATCAATTAGGTCATTTTCGTCCTCCCTAGGCTTATTGTTGTCCAATTAGGGTTTTTAACCAATCTTGTGCATCCAATAGGTGTGTTTGTGTCATTGGATGATCAATTAGGTCATTTTCGTCCTCCCTAGGCTTATTCTTGTCCAATTAGGATTTTTAACCAATCTTGGGCATCCCATAAGTTCGTTTGTGTCATTGGATTAACATTTAGGTCATTTTCGTCCTCCCTAGGCATATTCTTGTCCAATTAGGGTTTTTAACCAATCTTGTGCATCCAATAGGTGTGTTTGTGTCATTGGATGATCAATTAGGTTATTTTCGTCCTCCCTAGGCTTATTCTTGTCCAATTAGGGTTTTTAACCAATCTTGTGCATCCAATATGTGTGTTTGTGTCATTGGATGACCAATTAGGTCATTTTCGTCCTCCCTAGGCATATTCTTGTCCAATTAGGGTTTTTAACCAATCTTGTGCATCCATTAGGTGTGTTTGTGGCAATGGATGATCAATTAGGTCATTTTCCTCCTCCATAGGCTTATTCTTGTCCAATCAAGGTTTTTAACCAATCTTGTGCATCCAATAGGTGTGTTTGTGTCATTGGATGATCAATTAGGTCATTTTCGTCCTCCCTAGGCTTATTCTTGTCCAATTAGGGTTTTTAACCAATCTTGTGCATCCAATAAGTTCATTTGTGTCATTGGATTAACATTTAGGTCATTTTCGTCCTCCCTAGGCATATTCTTGTCCAATTAGGGTTTTTAACCAATCTTGTGCATCCAATAGGTGTGTTTGTGTCATTAGATGATCAATTAGGTCATTTTCGTCCTTTTTATGCTTATTCTTGTCCAATTAAGGTTTTTAACCAATCTTGTGCATCCAATAGGTGTGTTTGTGTCATTGGATGATCAATTAGGTCATTTTCGTCCTCCCTAGGCTTATTCTTGTTCAATTAGGGTTTTTAACCAATCTTGTGCATCCAATAGGTGTGTTTGTGTAATTGGATGATCAATTAGGTCATTTTCGTCCTCCCTAGGCTTATTCTTGTTCAATTAGGGTTTTTAACCAATCTTGTGCATCCAATAAGTTTGTTTGTGTCATTGGATGATCAATTAGGTCATTTTCGTCCTCCCTAGGCTTATTCTTGTCCAATTAGGGTTTTTAACCAATCTTGTGCATCCAATAGGTGTGTTTGTGTCATTGGATGATAAATTAGGTCATTTTCATCCTCCCTAGGCTTATTCTTGTTCAATTAGGGTTTTTAACCGATCTTGTGCATCCAATAGGTGTGTTTGTGTCATTGGATGATCAATTAGGTCATTTTCTTCCTCTCTAGGCATATTCTTGTCCAATTAGGGTTTTTAACCAATCTTGTGCATCCAATAGGTGTGTTTGTGTCATTGGATGATCAATTAGTTCATTTTCGTCCTCCCTAGGCTTATTCTTGTCCAATTAGGGTTTTTAACCAATCTTGTGCATCCAATAGGTGTGTTTGTGTCATTGGATGACCAATTAGGTCATTTTCGTCCTCCCTAGGCTTATTCTTGTCCAATTAGGGTTTTTAACGAATCTTGTGCATCCAATAGGTGTGTTTGTGTCATTGGATGATCAATTAGGTCAATTTCGTCCTCCCTAGGCATATTCTTGTCCAATTAGGGTTTTTAACCAATCTTGTGCATCCAATAGGTGTGTTTGTGTCATTGGATGATCAATTAGGTCCTTTTCGTCCTCCCTAGGCTTATTCTTGTCCAATTAGGGTTTTTAACCAATCTTGTGCATCCAATAGGTGTGTTTGTGTAATTGGATGATCAATTAGGTCATTTTCGTCCTCCCTAGGCTTATTCTTATCCAATTAGGGTTTTTAACCTATCTTGTGCATCCAATAAGTTGAGTTGTGTCATTGGATTAACATTTAGGTCATTTTCGTTCTCCCTACGCTTATTCTTGTCCAATTAGGGTTTTTAACCAATCTTGTGCATCCAATAAGTTCATTTGTGTCATTGGATTTACATTTAGGTCATTTTCGTCCTCCCTAGGCATATTCTTGTCCAATTAGGGTTTTTAACCAATCTTGTACATCCAATAGGTGTGTTTGTGTCATTGGATTAACATTTAGGTCATTTTCGTTCTCCCTACGCTTATTCTTGTCCAATTAGGGTTTTTAACCAATCTTGTACATCTAATAAGTTCATTTGTGTCATTGGATTAACATTTATGTCATTTTCGTCCTCCCTAGGCATATTCTTGTTCAATTAGGGTTTTTAACCAATCTTGTGCATCCAATAACTTTGTTTGTGTCATTGAATTAATATTTAGGTCATTTTCGTCCTCCCTAGGCATATTCTTGTCCAATTAGGGTTTTTAACCAATCTTGTGCATCCAATAGGTGTGTTTGTGTCATTGGATGATCGATTAGGTTATTTTCGTCCTTCCTAGGCTTACTCTTGTCCAATTAGGGTTTTTAACCAATGTTGTGCATCCAATAAGTTCATTTGTGTCATTGGATTAACATTTAGGTCATTTTCGTCCTCCCTAGGCATATTCTTGTCCAATTAGGGTTTTTAACCAATCTTGTGCATCCAATAGGTGTGTTTGTGTCATTGGATGATCAATTAGGTCATTTTCGTCCTTCCTAGGCTTATTCTTGTCTAATTAGGGTTTTTTAACCAATTTTGTGCATCCAATAAGTTCATTTGTGTCATTGGATTAACATTTAGGTCATTTTCGTCCTCCCTAGGCATATTCTTGTCCAATTAGGGTTTTTAACCAATCTTGTGCATCCAATAGGTGTGTTTGTGTCATTGGATGATCAATTAGGTTATTTTCTTCCTCCCGAGGCTTATTCTTGTCCAATTAGGGTTTTTAACCAATCTTGTGCATCCAATAGGTGTGTTTGTGTCATTGGATGATCAATTAGGTCATTTTCGTCCTCCCTAGGCATATTCTTGTCCAATTAGGGTTTTTAACCAATCTTGTGCATCCAATAGGTGTGTTTGTGTCATTGGATGATCAATTAGGTCATTTTCGTCCTCCCTAGGCTTATTCTTGTCCAATTAGGGTTTTTAACCAATCTTGTGCATCCAATAAGTTCATTTGTGTCATTGGATGATCAATTAGGTCATTTTCGTCCTTCCTAGGCATATTCTTGTCCAATTATGGTTTTTAACCAATCTTGTGCATCCAATAGGTGTGTTTGTGTCATTGGATGATCAATCAGGTCATTTTCATCCTCCCAAGGCTTATTCTTGTCCAATTAGGGTTTTTCACCAATCTTGTGCATCCAATAAGTTCATTTGTGTCATTGGATTAACATTTAGGTCATTTTCGTCCTCCCTAGGCATATTCTTGTCCAATTAGGGTTTTTAACCAATCTTGTGCATCCAATAGGTGTGTTTGTGTCATTGGATGATCAATTAGGTCATTTTCGTCCTCCCTAGGCTTATTCTTGTCCAATTAGGGTTTTTAACCAATCTTGTGCATCCAATAAGTTCATTTGTGTCATTGGATGATCAATTATGTCATTTTCGTCCTCCCTAGGCATATTCTTGTCCAACTAGGGTTTTTAACCAATCTTGTGCTTCCAACAGGTATGTTTGTGTCATTGGATGATCAATTAGGTCATTTTCGTCCTTCCTAGGCTTATTCTTGTCCAATTAGGGTTTTTAACCAATCTTGTGCATCCAATAAGTTCATTTGTGTCATTGGATTAACATTTAGGTCATTTTCGTCCTCCCTAGGCATATTCTTGTCCAATTAGGGTTTTTAACCAATCTTGTGCATCCAATAGGTGTGTTTGTGTCATTGGATGATCAATTAGGTCATTTTCGTCCTCCCTAGGCTTATTCTTGTCCAATTAGGGTTTTTAACCAATCTTGTGCATCCAATAAGTTCATTTGTGTCATTGGATTAACATTTAGGTCATTTTCGTCCTGCCTAGGCATATTCTTGTCCAATTAGGGTTTTTAACCGATCTTATGCATCCAATAGGTGTGTTTGTGTCATTGGATGATCAATTAGGTCATTTTCGTCCTCCCTAGGCATATTCTTGTCCAATTAGGGTTTTTAACCAATCTTGTGCATCCAATAGGTGTGTTTGTGTCATTGGATGATCAATTAGGTTATTTTCGTCCTCCCTAGGCATATTCTTGTCAAATTAGGGTTTTTAACTAATCTTGTGCATCCAATACGTTCATTTGTGTCATTGGATGATCAATTAGGTCATTTTCGTCCTCCCTAGGCATATTCTTGTCCAATTAGGGTTTTAAACCAATCTTGTGCATCCAATAGGTGTGTTTGTGTCATTGGATGATCAATTAGGTCATTTTCGTCCTCCCTAGGCTTATTCTTGTCCAATTAGGGTTTTTAACCAATCTTTTGCATCCAATAAGTTGAGTTGTGTCATTGGATTAAAATTTAGGTCATTTTCGTTCTCCCTACGCTTATTCATGTCCAATTAGGGTTTTTAACCAATCTTGTGCATCCAATAGGTGTGTTTGTGTCATTGGATGATCAATTAGGTCATTTTCGTCCTCCCTAGGCATATTCTTGTCCAATTAGGGTTTTTAACCGATCATGTGCATCCAATAGGTGTGTTTGTGTCATTGGATGATCAATTAGGTCATTTTCGTCCTCCCTAGGCTATTTCTTGTCCAATTAGGGTTTTTAACGAATCTTGTGCATCCAATAGGGGTGTTTGTTTCATTGGATGATCAATTAGGTCATTTTCGTCCTCCCTAGGCATATTCTTGTCCAATTAGGGTTTTTAACCAATCTTGTGCATCCATTAGGTGTGTTTGTGGCAATGGATGATCAATTAGGTCATTTTCGTCCTCCCTAGGCTTATTCTTGTCCAATTAGGGTTTTTAACCAATCTTGTGCATCCAATTGGTGTGTTTGTGTCATTGGATGATCAATTAGGTTATTTTCGTCCTCCCTATGCATATTCTTGTCCAATTAGGGTTTTTAACTAATCTTGTGCATCCAATAAGTTCATTTGTGTCATTGGATGATCAATTAGGTCATTTTCGTCCTCCCAAGGCATATTCTTGTCCAATTAGCGTTTTTAACCAATCTTGTGCATCCAATAGGTGTGTTTGTGTCATTGGATGATCAATTAGTTCATTTTCGTCCTCCCTAGGCTTATTCTTGTCCAATTAGGGTTTTTAACCAATCTTGTGCATCCAATAAGTTGAGTTGTGTCATTGGATTAACATTTAGGTCATTTTCGTCATCCCTAGGCTTATTCTTGTCCAATTTGGGTTTTTAACCAATCTTGTGCATCCAATAGGTGTGTTTGTGTCATTGGATGATCAATTAGGTCATTTTCGTCCTCCATAGGCTTATTCTTGTCCAATTAGGGTTTTTAACCAATCTTGTGCATCCAATAAGTTGAGTTTTGTCATTGGATTAACATTTAGCTCATTTTCGTCCTCCCTAGGTTTATTCTTGTCCAATTAGGGTTTTTAACCAATCTTGTGCATCCAATAAGTTCATTTGTGTCATTGGATTAACATTTAGGTCATTTTCGTCCTACCTAGGCATATTCTTGTCCAATTAGGGTTTTTAACCAATCTTGTGCATCCAATAGGTGTGTTTGTGTCATTGGATGATCAATTAGGTTATTTTCGTCCTCCCTAGGCTTATTCTTGTCCAATTAGGGTTTTTAACCAATCTAGTGCATCCAATAGGTGTGTTTGTGTCATTGGATGACCAATTAGGTCATTTTCGTCCTCCCTAGGCATATTCTTGTCCAATTAGGGTTTTTAACCAATCTTGTGCATCCATTAGGTGTGTTTGTGGCAATGGATGATCAATAAGGTCATTTTCGTCCTCCCTAGGCTTATTGTTGTCCAATTAGGGTTTTTAACCAATCTTGTGCATCCAATAGGTGTGTTTGTGTCATTGGATGATCAATTAGGTCATTTTCGTCCTCCCTAGGCTTATTCTTGTCCAGTTAGGGTTTTTAACCAATCTTGTGCATCCAATAAGTTCATTTGTGTCATTGGATTAACATTTAGGTCATTTTCGTCCTCCCTAGGCATATTCTTGTCCAATTAGGGTTTTTAACCAATCTTGTGCACCCAATAGGTGTGTTTGTGTCATTGGATGATCAATTAGGTCATTTTCGTCCTCCCTAGGCTTATTCTTGTCCAATTAGGGTTTTTAACAAATCTTGTGCATCCAATAAGTTCATTTGTGTCATTGGATGATCAATTAGGTCATTTTCGTCCTCCCTAGGCATATTCTTGTCCAATTAGGGTTTTTAACCAATCTTGTGCATCCAATAGGTGTGTTTGTGTCATTGGATGATCAATTAGGACATTTTGGTCCCCCCTAGGCTTATTCTTGTTCAATTAGGGTTTTTAACCAATCTTGTGCATTCAATAGGTGTGTTTGTGTCCTTGGATGATCAATTAGGTCATTTTCGTCCTCCATAGACTTATTCTTGTCAAATTAGGGTTTTTAACCAATCTTGTGCATCCAATAACTTTGTTTGTGTCATTGAATTAATATTTAGGTCATTTTCGTCCTCCCTAGGCATATTCTTGTCCAATTAGGGTTTTTAACCAATCTTGTGCATCCAATAGGTGTGTTTGTGTCATTGGATGATCAATTAGGTCATTTTCGTCCTCCCTAGGCATATTCTTATCCAATTAGAGTTTTTAACCAATCTTGTGCATCCAATAACTTTGTTTGTGTCATTGAATTAATATTTAGGTCATTTTCGTCCTCCCTAGGCATATTCTTGTCCAATTAGGGTTTTTAACCAATCTTGTGCAACCAATAGGTGTGTTTGTGTCATTGGATGATCAATTAGGTCATTTTCGTCCTCCCTAGGAATATTCTTGTCCAATTAGGGTTTTTAACCAATCTTGTGCATCCAATAGGTGTGTTTGTGTCATTGGATGATCAATTAGGTCATTTTCGTCCTCCCTAGGCTTATTCTTGTCCAATTAGGGTTTTTAACCAATCTTGTGCATCCAATAAGTTTGTTTGTGTCATTGAATTAATATTTAGGTCATTTTCGTCCTCCCAAGGTATATTCTTGTCCAATTAGGGTTTTTAACCAATCTTGTGCATCCAATAAGTTCATTTGTGTCATTGGATTAACATTTAGGTCATTTTCGTCCTCCCTAGGCATATTCTTGTCCAATTAGGGTTTTTAACCAATCTTGTGCATCCAATAGGTGTGTTTGTGTCATTGGATGATCAATTAGGTCATTTTCGTCCTCCCTAGGCATATTCTTGTCCAGTTAGGGTTTTTAACCAATCTTGTGCATCCAATAGGTGTGTTTACGTCATTGGATGATCAATTAGGTCATTTTCGTCCTCCCTAGGCTTATTCTTGTCCAATTAGGGTTTTTAAGCAATCTTGATCATCCAATAAGTTCATTTGTGTCATTGGATTAACATTTAGGTCATTTTCGTCCTCCCTAGGCATATTCTTGTCCAATTAGGGTTTTTAACCAATCTTGTGCATCCAATAGGTGTGTTTGTGTCATTGGATGATCAATTAGGTCATTTTCGTCCTCCCTAGGCTTATTATTGTCCAATTAGGGTTTTTAACCAATCTTGTGCATCCAATAAGTTAATTTGTGTCATTGGATGATCAATTAGGTCATTTTCGTACTCCCTAGGCATATTCTTGTCCAGTTAGGGTTTTTAACCAATCTTGTGCATCCAATAGGTGTGTTTGTGTCATTAGATGATCAATTAGGTCATTTTCGTCCTCCCTATGCTTATTCTTGTCCAATTAGGGTTTTTAAGCAATCTTGATCATCCAATAAGTTCATTTGTGTCATTGGATTAACATTTAGGTCATTTTCGTCCTCCCTAGGCATATTCTTGTCCAATTAGGGTTTTTAACCAATCTTGTGCATCCAATAGGTGTGTTTGTGTCATTGGATGATCAATTAGGTCATTTTCGTCCTCCCTAGGCTTATTCTTGTCCAGTTAGGGTTTTTAACCAATCTTGTATATCCAATAAGTTCATTTGTGTCATTGGATTAACATTTAGGTCATTTTCGTCCTCCCTAGGCATATTCTTGTCCAATTAGGGTTTTTAACCAATCTTGTGCATCCAATAGGTGTGTTTGTGTCATTGGATGATCAATTAGGTCATTTTCGTCCTCCCTAGGCTTATTCTTGTCCAATTAATGTTTTTAACCAATCTTGTGCATCCGATAAGTTTGTTTGTGTCAATGAATTAATATTTAGGTCATTTTCGTCCTCCCTAGGCATATTCTTGTCCAATTAGGGTTTTTAACCAATCTTGTGCATCCAATAGGTGTGTTTGTGTCATTGGATGATCAATTAGGTCATTTTCGTCCTCCCTAGGCTTATTCTCGTCCAATTAGGGTTTTTAACCAATCTTGTGCATCCAATAAGTTCATTGGTGTCATTGGATTAACATTTAGGTCATTTTCGTACTTCCCAGGCATATTCTTGTCCAATTAGGTTTTTTAACCAATCTTGTGCTTCCAATAGGTGTGTTTGTGTCATTGGATGATCAATTAGGTCATTTTCGTCCTCCCTAGCCTTATTCTTCTCCAATTAGGGCTTTTAACCAATCTTGTGCATCTAATAGGTGTGTTTGTGTCACTGGATGATCAATTAGGTCATTTTCGTCCTCCCTAGGCATATTCTTGTCCAATTAGGGTTTTTAACCAATCTTGTGCATCCAATAGGTGTGTTTGTGTCATTGGATGATCAATTAGGTTATTTTCGTCCTCCCTAGGCTTAGTCTTGTCCAATTAGGGTTTTTAACCAATCTTGTGCATCCAATAGGTGTGTTTGTGTCATTGGATGACCAATTAGGTCATTTTCGTCCTCCCTAGGCATATTCTTGTCCAATTAGGGTTTTTAACCAATCTTGTGCATCCAATAGGTGTGTTTGTGTCATTGGATGATCAATTAGGTCATTTTCGTCCTCCCTAGGCTTATTCTTGTCCAATTAGGGTTTTTAACCAATCTTGTGCATCCAATAAGTTCATTTGTGTCATTGGATTAACATTTAGATCATTTTCGTCCTGCCTAGGCATATTCTTGTCCAATTAGGGTTTTTAACCAATCTTGTGCATCCAATAGGTGTGTTTGTGTCATTGGATGATCAATTAGGTTATTTTCGTCCTCCCTAGGCTTATTCTTGTCCAATTAGGGTTTTTAACCAATCTTGTGCATCCAATAGGTGTGTTTGTGTCATTGGATGACCAATTAGGTCATTTTCGTCCTCCCTAGGCATATTCTTGTCCAATTAGGGTTTTTAACCAATCTTGTGCATCCAATAGGTGTGTTTGTGTCATTGGATGATCAATTAGGTCATTTTCGTCCTCCCTAGGCTTATTCTTGTCCAATTAGGGTTTTTAACCAATCTTGTTCATCCATTAACTTTGATTGTGTCGTTGAATTAATATTTAGGTCATTTTTGTCCTCCCTAGGCATATTCTTGTCCAATTAGGGTTTTTAACCAATCTTGTGCATCCAATAGGTGTGTTTGTGTCATTGGATGATCAATTAGGTCATTTTCGTCCTCCCTAGGCTTATTCATGTCCAATTACGGTTTTTAACCAATCTTGTGCATCCAATAAGTTTGTTTGTGTCATTGAATTAATATTTAGGTCAATTTCGTCCTCCCTAGGCATATTCTTGTCCAATTAGGGTTTTTAACCAATCTTGTGCATCCAATAGGTGTGTTTGTGTCATTGGATGATCAATTAGGTCATTTTCGTCCTTCCTAGGCTTATTCTTGTCCAATTAGGGTTTTTAACCAATCTTGTGCATCCAATAAGTTCATTTGTGTCATTGGATTAACATTTAGGTCATTTTCGTCCTCCCTAGGCATATTCTTGTCCAATTAGGGTTTTTAACCAATCTTGTGCATCCAATAGGTGTGTTTGTGTCATTGGATGATCAATTAGGTCATTTTCATCCTTTCTATGCTTATTCTTGTCCAATTAGGGTTTTTAACCAATCTTGTGCATCCAATAGGTGTGTTTGTGTCATTGGATGATCAATTAGGTCATTTTCGTCCTTCCTAGGCTTATTCTTGTCCAGTTAGGGTTTTTAACCAATCTTGTGCATCCAATAAGTTCATTTGTGTCATTGGATTAACATTTAGGTCATTTTCGTCCTCCCTAGGCATATTCTTGTCCAATTAGGGTTTTTAACCAATCTTGTGCATCCAATAGGTGTGTTTGTCGCAATGGATGATCAATTTGGTCATTTTCGTCCTCCCTAGGCTTATTCTTGTCCAATTAGGGTTTTTAACCAATCTTGTGCATCCAATAGGTGTGTTTGTGTCATTGGATGATCAATTAGGTCATTTTCGTCCTCCCTCGGCTTATTCTTGTCCAATTAGGGTTTTTAACCAATCTTGTGCATCCCATAACTTTGATTGTGTCATTGAATTAATATTTAGGTCATTTTCGTCCTCCCTAGGCATATTCTTGTCCAATTAGGGTTTTTAACCAATCTTGTGCATCCAATAGGTGTGTTTGTGTCATTGGATGATCAATTAGGTCATTTTCGTCCTCCCTAGGCTTATTCTTGTCCAATTAGGGTTTTTAACCAATCTTGTGCATCCAATAGGTGTGTTTGTGTCATTGGATGATCAATTAGGTCATTTTCGTCCTACCTAGGCTCATTCTTGTCCAATTAGGGTTTTTAACCAATCTTGTGCATCCAATAAGTTCATTTGTGTCATTGGATTAACATTTAGGTCATTTTCGTCCTCCCTAGACATATTCTTGTCCAATTAGGGTTTTTAACCAATCTTGTGCATCCAATAGGTGTGTTTGTGTCATTGGATGATCAATTAGGTTATTTTCGTCCTCACTAGGCTTATTCTTGTCCAATTAGGGTTTTTAACCAATCTTGTGCATCCAATAGGTGTGTTTGTGTCATTGGATGACCAATTAGGTCATTTTCGTCCTCCCTAGGCATATTCTTGTCCAATTAGGGTTTTTAACCAATCTTGTGCATCCATTAGGTGTGTTTGTGGCAATGGATGATCAATTAGGTCATTTTCGTCCTCCCTAGGCTTATTCTTGTCCAATTAGGGTTTTTAACCAATCTTGTGCATCCAATTGGTGTGTTTGTGTCATTGGATGATCAATTAGGTTATTTTCTTCCTCCCTATGCATATTCTTGTCCAATTAGGGTTTTTAACTAATCTTGTGCATCCAATAAGTTCATTTGTGTCATTGGATGATCAATTAGGTCATTTTCGTCCTCCCAAGGCATATTCTTGTCCAATTAGCGTTTTTAACCAATCTTGTGCATCCAATAGGTGTGTTTGTGTCATTGAATGATCAATTAGTTCATTTTCGTCCTCCCTAGGCTTATTCTTGTCCAATTAGGGTTTTTAACCAATCTTGTGCATCCAATAAGTTGAGTTGTGTCATTGGATTAACATTTAGGTCATTTTCGTCATCCCTAGGCTTATTCTTGTCCAATTTGGGTTTTTAACCAATCTTGTGCATCCAATAGGTGTGTTTGTGTCATTGGATGATCAATTAGGTCATTTTCGTCCTCCATAGGCTTATTCTTGTCCAATTAGGGTTTTTAACCAATCTTGTGCATCCAATAAGTTGAGTTTTGTCATTGGATTAACATTTAGCTCATTTTCGTCCTCCCTAGGTTTATTCTTGTCCAATTAGGGTTTTTAACCAATCTTGTGCATCCAATAAGTTCATTTGTGTCATTGGATTAACATTTAGGTCATTTTCGTCCTACCTAGGCATATTCTTGTCCAATTAGGGTTTTTAACCAATCTTGTGCATCCAATAGGTGTGTTTGTGTCATTGGATGATCAATTAGGTTATTTTCGTCCTCCCTAGGCTTATTCTTGTCCAATTAGGGTTTTTAACCAATCTTGTGCATCCAATAGGTGTGTTTGTGTCATTGGATGACCAATTAGGTCATTTTCGTCCTCCCTAGGCATATTCTTGTCCAATTAGGGTTTTTAACCAATCTTGTGCATCCATTAGGTGTGTTTGTGGCAATGGATGATCAATTAGGTCATTTTCGTCCTCCCTAGACATATTCTTGTCCAATTAGGATTTTTAACCAATCTTGTGCATCCAATAGGTGTGTTTGAGTCATTGGATGATCAATTAGGTCATTTTCGTCCTCCCTAGGCATATTCTTGTCCAATTAGGGTTTTTAACGAATCTTGTGCATCCAATTGGTGTGTTTTTGTCATTGGATGAACAATTTGGTCATTTTCGTCCTCCCTAGGCTTATTCTTGTCCAATTAGGGTTTTTAACCAATCTTGTGCATCCAATAAGTTGAGTTGTGTCATTGGATTAACATTTAGGTCATTTTCGTCCTCCCTAGGCTTATTCTTGTCCAATTAGGGTTTTTAACCAATCTTGTGCATCCAATAAGTTCATTTGTGTCATTGGATTAACATTTAGGTCATTTTCGTCCTCCCTAGGCATATTCTTGTCCAATTAGGGTTTTTAACCAATCTTGTGTATCCAATAAGTTGAGTTGTGTCATTAGATTAACATTTAGGTCATTTTCGTCCTCCCTAGGCTTATTCTTGTCCAATTAGGGTTTTTAACCAATCTTGTGCATCCAATAGGTGTGTTTGTGTCATTGGATGATCAATTTGGTTATTTTCGTCCTCCCTAGGCTTATTCTTGTCCAATTAGGGTTTTTAACCAATCTTGTGCATCCAATAGGTGTGTTTGTGTCATTGGATGACCAATTAGGTCATTTTCGTCCTCCCTAGGCATATTCTTGTCCAATTAGGGTTTTTAACCAATCTTGTGCATCCATTAGGTGTGTTTGTGGCAATGGATGATCAATTAGGTCATTTTCGTCCTCCCTAGAATTATTGTTGTCCAATTAGGGTTTTTAACCAATCTTGTGCATCCAATAGGTGTGTTTGTGTCATTGGATGATCAATTAGGTCATTTTCGTCCTCCCTAGGCTTATTCTTGTCCAATTAGGGTTTTTAACCAATCTTGTACATCTAATAATTTCATTTGTGTCATTGGATTAACATTTAGGTCATTTTCGTCCTCCCTAGGCATATTCTTGTCCAATTAGGGTTTTTAACCAATCTTGTGCATCCAATAGGTGTGTTTGTGTCATTGGATGATCAATTAGGTTATTTTCGTCCTCCCTAGGCTTATTCTTGTCCAATTAGGGTTTTTAACCAATCTTGTGCATCCAATAGGTGTGTTTGTGTCATTGGATGACCAATTAGGTCATGTTCGTCCTCCCTAGGCATATTCTTGTCCAATTAGGGTTTTTAACTAATCTTGTGCATCCAATAGGTGTGTTTGTGTTATTGGATGATCAATTAGGTCATTTTCGTCCTCCCTAGGCTTATTCTTGTCCAATTAGGGTTTTTAACCAATCTTGTGCATCCAATAAGTTGAGTTGTGTCACTGGATTAACATTAAGGTCATTTTCGTCCTCCCTAGGCTTATTCTTGTCCAATTAGGGTTTTTAACCAATCTTGTGCATGCAATAAGTTCATTTGTGTCATTGGATTAACATTTAGGTCATTTTCGTCCTCCCTAGGCATATTCTTGTCCAATTAGGGTTTTTAACCTATCTTGTGCATCCAATAGGTGTGTTTGTGTCATTGGATGACCAATTAGGTCATTTTCGTCCTCCCTAGGCATATTCTTGTCCAATTAGGGTTTTTAACCAATCTTGTGCATCCATTAGGTGTGTTTGTGGCAATGGATGATCAATTAGGTCATTTTCGTCCTCCCTAGGCTTATTCTTGTCCAATTAGGGTTTTTAACCAATCTTGTGCATCCAATAAGTTCGTTTGTGTCATTGGATTAACATTTAGGTCATTTTCGTCCTCCCTAGGCATATTCTTGTCCAATTAGGGTTTTTAACCAATCTTGTGCATCCAATAAGTTGAGTTGTGTCATTGGATTAACATTTAGGTCATTTTCGTCGTCCCTAGGCTTATTCTTGTCCAATTAGGGTTTTTAACCAATCTTGTGCATCCAATAAGTTTGTTTGTATCATTGAATTAATATTTAGGTCATTTTCGTCCTCCCTAGGCATATTCTTGTCCAATTAGGGTTTTTAACCAATCTTGTGCATCCAATAGGTGTGTTTGTGTCATTGGATGATCAATTAGGTCATTTTCGTCCTCCCTAGGCTTATTCTTGTCCAATTAGGGTTTTTAACCAATGTTGTACATCTAATAAGTTCATTTGTGTCATTGGATTAACATTTAGGTCATTTTTGTCCTCCCTAGGCATATTCTTGTCCAATTAGGGTTTTTAACCAATCTTGTGCATCCAATAGGTGTGTTTGTGTCATTGGATGATCAATTAGGTTATTTTCGTCCTCCCTAGGCTTATTCTTGTCCAATTAGGGTTTTTAACCCATCTTGTACATCCAATAAGTTGAGTTGTGTCATTGGATTAACATTTAGGTCATTTTCGTCCTCCCTAGGCATATTCTTGTCCAATTAGGGTTTTTAACCAATCTTGTGCATCCAATAGGTGTGTTTGTGTCATTGGATGATCAATTAGGTCATTTTCGTCCTCCCTAGGCTTATTCTTGTCCAATTAGGGTTTTTAACCGATCTTGTGCATCCAATAGGTGTGTTTGTGTCATTGGATGATCAATTAGGTCATTTTCGTCTTCCTAGGCTTATTCTTGTCCAATTAGGGTTTTTAACCAATCTTGTGCATCCAATAAGTTGAGTTGTGTCATTCGATTAACATTTAGGTCATTTTCGTCCTCCCTAGGCTTATTCTTGTCCAATTAGGGTTTTTAACCAATCTTGTGCATCCAATAAGTTCATTTGTGTCATTGGATTAACATTTAGGTCATTTTCGTCCTCCCTAGGCATATTATTGTCCAATTAGGGTTTTTAACCAATCTTATGCATCCAATAGGTGTGTTTGTGTCATTGGATGATCAATTAGGTCATTTTTGTCCTCCCTAGGCATATTCTTGTCCAATTAGGGTTTTTAACCAATCTTGTGCATCCAATAGGTGTGTTTGTGTCATTGGATGATCAATTAGGTCATTTTCGTCCTCCCTAGGCTTATTCTTGTCCAATTAGGGTTTTTAACCAATCTTGTGCATCCAATAAGTTCATTAGTGTCATTGGATGATCAATTTGGTTATTTTCGTCCTCCCTAGGAATATTCTTGTCCAATTAAGGTTTTTCACCAATCTTGTGCATCCAATAAGTTCATTTGTGTTATTGGATTAACATTAGGTCATATTCGTCCTCCCTAGGCGTATTCTTGTCCAATTAGGGTTTTTAAGCAATCTTGTGCATCCAATAGGTGTGTTTGTGTCACTGGATGATCAATTAGGTCATTTTCGTCCTCTCTAGGCATATTCTTGTCCAATTAGGGTTTTTAACCAATCTTGTGCATCCAATAGGTGTGTTTGTGTCATTGGATGATCAATTAGGTCATTTTCGTCCTCCCTAGGCTTATTCTTGTCCAATTTGGGTTTTTAATCAATCTTGTGCATCCAATAAGTTCATTTGTGTCATTGGATTAACATTTAGGTCATTTTCATCCTCCCTAGGCATATTCTTGTCCAATTAGGGTTTTTAACCAATCTTGTGCATCCAATAGGTGTGTTTGTGTCCTTTGATGATCAATTAGGTCATTTTCGTCCTCCCTAGGCTTATGCTTGTCCAATTAGGGTTTTTAACCAATCTTGTGCATCCAATAACTTTGTTTGTGTCATTGAATTAATATTAAGGTCATTTTCCTCCTCCCTAGGCATATTCTTGTCCAATTAGGGTTTTTAACCAATCTTGTGCATCCAATAGGTGTGTTTGTGTCATTGGATGATCAATTAGGTCATTTTCGTCCTCCCTAGGCTTATTCTTGTCCAATTAGGGTTTTTAACCAATCTTGTGCATCCAATAAGTTTGTTTATGTCATTGAATTAATATTTAGGTCATTTTCGTCCTCCCATAGGCATATTCTGGTCCAATTAGGGTTTTTAACCAATCTTGTGCATCCAATAGGTGTGTTTGTGTCATTGGATGATCAATTAGGTCATTTTCGTTCTCCCTAGGAATATTCTTGTCCAATTAGGGTTTTTAACCAATCTTGTGCATCCAATAGGTGTATTTGTGTCATTGGATGATCAATTAGGTCATTTTCGTCCTCCCTAGGCATATTCTTGTCCAATTAGGGTTTTTAACCAATCTTGTGCATCCAATAGGTGTGTTTGTGTCATTGGATGATCAATTAGGTCATTTTCGTCCTCCCTAGGCTTATTCTTGTCCAATTAGGGTTTTTAATCAATCTTGTGCATCCAATAAGTTCATTTGTGTCATTGGATTAACATTTAGGTCATTTTCGTCCTCCCTAGGCTTATTCTTGTCCAATTAGGGTTTTTAATCAATCTTGTGCATCCAATAAGTTGATTTGTGTCATTGGATTAACATTTAGGTCATTTTCGTCCTCCCTAGGCATATTCTTGTCCAATTAGGGTTTTTAACCAATCTTGTGCTTCCAATAGGTGTGTTTGTGTCATTGGATGATCAATTAGGTCATTTTCGTCCTCCCTAGGCTTATTCTTGTCCAATTAGGGTTTTTAACCAATCTTGTGCATCCAATAAGTTCATTTGTGTCATTGGATGATCAATTAGGTCATTTTCGTCCTCCCTAGGTATATTCTTGTCCAACTAGGGTTTTTAACCAATCTTGTGCATCCAATAGGTGTGTTTGTGTCTTTGGGTGATCAATTAGGTCATTTTCGTCCTCCCTAGGCTTATTGTTGTCCAATTAGGGTTTTTAACCAATCTTGTGCATCCAATAGGTGTGTTTGTGTCATTGGATGATCAATTAGGTCATTTTCGTCCTCCCTAGGCATATTCTTGTCCAATTAGGGTTTTTAACCAATCTTGTGCATCCAATAGGTGTGTTTGTGTAATTGGATGATCAATTAGGTCATTTTCGTCGTCCCTAGGCTTATTCTTGTCCAATTAGGGTTTTTAACCGATCTTATGCATCCAATAGGTGTGTTTGTGTCTGGATGATTAATTAGGTCATTGTCGTCCTGCCTAGGCATATTCTTGTCCAATTAGGGTTTTTAACCAATCTTGTGTATCCAATAGGTGTGTTTGTGTCATTGGATGACCAATTAGGTCATTTTCGTCCTCCCTAGGCATATTCTTGTCCAATTAGTGTTTTTAACCAATCTTGTGCATCCATTAGGTGTGTTTGTCGCAATGGATGATCAATTAGGTCATTTTCGTCCTCCCTAGGCTTATTCTTGTCCAATTAGGGATTTTAACCAATCTTGTGCATCCAATAGGTGTGTTTGTGTCATTGGATGATCAATTAGGTTATTTTCGTCCTCCCTATGCATATTCTTGTCCAATTAGGGTTTTTAACTAATCTTGTGCATCCAATAAGTTCATTTGTGTCATTGGATGATCAATTAGGTCATTTTCGTCCTCCCTAGGCATATTCTTGTCCAATTAGGGTTTTTAACCAATCTTGTGCATCCAATAGGTGTGTTTGTGTCATTGGATGATCAATTAGGTCATTTTCGTCCTCCCTAGGCTTATTCTTGTCCAATTAGGGTTTTTAACCAATCTTGTGCATCCAATAGGTGTGTTTGTGTCATTAGATGATCAATTAGGTCATTTTCGTCCTCCCTAGACTTATTCTTGTCCAATTAGGGTTTTTAACCAATCTTGTACATCTAATAAGTTCATTTGTGTCATTGGATTAACATTTAGGTCATTTTCGTCCTCCCTAGGCATATTCTTGTCCAATTAGAGTTTTAGACCAATCTTGTGCATCCAATAGGTGTGTTTGTGTCATTGGATGATCAATTAGGTTATTTTCGTCCTCCCTAGGCTTATTCTTGTCCAATTAGGGTTTTTAACCAATCTTGTGCATCCAATAGGTGTGTTTGTGTCATTGGATGATCAATTAGGTCATTTTCGTCCTCCATAGGCTTATTCTTGTCCATTTAGGGTTTTTAACCAATCTTGTGCATCCAATAAGTTGAGTTGTGTCATTGGATTAACATTTAGGTCATTTTCGTCCTCCCTAGGGTTATTCTTGTCCAATTAGGGTTTTTAACCAATCTTGTGCATCCAATAAGTTCATTTGTGTCATTGGATTAACATTTAGGTCATTTTCGTCCTCCCTAGGCATATTCTTGTCCAATTAGAGTTTTAGACCAATCTTGTGCATCCAATAGGTGTGTTTGTGTCATGGGATGATCAATTAGGTTATTTTCGTCCTCCCTAGGCTTATTCTTGTCCAATTAGGGTTTTTAACTAATCTTGTGCATCCAATAAGTTCATTTGTGTCATTGGATGATCAATTAGGTCATTTTCATCCTCCATAGGCTTATTCTTGTCCAATTAGGGTTTTTAACCAATCTTGTGCATCCAATAGGTGTGTTTGGGTCATTGGATGATCAATTAGGTCATTTTCGTCCTCCCTAGGCTTATTCTTTCCCAATTAGGGTTTTTAACCAATCTTGTGCATCCAATAAGTTGAGTTGTGTCATTGGATTAACATTTAGGTCATTTTCGTCCTCCCTAGGCTTATTCTTGTCCAATTAGGGTTTTTAACCAATCTTGTGCATCCAATAAGTTCATTTGTGTCATTGGATTAACATTTAGGTCATTTTCGTCCTCCCTAGGCATATTCTTGTCCAATTAGAGTTTTAGACCAATCTTGTGCATCCAATAGGTGTGTTTGTGTCATTGGATGATCAATTAGGTTATTTTCGTCCTCCCTAGGCTTATTCTTGTCCAATTAGGGTTTTTAACTAATCTTGTGCATCCAATAAGTTCATTTGTGTCATTGGATGATCAATTAGGTCATTTTCGTCCTCCCTGGGCATATTCTTGTCCAATTAGGGTTTTTAACCAATCTTGTGCATCCAATTGGTGTGTTTGTGTCATTGGATGACCAATTAGGTCCTTATCGTCCTCCCTAGGCATATTCTTGTCCAATTAGGGTTTTTAACCAATCTTGTGCATCCATTAGGTGTGTTTGTGGCAATGGATGATCAATTGGGTCATTTTCATCCTCCCTAGGCTTGTTCTTGTCCAATTAGGGCTTTTAACCAATCTTGTGCATCAAATAGGTGTGTTTGGGTCATTGGATGATCAATTAGGTCATTTTCGTCCTCCCTAGGCTTATTCTTTCCCCATTAGGGTTTTTAACCAATCTTGTGCATCCAATAAGTTGAGTTGTGTCATTGGATTAACATTTAGGTCATTTTCTTCCTCCCTAGGCTTATTCTTGTCCAATTAGGGTTTTTAACCAATCTTGTGCATCCAATAAGTTCATTTGTGTCATTGGATTAACATTTAGGTCATTTTCGTCCTCCCTAGGCATATTCTTGTCCAATTAGAGTTTTAGACCAATCTTGTGCATCCAATCGGTGTGTTTGTGTCATTGGATGATCAATTAGGTTATTTTCGTCCTCCCTAGGCTTATTCTTGTCCATTTAGGGTTTTTAACTAATCTTGTGCATCCAATAAGTTCATTTGTGTCATTGGATGATCAATTAGGTCATTTTCGTCCTCCCTAGGCATATTCTTGTCCAATTAGGGTTTTTAACCAATCTTGTGCATCCAATAGGTGTGTTTGTGTCATTGGATGATCAATTAGGTTATTTTCGTCCTCCCTAGGCTTATTCTTGTCCAATTAGGGTATTTAACTAATATTGTGCATCCAATAAGTTCATTTGTCTCATTGGATGATCAATTAGGTCGTTTTCGTCCTCCCTAGGCTTATTCTTGTCCAATTAGGGTTTTTAACCAATCTTGTGCATCCGATAAGTTTGTTTGTGTCATTGAATTAATATTTAGGTCATTTTCGTCCTCCCTAGGCATATTCTTGTCCAATTAGTGTTTTTAACCAATCTTGTGCATCCAATAGGTGTGTTTGTGTCATTGGATGATCAATTAGGTCATTTTCGTCCTCCCTAGGCATATTCTTGTCCAATTAGGATTTTTAACCAATCTTGTGCATCCAATAAGTTGAGTTGTGTCATTGGATTAACATTTAGGTCATTTTCGTCCTCCCTAGGCATATTCTTGTCCAATTAGGGTTTTTAACCAATCTTGTGCATCCAATAGGGGTGTTTGTGTCATTGGATGATCAATTAGGTTATTTTCGTCCTCCCTAGGCTTATTCTTGTCCAATTAGGGTTTTTAACCAATCTTGTGCATCCAATAGGTGTGTTTGTGTCATTGGATGACCAATTAGGTCATTTTCGTCCTCCCTAGGCATATTCTTGTCCAATTAGGGTTTTTAACCAATCTTGTGCTTCCGATAGGTGTGTTCGTGGCAATAGATGATAAATTAGGTCATTTTCGTCCTCCCTAGGCTTATTCTTGTCCAATTAGGGTTTTTAACTAATCTTGTGCATCCAATAAGTTCATTTGTGTCATTGGATGATCAATTAGGTCATTTTCGTCCACCCTAGGGTTATTCTTGTCCAATTAGGGTTTTTAACCGATCTTGTGCATACAATAGGTGTGTTTGTGTCATTGGATGATCAATTAGGTCATTTTCGTCCTCCCTAGGCATATTCTTGTCCAATTAGGGTTTTTAACCAATCTTGTGCATCCAATAGGTGTGTTTGTGTCATTGGATGATCAATTAGGTCATTTTCGTCCTCCCTAGGCTTATTCTTGTCCAATTAGGGTTTTTAAGCAATCTTGTGGATCCAATATTTTCATTTGTGTCATTGGATTAACATTTCGGTCATTGTCGTCCTCCCTAAGCATATTCTTGTCCAATTAGGGTTTTTAACCAATCTTGTGCATCCAATAAATTCATTTGTGTTATTGGATTAACATTTAGGTCATATTCGTCATCCCTAGGCATATTCTTGTCCAATTAGGGTTTTTAACCAATCTTGTGCATCCAATAGGTGTGTTTGTGTCATTGGATGATCAATTAGGTCATTTTCGTCCTCCCTAGGCATATTCTTGTCCAATTAGGGTTTTTAACCAATCTTGTGCATCCAATAGGTGTGTTTGTGTCATTGGATGATCAATTAGGTCATTTTCGTCCTCCCTAGGCTTATTCTTGTCCAATTAGGGTTTTTAACCAATCTTGTGCATCCAATAAGTTCATTTGTGTCATTGAATTAACATTTAGGTCATTTTCGACCTCCCTAGGCATATTCTTGTCCAATTAGGGTTTTTAACCAATCTTGTGCATCCAATAGGTGTGTTTGTGTCATTGGATGATCAATTAGGTCATTTTCGTCCTCCATAGGCTTATTCTTGTCCAATTAGGGTTTTTAACTAATCTTTTGCATCCAATAAGTTGAGTTGTGTCATTGGATTAACATTTAGGTCATTTTCGTCCTCCCTAGGCTTATTCTTGTCCAATTAGGGTTTTTAACCAATCTTGTGCATCCAATAAGTTCATTTGTGTCATTGGATTAACATTTAGGTCATTTTCGTCCTCCCTAGGCATATTCTTGTCCAATTAGGGTTTTTAACCAATCTTGTGCATCCAATAGGTGTGTTTGTGTCATTGGATGATCAATTAGGTTATTTTCGTCCTCCCTAGGCTTATTCTTGTCCAATTAGGGTTTTTAACCAATCTTGTGCATCCAATAAGTTGAGTTGTGTTATTGGATTATCATTTAGGTCATTTTCGTTCTCCCTAGGCTTATTCTTGTCCAATTAGGGTTTTTAACCAATCTTGTGCATCCAATAAGTTCATTTGTGTTATTGGATTAACATTTAGGTCATATTCGTCCTCCCTAGGCATATTCTTGTCCAATTAGGGTTTTTAACCAATCTTGTGCATCCAATAGGTGTGTTTGTATCATTGGATGATCAATTAGGTCATTTTCGTCCTCCCTAGGCATATTCTTGTCCAATTAGGGTTTTTAACCAATCTTGTGCATCCAATAAGTTGAGTTGTGTCATTGGATTAAAATTTAGGTCATTTTCGATCTCCCTAGGCTTATTCTTGTCCAATTATGGTTTTTAACCAATCTTGTGCATCCAATAACTTTGTTTGTGTCATTGAATTAATATTTAGGTCATTTTCGTCCTCCCTAGGCATATTTTTGTCCAATTAGGGTTTTTAACCAATCTTGTGCATCCAATAGGTGTGTTTGTGTCATTGGATGATCAATTAGGTCATTTTCGTCCTCCTTAGGCTTATTCTTGTCCAATTAGGGTTTTTAACAAATCTTGTGCATCCAATAAGTTCATTTGTGTCATTGGATGATCAATTAGGTCATTTTCGTCCTCCCTAGGCATATTCTTCTACAACTAGGGTTTTTAACCAATCTTGTGCATCCAATAAGTTCATTTGTGTCATTGGATGATCAATTAGGTCATTTTCGTCCTCCCTAGGCATATTCTTGTCCAACTAGGGTTTTTAACCAATCTTGTGCATCTAATAGGTGTGTTTGTGTCATTGGATGATCAAATAGGTCATTTTCGTCCTCCCTAGGCATATTCTTGTCCAATTAGGGTTTTTAACCAATCTTGTGCATCCAATAGGTGTGTTTGTGTCATTGGATGATCAATTAGGTCATTTTCGTCCTCCCTAGGCTTATTCTTGTCCAATTAGGGTTTTTAACCAATCTTGTGCATCCAATAACTTTGTTTGTGTCATTGAATTAATATTTAGGTCATTTTCGTCCTCCCTAGGCATATTCTTGTCCAATTAGGGTTTTTAACCTATCTTGTGCATCCACTAGGTGTGTTTGTGCCATTGGATGATCAATTAGGTCATTTTCGTCCTCCCTAGGCTTATTCTTGTCCAATTAGGGTTTTTAACCAATCTTGTGCATCCAATAAGTTCATTTGTGTCATTGGATTAACATTTAGGTCATTTTTGTCCTCCCTAGGCATATTCTTGTCCAATTAGGGTTTTTAACCAATCTTGTGCATCCAATAGGTGTGTTTGTGTCATTGGATGATCAATTAGGTTATTTTCGTCCTCCCTAGGCTTATTCTTGTCCAATTAGGGATTTTAACCAATCTTGTGCATCCAATAGGTGTGTTTGTTTCATTGGATGACCAATTAGGTCATTTTCGTCCTCCCTGGGCATATTCTTGTCCAATTAGGGTTTTTAACCAATCTTGTGCATCCATTAGGTGTGTTTGTGGCAATGGATGATCAATTAGGTCATTTTCGTCCTCGCTAGGCTTATTCTTGTCCAATTAGGGTTTTTAACCAATCTTGTGCATCCAATAGGTGTGTTTGTGTCATTGGATAATCAATTAGGTTATTTTCGTCCTCCCTATGCATATTCTTGTCCAATTAGGGTTTTTAACTAATCTTGTGCATCCAATAAGTTCATTTGTGTCATTGGATGATCAATTAGGTCATTTTCGTCCTCCCTAGGCATATTCTTGTCCAATTAGGGTTTTTAACCAATCTTGTGCATCCAATAGGTGTGTTTGTGTGATTGGATGATCAATTAGGTCATTTTCGTCGTCCCTAGGCTTATTCTTGTCCAATTAGGGTTTTTAACCGATCTTATGCATCCAATAGGTGTGTTTGTGTCTGGATGATTAATTAGGTCATTTTCGTCATGCCTAGGCATATTCTTGTCCAATTAGGGTTTTTAACCAATCTTGTGCATCCAATAGGTGTGTTTGTGTCATTGGATGACCAATTAGGTCATTTTCGTCCTCCCTAGGCATATTCTTGTCCAATTAGGGTTTTTAACCAATCTTGTGCATCCATTAGGTGTGTTTGTGGCAATGGATGATCAATTAGGTCATTTTCGTCCTCCCTAGAATTATTGTTGTCCAATTAGGGTTTTTAACCAATCTTGTGCATCCAATAGGTGTGTTTGTGTCATTGGATGATCAATTAGGTCATTTTCGTCCTCCCTAGGCTTATTCTTGTCCAATTAGGGTTTTTAACCAATCTTGTGCATCCAATAAGTTCATTTGTGTCATTGGATTAACATTTAGTTCATTTTCGTCCTCCCTAGGCATATTATTGTCCAATTAGGGTTTTTAACCAATCTTGTGCATCCAATAGGTGTGTTTGTGTCATTGGATTAACATTTAGGTCATTTTCGTCCTCCCTAGACATATTCTTGTCCAATTAGGGTTTTTAACCAATCTTGTGCATCCAATAGGTGGGTTTGTGTCATTGGATGATCAATTAAGTTATTTTCATCCTCCCTAGGCTTATTCTTGTCCAATTAGGGTTTTTAACCAATCTTGTGCATCCAATAGGTGTGTTTGTGTCATTGGATGATCAATTAGGTCATTTTCGTCCTCCCTAGGCTTATTCTTGTCCAATTAGGGTTTTTAACCAATCTTGTGCATCCAATAAGTTCATTTGTGTCATTGGATTAACATTTAGGTCATTTTCGTCCTCCCTAGGCATATTCTAGTCGAATTAGGGTTTTTAACCAATCTTGTGCATCCAATAGGTGTGTTTGCGTCATTGAATGATCAATTAGGTCACTTTCCTCCTCCCTAGGCATATTCTTGTGCAATTTGGGTTTTTAACCAATCTTGTGCATCCAATAGGTGTGTTTGTGTCATTGGATGATCAATTAGGTCATTTTCGTCCTCCCTAGGCTTATTCTTGTCCAATTAGGGTTTTTAACCAATCTTGTGCATCCAATAAGTTCATTTGTGTCATTGGATTAACATTTAGGTCATTTTCGTCCTCCCTAGGCATATTCTTGTCCAGTTAGGGTTTTTAACCAATCTTGTGCATCCAATAGGTGTGTTTGTGTCATTGGATGATCAATTAGGTCATTTTCGTCCTCCCTAGGCTTATTCTTGTCCAATTAGGGTTTTTAACCAATCTTGTGCATCCAATAAGTTCATTTGTGTCATTGGATGATCAATTAGGTCATTTTCGTCCTCCCTAGGCTTATTCTTGTTCAACTAGGGTTTTTAACCAATCTTGTGCATCCAATAGGTGTGTTTGTGTCATTGGATGATCAATTAGGTCATTTTCGTCCTCCCTAGGCTTATTCTTGTCCAATTAGGGTTTTTAACCAATCTTGTGCATCCAACAAGTTTGTTTATGTCATTAAATTAATATTTAGGTCATTTTCGTCCTCCCTAGGCATATTCTTGTCCAATTAGGGTTATTAACCAATCTTGTGCATCCAATAGGTGTGTTTGTGTCATTGGATGATCAATTAGGTCATTTTCGTCCTCCCTAGGCATATTCTTGTCCAACTAGGGTTTTTAACCAATCTTGTGCATCCAATAACTTTGTTTGTGTCATTGAATGATCAATTAGGTCATTTTGGTCTTCCTTAGGTATATTCTTGTCCAATAAGGGTTTGTAACAAATCTTTTGCATCCAATAGGTGTGTTTGTGTCATTGGATGATCAATTAGGTCATTTTCGTCCTCCCTGGGCTTATTCTTGTCCAATTAGGGTTTTTAACCAATCTTGTGCATCCAATAAGTTCATTTGTGTCATTGGATTAACATTTAGGTCATTTTTGTCCTCCCTAGGCATATTCTTGTCCAATTAGGGTTTTTAACCAATCTTGTGCATCCAATAGGTGTGTTTGTGTCATTGGATGATCAATTAGGTCATTTTCGTCCTCCCTAGGCTTATTCTTGTCCAATTAGGGTTTTTAACCAATCTTGTGCATCCAATAGGTGTGTTTGTGTCATTGGATGATCAATTAGGTCATTTTCGTCTTCCCTAGGCATATTCTTGTCCAACTAGGGTTTTTAACCTATCTTGTGCATCCAATAACTTTGTTTGTGTCATTGAATGATCAATTAGGTCATTTTGGTCTTCCTTTGGTATATTCTTGTCCAATAAGGGTTTTTAACCAATCTTGTGCATCCAATAGGTGTGTTTGTGTCATTGGATGATCAATTAGGTCATTTTCGTCCTCCCTAGGCATATTCTTGTCCAACTAGGGTTTTTAACCAATCTTGTGCATCCAATAAGTTTGTTTGTGTCATTGAATGATCAATTAGGTCATTTTGGTCTTCCTTAGGTATATTCTTGTCCAATAAGGGTTTTTAACCAATCTTGTGCATCCAATAGGTGTGTTTGTGTCATTGGATGATCAATTAGGTCATTTTCGTCCTCCCTAGGCTTATTCTTGTCCAATTAGGGTTTTTAACCAATCTTGTGCATCCAATAAGTTCATTTGTGTCATTGGATTAACATTTAGGTCATTTTTGTCCTCCCTAGGCATATTCTTGTCCAATTAGGGTTTTTAACCAATCTTGTGCTTCCAATAGGTGTGTTTGTGTCATTGAATGATCAATTAGGTCATTTTCGTCCTGCCTAGGCTTATTCTTGTCCAATTAGGGTTTTTAACTAATCTTGTGCATCCAATAAGTTTGTTTGTGTCATTGGATGATCAATTAGGTCATTTTCGTCCTCCCTAGGCATATTATTGTCCAATTAGGGTTTTTAACCAATCTTGTGCATCCAATAAGTTTGTTTGTGTCATTGAATTAATATTTAGGTCATTTTCGTCCTCCCTAGGCATATTATTGTCCAATTAGGGTTTTTAACCAATCTTGTGCATCCAATAGGTTTGTTTGTGTCATTGGATGATCAATTAGGTCATTTTCGTCCTCCCTAGGCTTATTCTTGTCCAATTAGGGTTTTTAACCAATCTTGTGCTTCCAATAAGTGTGTTTGTGTCATTGGATGATCAATTAGGTCATTTTCCTCCTCCCTAGGCATATTCTTGTCTAATTAGGGTTTTTACACATTCTTTTGCATCCAATAGGTGTGTTTGTGTCATTGGATGATCAATTAGGTCATTTTCGTCCTCCCTAGGCTTATTCTTGTCCAATTAGGGTTTTTAACCAATCTTGTGCATCCAATAGGTGTGTTTGTGTCATTGGATGATCAATTAGGTCATTTTCGTCCTCCCTAGGCTTATTCTTGTCCAATTAGGGTTTTTAACCAATCTTGTGCATCCAATAACTTTGTTTGTGTCATTGAATTAATATTTAGGTCATTTTCCTCCTCCCTAGGCATATTCTTGTCCAATTAGGGTTTTTAACCAATCTTGTGCATCCAATAGGTGTGTTTGTGTCATTGGATGACCAATTAGGTCATTTTCGTCCTCCCTAGGCTTATTCTTGTCCAATTAGGGTTTTTAACAATTCTTGTGCATCCAATAGGTGTGTTTGTGGCAATGGATGATCAATTAGGTCATTTTCGTCCTCCCTAGGCATATTCTTGTCCAATTAGGGTTTTTAACCAATCTTGTGCATCCAATAGGTGTGTTTGTGTCATTGGATGATCAATTAGGTCATTTTCGTCCTCCCTAGGCTTATTCTTGTCCAATTAGGGTTTTTAACCAATCTTGTGCATCCAATAGGTGTGTTTGTGTCATTGGATGATCAATTGGGTCATTTTCTTCCTCCCTAGGAATATTTTTATCCAATTAGGGTTTTTAACAAATCTTGTGCATCCAATAGGTTTGTTTGTTTCATTGAATTAATATTTAGGTCATTTTTGTCCTCTCTAGGCATATTCTTGTCCAATTAGGGTTTTTAACCAATCTTGTGCATCCAATAAGTTTGTTTGTGTCAATGAATTAATATTTAGGTCATTTTTGTCCTCCCTAGGCATATTCTTGTCCAATTAGGGTTTTTAACCAATCTTGTGCATCCAATAGGTGTGTTTGTGTCATTGGATGATCAATTAGGTCATTTTCGTCCTCCCTAGGCTTATTCTTGTCCAATTAGGGTGTTAAACCAATCTTGTGCATCCAATAGGTGTGTTTGTGTCATTGGATGATCAATTAGGTCATTTTCGTCCTCCCTAGGCTTATTCTTGTCCAATTAGGGTTTTAAACCAATCTTGTGCATCCAATAAGTTCATTTGTGTCATTGGATGATCAATTAGGTCATTTTCGTCCTCACTAGGCATATCTTGTCCAACTAGGGTTTTAAACCAATCTTGTGCATCTAATAGGTGTGTTTGTGTCATTGGATGATCAATTAGGTCATTTTCGTCCTCCCTAGGCTTATTCTTGTCCAATTAGGGTTTTTAACCAATCTTGTGCATCCAATAGGTGTGTTTGTGTCATTGGATGATCAATTAGGTCATTTTCGTCCTCCGTAGGCTTATTCTTGTCCAATTAGGGTTTTTAACCAATCTTGTGCATCCAATAGGTGTGTTTGTGTCGTTGGATGATCAATTAGGTCATTTTCGTCCTCCCTAGTCTAATTCTTATCCAATTAGGGTTTTTAACCAATCTTGTGCATCCAATAACTTTGTTTGTGTCATTGAATTAATAGTTAGGTCATTTTCGTCTTCCCTAGGCATATTCTTGTCCAATTAGGGTTTTTAACCAATCTTGTGCATCCAATAGGTGTGTTTGTGTCATTGGATGATCAATTAGGTCATTTTCGTCCTCCCTAGGCTTATTCTTGTCCAATTAGGGTTTTTAACCAATCTTGTGCATCCAATAGGAGTGTTTGTGTCATTGGATGATCAATTAGGTCATTTTCGTCCTCCTTAGGCTTATTCTTGTCCAATTAGGGTTTTTAACCAATCTTGTGCATCCAATAAGTTCATTCGTGTCATTGGATTAACATTTAGGTCATTATCGTCCTCCCTAGGCATATTCTTGTCCAATTAGGGTTTTTAACCAATCTTGTGCATCCAATAGGTGCATTTGTGTCATTGGATGATCAATTAGGTCATTTTCGTCCTCACTAGGCTTATTCTTGTCCAATTAGGGTTTTTAACCAATCTTGTGCATCCAATAGGTGTGTTTGTGTCATTGGATGATCAATTAGGTCATTTTCGTCCTCCCTAGGCTTATTCTTGTCCAATTAGGGTTTTAACAAATCTTGTGCCTCCAATAAGTTCATTTGTGTCATTGGATGATCAATTAGGTCATTTTCGTCCTCCCTAGGCATATTCTTGTACAACTAGGGTTTTTAACCAATCTTGTGCATCCAATAAGTTTATTTGTGTCATTGGATGATCAATTAGATCATTTTCGTCCTCCCTAGGCATATTCTTGTCCAACTAGGGTTTTTAACCAATCTTGTGCTTCCAATAGGTGTGTTTGTGTCATTGAATGATCAATTAGGTCATTTTCATCCTCCCTAGGCTTATTCTTGTCCAATTAGGGTTTTTAACCAATCTTGTGCATCCAATAGGTGTGTTTGTGTCATTGGATGATCAATTAGGTCATTTTCGTCCTCCCTAGGCTTATTCTTGTCCAATTAGGGTTTTTAACCAATCTTGTGCATCCAATAGGTGTGTTTGTGTCATTGGATGATCAATTAGGTCATTTTCGTACTCCCTAGGCTTATTCTTGTCCAATTAGAGTTTTTAACCAATCTTGTGCTTCCAATAACTTTGTTTGGGTCGTTGAATTAATATTTAGGTCATTTTCGTCCTCCCTAGGCATATTCTTGTCCAATTAGGGTTTTTAACCAATCTTGTGCATCCAATAGGTGTGTTTGTGTCATTGGATGATCAATTAGGTCATTTTCGTCCTCCCTAGGCTTATTCTTGTCCAATTAGGGTTTTTAACCAATCTTGTGCATCCAATAAGTTCATTTGTGTCATTGGATTAACATTGAGGTCATTTTCGTCCTCCCTAGGCATATTCTTGTCCAATTAGGGTTTTTAACCAATCTTGTGCATCCAATAGGTGTGTTTGTGTCATTGGATGATCAATTAGGTTATTTTCGTCCTCCCTAGGCTTATTCTTGTCCAATTAGGGTTTTTAACCAATCTTGTGCATCCAATAGGTGTGTTTGTTTCATTGGATGACCAATTAGGTCATTTTCGTCCTCCCTAGGCATATTCTTGTCCAATTAGGGTTTTTAACCAATCTTGTGCATCCATTAGGTGTGTTTGTGGCAATGGATGATCAATTAGGTCATTTTCGTCCTCGCTAGGCTTATTCTTGTCCAATTAGGGTTTTTAACCAATCTTGTGCATCCAATAGGTGTGTTTGTGTCATTGGATAATCAATTAGGTTATTTTCGTCCTCCCTATGAATATTCTTGTCCAATTAGGGTTTTTAACTAATCTTGTGCATCCAATAAGTTCATTTGTGTCATTGGATGATCAATTAGGTCATTTTCGTCCTCCCTAGGCATATTCTTGTCCAATTACGGTTTTTAACCAATCTTGTGCATCCAATAGGTGTGTTTGTGTGATTGGATGATCAATTAGGTCATTTTCGTCGTCCCTAGGCTTATTCTTGTCCAATTAGGGTTTTTAACCGATCTTATGCATCCAATAGGTGTGTTTGTGTCTGGATGATTAATTAGGTCATTTTCGTCCTGCCTAGGCATATTCTTGTCCAATTAGGGTTTTTAACCAATCTTGTGCATCCAATAGGTGTGTTTGTGTCATTGGATGACCAATTAGGTCATTTTCGTCCTCCCTAGGCATATTCTTGTCCAATTAGGGTTTTTAACCAATCTTGTGCATCCATTAGGTGTGTTTGTGGCAATGGAAGATCAATTAGGTCATTTTCGTCCACCCTAGGCTTATTCTAGTCAAATTAGGGTTTTTAACCAATCTTGTGCATCCAATAGGTGTGTTTGTGTCATTGGATGATCAATTAGGTCATTTTCGTCCTCCCTAGGCTTATTCTTGTCAAATTAGGGTTTTTAACCAATCTTGTGCATCCAATAACGTTGTTTGTGTCATTGAATTAATATTTAGGTCATTTTCGTCCTCCCTAGGCATATTCTTGTCCAATTAGGGTTTTTAACCAATCTTGTGCATCCAATAGGTGTGTTTGTGTCATTGGATGATCAATTAGGTCATTTTCGTCCTCCCTAGGCTTATTCTTGTCCAATTAGGGTTTTTAACCAATCTTGTGCATCCAATAAGTGTGTTTGTGTCATTGGATGATCAATTAGGTCATTTTCGTCCTCCCTAGGCATATTCTTGTCCAACTAGGGTTTTAAACCAATCTTGTGCATCCAATAGGTGTGTTTGTGTCATTGGATGATCATATAGGTCATTTTCGTCGTCCCTAGGCTTATTCTTGTCCAATTAGGGTTTTTAACCAATCTTGTGCATCCAATAGGTGTGTTTGTGTCATTGGATGATCAATTAGGTCATTTTCGTCCTCCCTAAGCTTATTCTTGTCCAATTAGGGTTTTTAACCAATCTTGTGCATCCAATAAGTTGAGTTGTGTCATTGGATTAACATTTAGGTCATTTTCATTCTGCCTAGGCTTATTCTTGTCCAATTAGGGTTTTTAACCAATCTTGTGCATCCAATAGGTGTGTTTGTGTCATTGGATGATCAATTAGGTCATTTTCGTCCTCCCTAGGCATATTCTTGTCCAATTAGGGTTTTTTACCAATCTTGTGCATCCAATAGGTGTATTTGTGTCATTGGATGATCAATTAGGTCATTTTCGTCCTCCCTAAGCTTATTATTGTCCAATTAGGGTTTTTACCCAATCTTGTGCATCCAATAAGTTCATTTGTGTCATTGGATTAACATTTAGGTCATTTTCGTCCTCCCTAGGCATATTCTTGTCCAATTAGGGTTTTTAACCAATCTTTTGCATCCAATAGGTGTTTTTGTGTCATTTGATGATCAATTAGGTTATTTTCATCCTCCCTAGGCTTATTCTTGTCCAATTAGGGTTTTTAACCAATCTTGTGCATCCAATAGGTGTGTTTGTGTCATTGGATGACCAATTAGGTCATTTTCGTCCTCCCTAGGCATATTCTTGTCCAATTAGGGTTTTTAACCAATCTTGTGCATCCAATAGGTGTGTTTGTGTCATTGGATGATCAATTAGGTCATTTTCGTCCTCCCTAGGCTTATTCTTGTCCAATTAGGGTTTTTAACCAATCTTGTGCATCCAATAAGTTCATTTGTGTCATTGGATGAACATTTAGGTCATTTTCGTCCTGCCTAGGCATATTCTTGTCCAATTAGGGTTTTTAACCAATCTTGTGCATCCAATAGGTGTGTTTGTGTCATTGGATGATCAATTAGGTCATTTTCGTCCTCCCTAGGCTTATTCTTGTCCAATTAGGGTTTCTAACCAATCTTGTGCATCCAATAGGTGAGTTTGTGTCATTGGAAGATCAATTAGGTCATTCTCGTCCTCCCTAGACCTATTCTTGTCCAATTAGGGTTTTTAACCAATCTTGTGCATCTAATAAGTTCATTTGTGTCATTGGATGATCAATTAGGTCATTTTCGTCCTCCCTAGGCATATTCTTGTCCAATTAGGGTTTTTAACCAATCTTGTGCATCCAATAAGTTCATTTGTGTCATTGGATTAACATTTAGGTCATTTTCGTCCTGCGTAGGCATATTCTTGTCCAATTAGGGTTTTTAACCAATCTTGTGCATCCAATAGGTGTGTTTGTGTCATTGGATGATCAATTAGGTCATTTTCGTCCTCCCTAGGCTTATTCTTGTCCAATTAGGGTTTTTAACCAATCTTGTGCAACCAATAAGTTCGTTTGTGTCATTGGATTAACATTTAGGTCATTTTCGTCCACCCTAGGCATATTCTTGTCCAATTAGGGTTTTTAACCAATCTTGTGCATCCAATAGGTGTGTTTGTGTCATTGGATGATCAATTAGGTCATTTTCGTCCTCCCTAGGCTTATTCTTGTCCAATTAGGGTTTTTAACCAATCGTGTGCATCCAATAAGTTGAGTTGTGTCATTCGGTTAACATTTAGGTCATTTTCGTCCTCCCTAGGCTTATTCTTGTCCAATTAGGGTTTTTAACCAATCTTGTGCATCCAATAAGTTCATTTGTGTCATTGGATTAACATTTAGGTCATTTTCGTCCTCCCTAGGCATATTCTTGTCCAATTAGGGTTTTTAACCAATTTTTGTTCATCCAATAGGTGTGTTTGTGTCATTGGATGATCAATTAGGTTATTTTCGTCCTCCCTAGGCTTATTCTTGTCCAATTAGGGTTTTTAACCAATCTTGTGCATCCAATAGGTGTTAAACCAATCTTGTGCATCCAATAGGTGTGTTTGTGGCAATAGATGATCAATTAGGTCATTTTCGTCCTCCCTAGGCTTATTCTTGTCCAATTAGGGTTTTTAACCTATCTTGTGCATCCAATAGGTGTTTTTGTGTCATTGGATGATCAATTAGGTCATTTTCGTCCTCCCTAGGCATATTCTTGTCCAATTAGGGTTTTTAACCAATCTTGTGCATCCAATAGGTGTGTTTGTGTCATTGGATGATCAATTAGGTCATTTACGTCCTCCCTAGGCTTATTCTTTTCCAATTAGGGTTTTTAACCAATCTTGTGCATCCAATAGGTGTGTTTGTGTCTTTGGATGATCAATTAGGTCATTTTCGTCCTCCGTAGGCTTATTTTTGTCCAATTAGGGGTTTTAACCAATCTTGTGCATCCGATAAGTTTGTTTGTGTCATTAAATTAATATTTAGGTCATTTTCGTCCTCCCTAAGCATATTCTTGTCCAATTAGGGTTTTTAACCAATCTTGTGCATCCAATAGGTGTGTTTGTGTCATTGGATGATCAATTAGGTCATTTTCGTCCTCCCTATGCTTATTCTTGTCTAATTAGGGTTTCTAACCAATCTTCTGCATCCAATAAGTTGAGTTGTGTCATTGGATTAACATTTAGGTCATTTTCGTCCTCCCTAGGCTTATTCTTGTCCAATTAGGGTTTTTAACCAATCTTGTGCATCCAATAAGTTCATTTGTGTCATTGGATTAACATTTAGGTCATTTTCATCCTCCCTAGGCATATTCTTATCCAATTAGGGTTTTTAACCAATCTTGTGCATCCAATAAGTTCATTTGTGTCATTGGATTAACATTTAGGTCACTTTCGTCCTCCCTAGGCATATTCTTGTCCAATTAGGGTTTTTAACCAATCTTGTGCATCCAATAGGTGTGTTTGTGTCATTGGATGATCAATTAGGTTATTTTCGTCCTCCCTAGGCTTATTCTTGTCCAATTAGGGTTTTTAACCAATCTTGTGCATCCAATAGGTGTTAAACCAATCTTGTGCATCCAATAGGTGTGTTTGTGGCAATAGATGATCAATTAGGTCATTTTCGTCCTCCCGATGCTTATTCTTGTCCAATTAGGGTTTTTAACCAATCTTGTGCATCCAATAGGTGTGTTTGTGTCATTGGATGATCAATTAGGTCATTTTCGTCCTCCCTAGGCATATTCTTGTCCAATTAGGGTTTTTAACCAATCTTGTGCATCCAATAGGTGTGTTTGTGTCATTGGATGATCAAATAGGTCATATTCGTCCTCCCTAGGCTAATTCTTGTCCAATTAGGGTTTTTAACCAATCTTGTGCATCCGATAAGTTTGTTTGTGTCATTGAATTAATATTTAGGTCATTTTCGTCCTCCTTAGGCATATTCTTGTCCAATTAGGGTTTTTAACCAATCTTGTGCATTCAATTGGTGTGTTTGTATCATTGGATGATCAATTAGGTTATTGTCGTCCTCCCTAGGCTTATTCTTGTCCAATTAGGGTTTTTAACCAATCTTGTGCATCCAATAAGTTCATTTGTGTCATTGGATTAACATTTAGGTCATTTTCGTCCTCCCTAGGCATATTCTTGTCCAATTAGGGTTTTTAACCAATCTTGTGCATCCAATAGGTGTGTTTGTGTCATTGGATGATCAATTAGGTTATTTTCGTCCTCCCTAGGCTTATTCTTGTCCAAATAGGGTTTTTAACCAATCTTGTGCATCCAATAGGTGTGTTTGTGTCATTGGATGATCAATTAGGTCATTTTCGTCCTCCATAGGCTTATTCTTGTCCAATTAGGGTTTTTAACCAATCTTGTGCATCCAATAGGTGTGTTTGTGTCATTCGATGATCAATTAGGTCATTTTCGTCCTCCCTAGGCTTATTCTTGTCCAATTAGGGTTTTTAACCAATCTTGTGCATCCAATAAGTTCATGTGTGTCATTGGATTAACATTTAGGTCATTTTCGTCCTCCCTAGGCATATTCTTGTCCAATTAGGGTTTTTAACCAATCTTGTGCATCCAATAGGTGTGTTTGTGTCATTGGATGATCAATTAGGTTATTTTCGTCCTCCCTAGGCTTATTCTTGTCCAATTAGGGTTTTTAACCAATCTTGTGCATCCAATAGGTTGGGTTGTGTCATTGGATTAACATTTAGGTCATTTTCGTCCTCCCTAGGCTTATTCTTGTCCAATTAGGGTTTTTAACCAATCTTGTGCATCCAATAGGTGTGTTTGTGTCATTGGATGATCAATTAGGTCATTTTCGTCCTCCATAGGCTTATTCTTGTCCAATTAGGGTTTTTAACCAATCTTGTGCATCCAATAGGTGTGTATGTGTCATTAGATGATCAATTAGGTCATTTTCGTCCTCCCTAGGCTTATTCTTGTCCAATTAGGGTTTTTAACCAATCTTGTGCATCCAATAGGTGTGTTTGTGTCATTGGATGATCAATTAGGTCATTTTCGTCCTCCCTAGGCTTATTCTAGTCCAATTCGGTTTTTAACCAATCTTGTGCATCCAATAGGTGTCTTTGTGTCATTGGATGATCAATTAGGTCATTTTCGTCCTCCCTAGGCTTATTCTTGTCCAATTAGGGTTTTTAACCAATCTTGTGCATCCAATAACTTTGTTTATGTCATTGAATGATCAATTAGGTCATTTTCCACCTCCCTAGGCATATTCTTGTCCAATTAGGGTTTTTAACCAATCTTGTGCATCCAATAGGTGTGTTTGTGTCATTGGATGATCAATTAGGTCATTTTCGTCCTCCCTAGGCTTATTCTTGTCCAATTAGGGTTTTTAACCAATCTTGTGCATCCAATAAGTTCATTTGTGTCATTGGATTAACATTTAGGTCATATTCGTCCTCCCTAGGCATATTCTTGTCCAATTAGGGTTTTTAACCAATCTTGTGTATCTGATAGGTGTGTTTGTGTCATTGGATGATCAATTAGGTCATTTTCGTCATCCCTAGGCTTATTCCTGTCCAATTAGGGTTTTTAACCAATCTTGTGCATCCAATAGGTGTGTTTGTGTCATTGGATGATCAATTAGGTCATTTTCGTCCTCCCTAGGCTTATTCTTGTCCAAGTAGGGTTTTTAACCAATCTTGTGCATCCAATAAGTTCATTTGTGTCATTGGATTAACATTTAGGTCATTTTCGTCCTCCCTAGGCATATTCTTGTCCAATTAGGGTTTTTAACCAATCTTGTGCATCCAATAGGTGTTTTTGTGTCATTGGATGATAAATTTAGGTCACTTTCGATCTCTCTAGGCATATTCTTGTCCAATTAGGGTTTTTAACCAATCTTGTGCATCCAATAGGTGTGTTTGTGTCATTGGATGATCAATTAGGTCATTTTCGTCCTCCCTAGGCTTATTCTTGTCCAATTAGGGTTTTTAACCAATCTTGTGCATCCAATAGGTGTGTTTGTGTCATTGGATGATCAATTAGGTCATTTTCATCCTCCCTAGGCATATTCTTATCCAATTAGGGTTTTTAACCAATCTTGTGCATCCAATAGGTGTGTGTGTGTCATTGGATGATCAATTAGGTCATTTTTGTCCTCCCTAGGCTTATTCTTGTCCAATTAGGGTTTTTAACCAATCTTGTGCATCCAATAAGTTGAGTTGTGTCATTGGATTAACATTTAGGTCATTTTCATTCTCCCTAAGCTTATTCTTGTCCAATTAGGGTTTTTAACCAATCTTGTGCATCCAATAAGTTCATTTGTGTCATTGGATTAACATTTAGGTCATTTTCGTCCTCCCTAGACATATTCTTGTCCAATTAGGGTTTTTAACCAATCTTGTGCATCCAATAGGTGTGTTTGTGTCATTGGATGATCAATTAGGTCATTTTCGTCCTCCATAGGCTTATTCTTGTCCAATTAGGGTTTTTAACCAATCTTGTGCATCCAATAGGTGTGTTTGTGTCATTGGATGATCTATTAGGTCATTTTCGTCCTCCCTAGGCTTATTCTTGTCCAATTAGGGTTTTTAACCAATCTTATGCATCCAATAAGTTGAGTTGTGACATTGGATTAACATTTAGGTCATTTTCGTCCTCCCTAGGCATATTCTTGTCCAATTAGGGTTTTTAACCAATCTTGTGCATCCAATAGGTGTGTTTGTGTCATTGGATGATCAATTAGGTTATTTTCGTCCTCCCTAGGCATATTCTTGTCCAATTAGGGTTTTTAACCAATCTTGTGCATCCAATAGGTGTGTTTGTGTCATTGGATGATCAATTAGGTCATATTCGTCCTCCCTAGGCTTATTCTTGTCCAATTAGGGTTTTTAACCGATCTTGTGCATCCAATAGGTGTGTTTGTGTTTGGATGATTAATTAGGTCATTTTCGTCCTGCCTAGGCATATTCTTGTCCAATTAGGGTTTTTAACCAATCTTGTGCATCCAATAGGTGTGTTTGTTTCATTGGATGATCAATTAGGTCATTTTCGTCCTCCCTAGGCATATTCTTGTCCAATTAGGTTTTAAACCAATCTTGTGCTTCCAATAGGTGTGTTTGTGTCATTGGATGATCAATTAGGTCATTTTCGTCCTCCCAAGCCATATTCTTGTCCAATTAGGGTTTTTAACCAATCTTGTGCATCCAATAGGTGTGTTTGTGTCATTGGATGATCAATTAGGTCATTTTCGTCCTCCCTAGGCTTATTCTTGTCCAATTAGGGTTTTTAACCAATCTTGTGTATCCAATAGGTGTGTTTGAGTCATTGGATGATCAATTAGGTCATTTTCGTCCTCCCTAAGCTTATTCTTGTCCAATTAGGGTTTTTAACCAATCTTGTGCATCCGATAAGTTTGTTTGTGTCATTGAATTAATATTTAGGTCATTTTCGTCCTCCCTAGGCATATTCTTGTCCAATTAGGGTTTTTAACCAATCTTGTGCATCCAATTGGTATGTTTGTGTCATTGGATGATCAATTAGGTCATTTTCGTCCTCCCTTGGCATATTCTTGTCCAATTAGGGTTTTTAACCAATCTTGTGCATCCAATAAGTTCATTTATGTCATTGGATTAACATTTAGGTCATTTTCGTCCTCCCTAGGCATATTCTTGTCCAATTAGGGTTTTTAACCAATCTTGTGCATCCAATAGGTGTGTTTGTGTCATTGGATGATCAATTAGGTTATTTTCGTCCTCCCTAGGCATATTCTTGTCCAATTAGGGTTTTTAACTAATCTTGTGCATCCAATAAGTTCATTTGTGTCATTGGATGATCAATTAGGTCATTTTCATCCTCCCTAGGCTTATTCTTGTCCAATTAGGGTTTTTAACCGATCTTGTGCATCCAATAGGTGTGTTTGTGTCATTGGATGATCAATTAGGTCAATTTCGTCCTCCCTAGGCATATTCTTGTCCAATAGGGTTTTTAACCATTCTTGTGCATCCAATAGGTGTGTTTGTGTCATTGGATGATCAATTAGGTCATTTTAGTCCTCCCTAGGCTTATTCTTATCCAATTAGGGTTTTTAACCAATCTTATGCTTCCAATAAGTTGAGTTGTGTCATTGGATAACATTTAGGTCATTTTCGTCCTCCCTAGGCTTATTCTTGTCCAATTAGGGTTTTTAACCAATCTTGTGCATCCAATACGTTCATTTGTGTCATTGGATTAACATTTAGGTCATTTTCGTCCTCCCTAAGCTTATTCTTGTCCAATTAGGGTTTTTAACCAATCTTGTGCATCCAATAAGTTCATTTGTGTCATTAGAAGATCAATTAGGTCATTTTCGCTCTCCCTAGGCATATTCTTGTCCAATTAGGGTTTTTAACCAATCTTGTGCATCCAATAGGTGTGTTTGTGTCATTGGATGATCAATTAGGTCATTTTCGTCCTCCCTAGGCTTATTCTTGTCCAATTAGGGTTTTTAACCGATCTTGTGCATCCAATAGGTGTGTTTGTGTCATTGGATGATCAATTAGGTCATTTTCGTCCTCCCTAGGCATATTCTTGTCCAATTAGGGTTTTTAACCAATCTTGTGCATCCAATAGGTGTGTTTGTGTCATTAAATGATCAATTAGGTTATTTTCGTCCTCCCGAGGCATATTCTAGTCCAATTAGGGTTTTTAACTAATCTTGTGCATCCAATAAGTTCATTTGTGTCATTGGATGATCAATTAGGTCATTTTCGTCCTCCCTAGGCATATTCTTGTCCAATTAGAGTTTTTAACCAATCTTGTGCATCCAATAGGTGTGTTTGTGTCATTGGATGATCAATTAGGTTATTTTCGTCCTCCCTAGGCTTATTCTTGTCCAATTAGGGTTTTTAACTAATCTTGTGCATCCAATAAGTTCATTTGTGTCATTGGATGATCAATTAGGTCATTTTCGTCCTCCCTAGGCATATTCTTGTCCAATTAGGGTTTTTAACCAATCTTGTGCATCCAATAGGTGTGTTTGTGTCATTGGATGATCAATTAGGTCATTTTCGTCCTCCCTAAGCTTATTCTTGTCCAATTAGGGCTTTTAACCAATCTTGTGCATCCGATAAGTTTGTTTGTGTCATTGAATTAATATTTAGGTCATTTTCGTCCTCCGTAGGCATATTCTTGTCCAATTAGGGTTTTTAACCAATCTTGTGCATCCAATTGGTGTGTTTGTGTCATTGGATGATCAATTAGGTCATTTTCGTCCTGCCTAGGCATATTCTTGTCCAATTAGGGTTTTTAACCAATCTTGTGCATCCAATAGGTGTGTTTGTGTCATTGGATGATCAATTAGGTCATTTTCATCCTCCCTAGGCTTATTCTTGTCCAATTAGGGTTTTTAACCAATCTTGTGCATCCAATAGGTGTGTTTGTGTCATTGGATGATCAATTAGGTCATTTTCGTCCTCTCTAGGCATATTCTTGTCCAATTAGGGTTTTTAACCAATCTTGTGCATCCAATAGGTGTGTTTGTGTCATTGGATGACCAATTAGGTCATTTTCGTCCTCCCTAGGCATATTCTTGTCCAATTAGGGTTTTTAACCAATCTTGTGCATCCAATAGGTGTGTTTGTGGCAATAGATGATCAATTATGTCATTTTCGTCCTCCCTAGGCTTATTCTTGTCCAATTAGGGTTTTTACCCAATCTTGTGCATCCAATAGGTGTGTTTGTGTCATTGGATGATCGATTAGGTCATCTTCGTCCTCCATAGGCTTATTCTTGCCCAATTAGGGTTTTTAACCAATCTTGTGCATCCAATA
>JBBPBR010001826.1:0-12434 GCA_037974775.1 Cicer pinnatifidum | reverse complement strand
GGTTTTTACCCAATCTTGTGCATCCAATAGGTGTGTTTGTGTCATTGGATGATCGATTAGGTCATCTTCGTCCTCCATAGGCTTATTCTTGCCCAATTAGGGTTTTTAACCAATCTTGTGCATCCAATAGGCGTGTTTGTGGAAATGGATGATCAATTAGGTCATTTTCGTCCTCCCTAGGCTTTTTCTTGTCCAATTAGGGTTTTTAACCAATCTTGTGCATCCAATAAGTTGAGTTGTGTCATTGGATTAACATTTAGGTCATTTTCGTCCTCCCTAGGCTTATTCTTGTCCAATTAGGGTTTTTAACCAATCTTGTGCATCCAATAAGTTCATTTGTGTCATTGGATTAACATTTAGGTCATTTTCGTCCTCCCTAGGCATATTCTTGTGCAATTAGAGTTTTAGACCAATCTTGTGCATCCAATAGGTGTGTTTGTGTCATTGGATGATCAATTAGGTTATTTTCGTCCTCCCTAGCCTTATTCTTGTCCAATTAGGGTTTTTAACTAATCTTGTGCATCCAATAAGTTCATTTGTGTCATTGGATGATCAATTAGGTCATTTTCGTCCTCCCTAGGCATATTCTTGTCCAATTAGGGTTTTTAACCAATCTTGTGCATCCAATAGGTGTGTTTGTGTCATTGGATGATCAATTAGGTCATTTTCGTCCTCCCAATGCATATTCTTGTCCAATTAGGGTTTTTAACGAATCTTGTGCATCCAATAGGTGTGTTTGTGTCATTGGATGATCAATTAGGTCATTTTCGTCCTCCCTAGGCATATTCTTGTCCAATTAGGGTTTTTAACCAATCTTGTGCATCCAATAGGTGTGTTTGTGTCATTGGATGATCAATTAGGTCATTTTCGTCCTCCCTAGGCTTATTGTTATCCAATTAGGGTTTTTAACCAATCTTGTGCATCCAATAAGTTGAGTTGTGTCATTGGATTAACATTTAGGTCATTTTCGTTCTCCCTACGCTTATTCTTGTCCAATTAGAGTTTTTAACCAATCTTGTGCATCCAATAGGTGTGTTTGTGTCATTGGATGATCAATTAGGTCATTTTCGTCGTCCCTAGGCTTATTCTTGTCCAATTAGGGTTTTTAACCAATGTTGTGCATCCGATAAGTTTGTTTGTGTCATTGAATTAATATTTAGGTCATTTTCGTCCTCCTTAGGCATATTCTTGTCCAATTAGGGTTTTTCACCAATCTTGTGCATCCAATAGGTGTGTTTGTGTCATTGGATGATCAATTAGGTCATTTTCTTCCTCCCTATGCTTTTTCTTGTCCAATTAGGGTTTTTAACCAATCTTGTGCATCCAATAAGTTGAGTTGTGTCATTGGATTAACATTTAGGTCATTTTCGTCATCCCTAGGCTTATTCTTGTCCAATTAGGGTTTTTAACCAATCTTGTGCATCCAATAGGTGTGTTTGTGTCATTGGATGTTCAATTAGATCATTTTCGTCCTCCATAGGCTTATTCTTGTCCAATTAGGGTTTTTAACCAATCTTGTGCATCCAATAAGTTGAGTTGTGTCATTGGATTAACATTTAGGTCATTTTCGTCCTCCCTAGGCTTATTCTTGTCCAATTAGGGTTTTTAACCAATCTTGTGCATCCAATAGGTGTGTTTGTGTCATTGGATGATCAATTAGAAGATTTTTGTCCTCCATAGGCATATTCTTGTCCAATTAGGGTTTTTAACCAATCTTGTGCATCCAATAATTGTGTTTGTGTCATTGGATGATCAATTAGGTCACTTTCGTCCTCCCTAGGCTTATTCTTGTCCAATTAGGGTTTTTAACCAATCTTGTGCATCCAATAGGTGTGTTTGTGTCATTGGATGATCAATTAGGTCATTTTCGTCCTCCCTAGGCTTATTCTTGTCCAATTAGTGTTTTTAACTAATCTTGTGCATCCAATAAGTTCATTTGTGTCATTGGATGATCAATTAGGTCATTTTCGTCCTCCCTAGGCATATTCTTGTCCAATTAGGGTTTTTAACCAATCTTGTGCATCCAATAGGTGTGTTTGTGTCATTGGATGATCAATTAGATTATTTTCGTCCTCCCTAAGCTTATTCTTGTCCAATTAGGGTTTTTAACTAATCTTGTGCATCCAATAAGTTCATTTGTGTCATTGGATGATCAATTAGGTCATTTTCGTCCTCCCTAGGCATATTCTTGTCCAATTAGGGTTTTTAACCAATCTTGTGCATCCAATAGGTGTGTTTGTGTCATTGGATGATCAATTAGGTCATTTTCGTCCACCGTACGCGTATTCTTGTCCAAATAGGGTTTTTAACCAATCTTGTGCATCCAATAAGTTGAGTTGTGTCATTGGATTAACATTTAGGTCATTTTCGTCCTCCCTAGGCATATTCTTGTCCAATTAGGGTTTTTAACCAATCTTGTGCATCCAATAGGTGTGTTTGTGTAATTGGATGATCAATTAGGCCATTTTCGTCCTCCCTAGGCATATTCTTGTCCAATTAGGGTTTTTAACCAATCTTGTGCATCCAATAGGTGTGTTTGTGTCATTGGATGATCAATTAGGTCATTTTCGTCCTCCCTTGGCTTATTCTTGTCCAATTAGGGTTTTTAGCCAATCTTGTGCATCCAATAAGTTGAGTTGTGTCATTGGATTAACATTTAGGTCATTTTCGTCCTCCCTAGGCTTATTCTTGTCCAATTAGGGTTTTTAACCAATCTTGTGCATCCAATAAGTTCATTTGTGTCATTGGATTAACATTTAGGTCATTTTCGACCTCCCTAGGCATATTCTTGTCCAATTAGAGTTTTAGACCAATCTTGTGCATCCAATAGGTGTGTTTGTGTTATTGGATGATCAGTTAGGTTATTTTCGTCCTCCCTAGGCTTATTCTTGTCCAATTAGGGTTTTTAACTAATCTTGTGCATCCAATAAGTTCATTTGTGTCATTGGATGATCAATTAGGTCATTTTCGTCCTCCCTAGGCATATTCTTGTCCAATTAGGGTTTTTAACCAATCTTGTGCATCCAATAGGTGTGTTTGTGTCATTGGATGATCAATTAGGTCATTTTCGTCCTCCCTAGGCTTATTCTTGTCCAATTAGGGTTTTTAACCAATCTTGTGCATCCAATAAGTTCATTTGTGTCATTGGATGATCAATTAGGTCATTTTCGTCCTTCCTAGGCATATTCTTGTCCAATTATGGTTTTTAACCAATCTTGTGCATCCAATAGGTGTGTTTGTGTCATTGGATGATCAATCAGGTCATTTTCATCCTCCCAAGGCTTATTCTTGTCCAATTAGGGTTTTTCACCAATCTTGTGCATCCAATAAGTTCATTTGTGTCATTGGATTAACATTTAGGTCATTTTCGTCCTCCCTAGGCATATTCTTGTCCAATTAGGGTTTTTAACCAATCTTGTGCATCCAATAGGTGTGTTTGTGTCATTGGATGATCAATTAGGTCATTTTCGTCCTCCCTAGGCTTATTCTTGTCCAATTAGGGTTTTTAACCAATCTTGTGCATCCAATAAGTTCATTTGTGTCATTGGATGATCAATTAGGTCATTTTCGTTCTTCCTAGGCATATTCTTGTCCAACTAGGATTTTTAACCAGTCTTGTGCATCCAATAGGTGTGTTTGTGTCATTGGATGATCAATTAGGTCATTTTCATCCTCCCAAGGCTTATTCTTGTCCAATTAGGGTTTTTAACCAATCTTGTGCATCCAATAAGTTCATTTGTGTCATTGGATTAACATTTAGGTCATTTTCGTCCTCCCTAGGCATATTCTTGTCCAATTAGGGTTTTTAACCAATCGTGTGCATCCAATATGTGTGCTTGTGTCTTTGGATGATCAATTATGTCATTTTCGTCCTCCCTAGGCTTATTCTTGTCCAATAAGGGTTTTTAACCAATCTTGTGCATCCAATAGGTGTGTTTGTGTCATTGGATGATCAATTAGGTCATTTTCATCCTCCCTAGGCTTATTCTTGTCCAATTAGGGTTTTTAACCAATCTTGTGCATCCAATAGGTGTGTTTGTGTCATTAAATGATCAATTAGGTTATTTTCGTCCTCCCTAGGCATATTCTAGTCCAATTAGGGTTTTTAACTAATCTTGTGCATCCAAAAAGTTCATTTGTGTCATTGGATGATCAATTAGGTCATTTTCGTCCTCCCTAGGCATATTCTTGTCCAATTAGCGTTTTTAACCAATCTTGTGCATCCAATAGGTGTGTTTGTGTCATTGGATTATCAATTAGTTCATTTTCGTCCTCCCTAGGCTTATTCTTGTCCAATTAGGGTTTTTAACCAATCTTGTGCATCCAATAAGTTGAGTTGTGTCATTGGATTAACATTTAGGTCATTTTCGTCATCCCTAGGCTTATTCTTGTCCAATTTGGGTTTTTAACCAATCTTGTGCATCCAATAGGTGTGTTTGTGTCATTGGATGATCAATTAGGTCATTTTCGTCCTCCATAGGCTTATTCTTGTCCAATTAGGGTTTTTAACCAATCTTGTGCATCCAATAAGTTGAGTTGTGTCATTGGATTAACATTTAGGTCATTTTCGTCCTCCCTAGATTTATTCTTGTCCAATTAGGGTTTTTAACCAATCTTGTGCATCCAATAAGTTCATTTGTGTCATTGGATTAACATTTAGGTCATTTTCGTCCTCCCTAGGCATATTCTTGTCCAATTAGGGTTTTTAACAAATCTTGTGCATCCAATAGGTGTGTTTGTGTAATTGGATGATCAATTAGGTTATTTTCGTCCTCCCTAGGCATATTCTTGTCCAATTAGGGTTTTTAACTAATCTTGTGCATCCAATAAGTTCATTTGTGTCATTGGATGATTAATTAGGTCATTTTCGTCCTCCGTAGGCTTATTCTTGTCCAATTAGGGTTTTTAACCGATCTTGTGCATCCAATAGGTGTGTTTGTGTTTGGATGATTAATTAGGTCATTTTCGTCCTGCCTAGGCATATTCTTGTCCAATTAGGGTTTTTAACCAATCTTGTGCATACAATAGGTGTGTTTGTTTCATTGGATTATCAATTAGGTCATTTTCGTCCTCCCTAGGCATATTCTTGTCCAATTAGGTTTTAAACCAATCTTGTGCTTCCAATAGGTGTGTTTGTGTTTGGATGATTAATTAGGTCATTTTCGTCCTGCCTAGGCATATTCTTGTCCAATTAGGGTTTTTAACCAATCTTGTGCATACAATAGGTGTGTTTGTTTCATTGGATTATCAATTAGGTCATTTTCGTCCTCCCTAGGCATATTCTTGTCCAATTAGGTTTTAAACCAATCTTGTGCTTCCAATAGGTGTGTTTTTGTCATTGGATGATCAATTAGGTCATTTTCGTCCTCCCTAGCCATATTCTTGTCCAATTAGGGTTTTTAACCAATCTTGTGCATCCAATAGGTGTGTTTGTGTCATTGGATGATCAATTAGGTCATTTTCGTCCTCCCTAGGCTTATTCTTGTCCAATTAGGGTTTTTAACCAATCTTGTGCATCCAATAGGTGTGTTTGTGTCATTGGATGATCAATTAGGTCATTTTCGTCCTCCCTAGGCTTATTCTTGTCCAATTAGGGTTTTTAACCAATCTTGTGCATCCAATAGGTGTGTTTGTGTCATTGGATGATCAATTAGGTCATTTTCGTCCTTTCTATGCTTATTTTTGTCCAATTAGGGTTTTTAAGCAATCTTGTGCATCCAATAAGTTCATTTGTGTCATTGGATGATCAATTAGGTCATTTTCGTCCTCCCTAGGCATATTCTTGTCCAACTAGGGTTTCTAACCAATCTTGTGCTTCCAATAGATGTGTTTGTGTCATTGGATGATCAATTAGGTCATTTTCGTCCTCCCTAGGCTTATTCTTGTCCAATTAGGGTTTTTAACCAATCTTGTGCATCCAATAGGTGTGTTTGTGTCATTGGATGATCAATTAGGTCATTTTCGTCCTCCCTAGGCTTATTCTTGTCCAATTAGGGTTTTTAACCAATCTTGTGCATCCAATAGGTGTGTTTGTGTCATTGGATGATCAATTAGGTCATTTTCGTCCTCCCTAGGCTTATTCTTGTCCAATTAGGGTTTTTAACCAATCTTGTGCATCCAATAGGTGTGTTTGTGTCATTGGATGATCAATTAGGTCATTTTTGTCCTCCCTAGGCTTATTTTTGTCCAATTAGTGTTTTTAACCAATCTTGTGCATCCAATAAGTTCATTTGTGTCATTGGATGATCAATTAGGTCATTTTCATCCTCCCTAGGCATATTCATGTCCAACTATGGTTTTTAACCAATCTTGTGCATCCAATAGGTGTGTTTGTGTGATTGGATGATCAATTAGGTCATTTTCGTCCTCCCTAGGCTTATTCTTGTCCAATTAGGGTTTTTAACCAATCTTGTGCATCCAATAGGTGTGTTTGTGTCATTGGATGATCAATTAGGTCATTTTCGTCCTCCCTAGGCTTATTCTTGTCCAATTAGGGTTTTTAACCAATCTTGTGCATCCAATAGGTGTGTTTGTGTCATTGGATGATCAATTAGGTCATTTTTATCCTCCCTAGGCTTATTCTTGTCCAATTAGGATTTTTAACCAATCTTGTGCATCCAATAGGTGTTTTGTGTCATTGGATGATCAATTAGGTCATTTTCGTCCTCCCTAGGCTTATTCTTGTCCAATTAGGGTTTTTAACCAATCTTGTGCATCCAATAGGTGTGTTTGTGTCATTGGATGATCAATTAGGTCATTTTCGTCCTTCCTAGGCATATTCTGGTCCAATTAGGGTTTTTAACCAGTCTTTTGCGTCCAATAGGTGTGTTTGTGTCATTGGATGATCAGTTAGGTCATTTTCGTCCTCCGAAGGCTTATTCTTGTCTAATTAGGGTTTTTAACCAATCTTGTGCATCCAATAAGTTCATTTGTGTCATTGAATTAACATTTAAGTCATTTTCGTCCTCCCTAGGCATATTCTTGTCCAATTAGGGTTTTTAACCAATCTTGTGCATCCAATAGGTGTGTTTGTGTCATTGGATGATCAATTAGGTCATTTTCGTCCTCCCTAGGCTTATTCTTGTCCAATTAGGATTTTTAACCAATCTTGTGCCTCCAATAAGTTCATTTGTGTCATTGGATTAACATTTAGGTCATTTTCGTCCTCCCTAGGCATATTCTTGTCCAATTAGGGTTTTTAACCAATCTTGTGCATCCAATAGGTGTGTTTGTGTCATTGGATAATCAATTTAGGTCATTTTCGTCCTCCCTAGGCATATTCTTGTCCAATTAGGGTTTTTAACCAATCTTGTGCATCCAATAGGTGTGTTTGTGTCATTGGATGATCAATTAGGTCATTTTCGTCCTCCCTATGCATATTCTTGTCTAGTTAGGGTTTTTAACCAATCTTGTGCATCCAATAGGTGTGTTTGTGTCATTGGATGATCAATTAGGTCATTTTCGTCCTCCCTAGGCATATTCTTGTCCAATTAGGGTTTTTAACCAATCTTGTGCATCCAATAGGTGTGTTTGTGTCATTGGATGATCAATTAGGTCATTTTCGTCCTCCCTAGGCTTATTCTTGTCCAATTAGGGTTTTTAACCAATCTTGTGCATCCAATAAGTTCATTTGTGTCATTGGATTAACATTTAGATCATTTTCGTCCTGCCTAGGCATATTCTTGTCCAATTAGGGTTTTTAACCAATCTTGTGCATCCAATAGGTGTGTTTGTGTCATTGGATGATCAATTAGGTTATTTTCGTCCTCCCTAGGCTTATTCTTGTCCAATTAGGGTTTTTAACCAATCTTGTGCATCCAATAGGTGTGTTTGTGTCATTGGATGACCAATTAGGTCATTTTCGTCCTCCCTAGGCATATTCTTGTCCAATTAGGGTTTTTAACCAATCTTGTGCATCCAATAGGTGTGTTTGTGTCATTGGATGATCAATTAGGTCATTTTCGTCCTCCCTAGGCTTATTCTTGTCCAATTAGGGTTTTTAACCAATCTTGTGCATCCAATAACTTTGTTTGTGTCATTGAATTAATATTTAGGTCATTTTCGTCCTCCTTAGGCATATTCTTTTCCAATTAAGGTTTTTAACCAATCTTGTGCATCCAATAGGTGTGTTTGTGTCATTGGATGATCAATTAGGTCATTTTCGTCCTCCCTAGGCTTATTCTTGTCCAATTAGGGTTTTTAACCAATCTTGTGCATCCAATAGGTGTGTTTGTGTCATTGGATGATCAATTAGGTCATTTTCGTCCTCACTAGGCATATTCTTGTCCAATTAGGGTTTTTAACCAATCTTGTGCATCCAATAGGTGTGTTTGTGTCATTGGATGATCAATTAGGTCATTTACGTCCTCCCTAGGTATATTTTTGTCCAATTAGGGTTTTTAACCAATCTTCTGCATCTAATAGGTGTGTTTGTGTCATTGGATGATCAATTAGGTCATTTTCGTCCTCCCTAGGCTTATTCTTGTCCAATTAGGGTTTTTAACCAATCTTGTGCATCCAATAGGTGTGTTTGTGTCATTGGATGATCAATTAGGTCATTTTCGTCCTCCCTAGGCTTATTCTTGTCCAATTAGGGTTTTTAACCAATCTTGTGCATCCAATAGCTTTGTTTGTGTCATTGAATTAACATTTAGGTCATTTTCGTCCTCCCTAGGCATATTCTTGTCCAATTAGGGTTTTTAACCAATCTTGTGCATCCAATAGGTGTGTTTGTGTCATTGGATGATCAATTAGGTCATTTTCGTCCTCCCTAGGCTTATTCTTGTCCAATTAGGGTTTTAAACCAATCTTGTGCATCCGATAAGTTCATTTGTGTCATTGGATTAACATTTAGGTCATTTTCGTCCTCCCAAGGCATATTCTTGTCCAATTAGGGTTTTTAACCAATCTTGTGCATCCAATAGGTGTGTTTGTGTCATTGGATGATCAATTAGGTCATTTTCGTCCTCCATAGGCTTATTCTTGTCCAATTAGGGTTTTTAACCAATCTTGTGCATCCAATAAGTTCATTTGTGTCATTGAATTAACATTTAGGTCATTTTCGACCTCCCTAGGCATATTCTTGTCCAATTAGGGTTTTTAACCAATCTTGTGCATCCAATAGGTGTGTTTGTGTCATTGGATGATCAATTAGGTCATTTTCGTCCTCCATAGGCTTATTCTTGTCCAATTAGGGTTTTTAACTAATCTTTTGCATCCAATAAGTTGAGTTGTGTCATTGGATTAACATTTAGGTCATTTTCGTCCTCCCTAGGCTTATTCTTGTCCAATTAGGGTTTTTAACCAATCTTGTGCATCCAATAAGTTCATTTGTGTCATTGGATTAACATTTAGGTCATTTTCGTCCTCCCTAGGCATATTCTTGTCCAATTAGGGTTTTTAACCAATCTTGTGCATCCAATAGGTGTGTTTGTGTCATTGGATGATCAATTAGGTTATTTTCGTCCTCCCTAGGCTTATTCTTGTCCAATTAGGGTTTTTAACCAATCTTGTGCTTCCAATAGGTGTGTTTGTGTCATTGGATGATCAATTAGGTCATTTTTGTCCTCCCTAGGCTTATTCTTGTCCAATTACAGTTTTTAACCAATCTTGTGCATCCAATAGGTGTGTTTGTGTCATTGGATGATCAATTAGGTCATTTTCGTCCTCCCTAGGCTTATTCTTGTCCAATTAGGGTTTTTAACCAATCTTGTGCATCCAATAGGTGTGTTTGTGTCATTGGATGATCAATTAGGTCATTTTCGTCCTCCCTAGGCTTATTCTTGTCCAATTAGGGTTTTTAACAAATCTTGTGCATCCAATAAGTTCATTTGTGTCATTGGATGATCAATTAGGTCATTTTCGTCCTCCCTAGTCTTATTCTTGTCCAATTAGGGTTTTTAACAAATCTTGTGCATCCAATAGGTGTGTTTGTGTCATTGGATGATCAATTAGGTCATTTTCGTCCTCCCTAGGCTTATTCTTGTCCAATTAGGGTTTTTAACCAATCTTGTGCATCCAATAGGTGTGTTTATCTCATTGGATGATCAATTAGGTCACTTTGATCCTCCCTAGGCTTATGCTTGTCCAATTAGGGTTTTTAACCAATCTTGTCCATCCAATAAGTTCATTTGTGTCATTGGATTAACATTTAGGTCATTTTCGTCCTCCCTAGGCATATTCTTGTCCAATTAGGGTTTTTAACCAATCTTGTGCATCCAATAGGTGTGTTTGTGTCTTTGGATGATCAATTTAGGTCATTTTCGTCCTCCCTAGGCATATTCTTGTCCAATTAGGGTTTTTAACCAATCTTGTGCATCCAATAGGTAAGTTTGTGTCATTGGATGATCAATTAGGTCATTTTCGTCCTCCCTAGGCTTATTCTTGTCCAATTAGGGTTTTTAACCAATCTTGTGCATCCAATAGGTGTGTTTGTGTCATTGGATGATCAATTAGGTCATTTTCGTCCTCCCTAGGCATATTCTTGTCCAATTAGGGTTTTTAACCAATCTTGTGCATCCGATAAGTTTGTTTGTGTCATTGAATTAATATGTAGGTCATTTTCGTCCTCCCAAGGTATATTCTTGTCCAATTAGGGTTTTTAACCAATCTTGTGCATCCAATAGGTGTGTTTGTGTCATTGGATGATCAATTAGGTTATTTTCGTCGTCCCTAGGCTTATTCTTGTCCAATTAGGGTTTTTAACTAATCTTGTGCATCCAATAAGTTCATTTGTTTCATTGGATGATTAATTAGGTCATTTTCGTCCTCCCTAGGCATATTCTTGTCCAATTAGGGTTTTTAACCAATCTTGTGCATCCAATAGGTGTGTTTGTGTCATTGGATGATCAATTAGGTTATTTTCGTCCTCCCTAGGCATATTCTTGTCCAATTAGGGTTTTTAACCAATCTTGTGCATCCAATAGGTGTGTTTGTGTCATTGGATGATCAATTAGGTCATATTCGTCCTCCCTAGGCTTATTCTTGTCCAATTAGGGTTTTTAACCGATCTTGTGCATCCAATAGGTGTGTTTGTGTTTGGATGATTAATTAGGTCATTTTCGTCCTGCCTAGGCATATTCTTGTCCAATTAGGGTTTTTAACCAATCTTGTGCATCCAATTGGTGTGTTTGTGTCATTGGATGATCAATTAGGTCATTTTCGTCCTCCCTAGGCTTATTCTTGTCCAATTAGGGTTTTTAACCGATCTTGTGCATCCAATAGGTGTGTTTGTGTTTGGATGATTAATTAGGTCATTTTCGTCCTGCCTAGGCATATTCTTGTCCAATTAGGGTTTTTAACGAATCTTGTGCATACAATAGGTGTGTTTGTTTCATTGGATTATCAATTAGGTCATTTTCGTCCTCCCTAGGCATATTCTTGTCCAATTAGGTTTTAAACCAATCTTGTGCTTCCAATAGGTGTGTTTGTGTCATTGGATGATCAATTAGGTCATTTTCGTCCTCCCAAGCCATATTCTTGTCCAATTAGGGTTTTAAACCAATCTTGTGCATCCAATAGGTGTGTTTGTGTCATTGGATGATCAATTAGGTCATTTTCGTCCTCCCTAGGCTTATTCTTGTCCAATTAGGGTTTTTAACCAATCTTGTGTATCCAATAGGTGTGTTTGTGTCATTGGATGATCAATTAGGTCATTTTCGTCCTCCCTAAGCTTATTCTTGTCCAATTAGGGTTTTTAACCAATCTTGTGCATCCGATAAGTTTGTTTGTGTCATTGAATTAATATTTAGGTCATTTTCGTCCTCCCTATGCATATTCTTGTCCAATTAGGGTTTTTAACCAATCTTGTGCATCCAATTGGTGTGTTTGTGTCATTGGATGATCAATTAGGTCATTTTCGTCCTCCCTAGGCTTATTCTTGTCCAATTAGGGTTTTTAACCGATCTTGTGCATCCAATAGGTGTGTTTGTGTTTGGATGATTAATTAGGTCATTTTCGTCCTGCCTAGGCATATTCTTGTCCAATTAGGGTTTTTAACCAATCTTGTGCATACAATAGGTGTGTTTGTTTCATTGGATTATCAATTAGGTCATTTTCGTCCTCCCTAGGCATATTCTTGTCCAATTAGGTTTTAAACCAATCTTGTGCTTCCAATAGGAGTGTTTGTGTTTGGATGATTAATTAGGTCATTTTCGTCCTGCCTAGGCATATTCTTGTCCAATTAGGGTTTTTAACCAATCTTGTGCATACAATAGGTGTGTTTGTTTCATTGGATTATCAATTAGGTCATTTTCGTCCTCCCTAGGCATATTCTTGTCCAATTAGGTTTTAAACCAATCTTGTGCTTCCAATAGGTGTGTTTGTGTCATTGGATGATCAATTAGGTCATTTTCGTCCTCCCTAGCCATATTCTTGTCCAATTAGGGTTTTTAACCAATCTTGTGCATCCAATAGGTGTGTTTGTGTCATTGGAT
>JBBPBR010001825.1:0-23921 GCA_037974775.1 Cicer pinnatifidum | reverse complement strand
TTAATCCAATGACACAAATGAACTTATTGGATGCACAAGATTAGTTAAAAACCCTAATTGGACAAGAATAAGCCTAGGGAGGACGAAAATGACCTAATTGATCATCCAATGACACAAACACACCTATTGGAAGAACAAGATTGGTTAAAAACCCTAATTGGACAAGAATATGCCTAGGGAGGACGAAAATGACCTAACTGTTAATCCAATGACACAAATGAACTTATTGGATGCACAAGATTGGTTAAAAACCCTAATTGGACAAGAATAAGCCTAGGGAGGACGAAAATGACCTAATTGATCATCCAATGACACAAACACACCTATTGGATGCACAAGATTGGTTAAAAACCCTAATTGGACTAGAATATGCCTAGGGAGGACGAAAATGACCTAAATATTAATTGAATGACACAAACAAAGTTATTGGATGCACAAGATTGGTTAAAAACCCTAATTGGACAAGAATAAGCCTAGGGAGGAAGAAAATGACCTAATTGATCATCCAATGACACAAACACACCTATTAGATGCACAAGATTGGTTAAAAACCATAATTGGACAAGAATATGCCTAGGGAAGACGAAAATGACCTAATTGATCATCCAATGACACAAACACACCTATTGGATGCACAACATTGGTTAAAAACCCTAATTGGACAAGAATATGCCTAGGGAGGACGAAAATGACCTAAATATTAATTCAATGACACAAACAAACTTATCGGATGCACAAGATTGGTTAAAAACCCTAATTGGACAAGAATAAGCTTAGGGAGGACGAAAATGACCTAATTGATCATCCAATGACACAAACACACCTATTGGATGCACAAGATTGGTTAAAAACCCTAATTGGACAAGAATAAGCCTAGGGAGGACGAAAATGACCTAATTGATCATCCAATGACACAAACACACCTATTGGATGCACAAGATTGGCTAAAAACCCTAATTGGACAAGAATATGGCTAGGGAGGACGAAAATGACCTAATTGATCATCCAATGACACAAACACACCTATTGGAAGCACAAGATTGGTTTAAAACCTAATTGGACAAGAATATGCCTAGGGAGGACGAAAATGACCTAATTGATAATCCAATGAAACAAACACACCTATTGTATGCACAAGATTCGTTAAAAACCCTAATTGGACAAGAATATGCCTAGGCAGGACGAAAATGACCTAATTAATCATCCAAACACAAACACACCTATTGGATGCACAAGATCGGTTAAAAACCCTAATTGGACAAGAATAAGCCTAGGGAGGACGAAAATGACCTAATTGATCATCCAATGACACAAACACACCTATTGGATGCACAAGATTGGTTAAAAACCCTAATTGGACAAGAATATGCCTAGGGAGGACGAAAATGACCTAATTGATCATCGAATGACACAAATGAACTTATTGGATGCACAAGATTAGTTAAAAACCCTAATTGGACAAGAAGAAGCCTAGGGAGGACGAAAATAACCTAATTGATCATCCAATGACACAAACACACCTATTGGATGCACAAGATTGGTCTAAAACTCTAATTGGACAAGAATATGCCTAGGGAGGACGAAAATGACCTAAATGTTAATCCAATGACACAAATGAACTTATTGGATGCACAAGATTGGTTAAAAACCCTAATTGGACAAAAATAAGCCTAGGGAGGACGAAAATGACCTAAATGTTAATCCAATGACACAACTCAACTTATTGGATGCACAAGATTCGTTAAAAACCCTAATTGGGCAAGAATAAGCCTATGGAGGACGAAAATGACCTAATTGATCAACCAATGACACAAACACACCTATTGGATGCACAAGATTGGTTAAAAACCCTAATTGGACAAGAATATGCCTAGGGAGGACGAAAATTACCTAATTGATCATCCAATGACACAAACACACCTATTGGATGCACAAGATTGGTTAAAAACCCTAATTGGACAAGAATAAGCCTAGGGAGGACGAAAATGACCTAATTGATCATCCAATGACACAAACACACCTATTGGATGCACAAGATTGGTTAAAAACCCTAATTGGACAAGAATATGCCTAGGGAGGACAAAAATGACCTAATTGATCATCCAATGACACAAATGAACTTATTGGTTGCACAAGATTAGTTAAAAACCCTAATTGGACAAGAATAAGCCTAGGGAGGACGAAAATAACCTAATTGATCATCCAATGACACAAACACACCTATTGGATGCACAAGATTGGTCTAAAACTCTAATTGGACAAGAATATCCCTAGGGAGGACGAAAATTACCTAAATGTTAATCCAATGACACAAATGAACTTATTGGATGCACAAGATTGGTTAAAAACCCTAATTGGACAAGAATAAGCCTAGGGAGGACGAAAATGACCTAATTGATCATCCAATGACACAAACACACCTATTGGATGCACAAGATTGGTTAAAAACCCTAATTGGACAAGAATATGCCTAGGGAGGACGAAAATGACCTAAATATTAATTCAATGACACAAACAAAGTTATTGGATGCACAAGATTGATTAAAAACCCTAATTTGACAAGAATAAGTCTAGGTAGGACGAAAATGACCTAATTGATCATCCAATGACACAAACACACCTATTGGATGCACAAGATTGGTTAAAAACCCTAATTGGACATGAATAAGCCTAGGGACGACGAAAACGACCTAATTGATCATCCATTGACACAAACACACCTATTGGATGAACAAGATTGGTTAAAAACCCTAATTGGACAAGAATAAGCCTAGGGAGGACGAAAATGACCTAATTGATCATCCAATGACACAAACACACCTATTGGATGCACAAGATTGGTTAAAAACCCTAATTGGACAAGAATATGCCTAGGGAGGACGAAAATGACCTAAATATTAATTCAATGACACAAACAAAGTTATTGGATGCACAAGATTGGTTAAAAACCCTAATTGGACAAGAATAAGCCTAGGGAGGACGAAAATGACCTAATTGATCATCCAATGACACAAACACACCTATTGGATGCACAAGATTGGTTAAAAACCCTAATTGGACAAGAATAAGCCTAGGGAGGACGAAAATGATCTAATTGATCATCCAATGACACAAAAACACCTATTAGATGCACAAGATTGGTTTAAAACCCTAGTTGGACAAGAATATGCCTAGGGAGGACAAAAATGACCTAATTGATCATCCAATGACACAAATGAACTTATTGGATGCACAAGATTAGTTAAAAACCCTAATTGGACAAGAATAAGCCTATGGAGGACGAAAATGACCTAATTGATCATCCAATGACACAAACACACCTATTGGAAGCACAAGATTGGTTAAAAACCCTAATTGGACAAGAATATGCCTAGGGAGGACGAAAATGACCTAACTGTTAATCCAATGACACAAATGAACTTATTGGATGCAAAAGATTAGTTAAAAACCCTAATTGGACAAGAATAAGCCTATGGAGGACGAAAATGACCTAATTGATCATCCAATGACACAAACACACCTATTGGAAGCACAAGATTGGTTAAAAACCCTAATTGGACAAGAATATGCCTAGGGAGGACGAAAATGACCTAACTGTTAATCCAATGACACAAATGAACTTATTGGATGCACAAGATTGGTTAAAAACCCTAATTGGACAAGAATATGCCTAGGGAGGACGAAAATGACCTAAATGTTAATCCAATGACACAAATGAACTTATTGGATGCACAAGATTGGTTAAAAACCCTAATTGGACAAGAATATGCCTAGGGAGGACGAAAATAACCTAATTGATCATCCAATGACACAAATGAACTTATTGGATGCACAAGATTGGTTAAAAACCCTAATTGGACAAGAATAGGCCTAGGGAGGACGAAAATGACCTAATTGATCATCCAATGACACAAACACACCTATTGGATGCACAAGATTGGTTACCAACCCTGATTGGACAAGAATAAGCCTAGGGAGGACGAAAATGACCTAATTGATCATCCAATGACACAAACACACCTATTGGATGCACAAGATTGGTTAAAAACCCTAATTGGACAAGAATATGCCTAGGGAGGACGAAAATGACCTCAATGTAAATCCAATGACACAAATGAACTTATTGGATGCACAAGATTGGTTAAAAACCCTAATTGGACAAGAATAAGCCTAGGGAGGACGAAAATGACCTAATTGATCATCCAATGACACAAACACACCTATTGGATGCACAAGATTGGTTAAAAACCCTAATTGGACAAGAATATGCCTAGGGAGGACGAAAATGACCTAAATGTTAATCCGATGACACAAATGAACTTATTAGATGTACAAGATTGGTTAAAAACCCTAATTGGACAAGAATAAGCCTAGGGAGGACGAAAATGACCTAATTGATCATCCAATGACACAAACACACCTATTGGATGCACAAGATTGGTTAAAAACCCTAATTGGACAAGAATATGCCTAGGGAGGACGAAAATGACCTAAATATTAATTCAATGACACAAACAAAGTTTTTGGATGCACAAGATTGGTTAAAAACCCTAATTGGACAAGAATAAGCATAGAAAGGACGAAAATGACCTAATTGATCATCCAATGACACAAACACACCTATTGGATGCACAAGATTGGTTAAAAACCCTAATTGGACAAGAATATGCCTAGGGAGGACGAAAATGACCTAAATGTTAATCCATTGACACAAATGAACTTATTGGATGCACAAGATTGGTTAAAAACCCTAATTGGACAAGAATAAGCATATAAAGGACGAAAATGACCTAATTGATCATCCAATGACACAAACACACCTATTGGAAGCACAAGATTGGTTAAAAACCCTAGTTGGACAAGAATATGCCTAGGGAGGACGAAAATGACCTAATTGATCATCCAATGAAACAAATGAACTTATTGGATGCACAAGATTGGCTAAAAACCCTAATTGGACAAGAATAAGCATAGAAAGGACGAAAATGACCTAATTGATCATCCAATGACACAAATGAACTTATTGGATGCACAAGATTTGTTAAAAACCCTAATTGGACAAGAATAAGCCTAGGGAGGACGAAAATGACCTAATTGATCATCCAATGACACAAACACACCTATTGGATGCACAAGATTGGTTAAAAACCCTAATTGGACAAGAATATGCCTAGGGAGGACGAAAATGACTTAAATATTAATTCAATGACACAAACAAAGTTATTGGATGCACAAGATTGGTTAAAAACCCTAATTTGACAAGAATAAGTCTAGGGAGGACGAAAATGACCTAATTGATCATCCAATGACACAAACACACCTATTGGATGCACAAGATTGGTTAAAAACCCTAATTGGACAAGAATAAGCCTAGGGAGGACGAAAATGACCTAATTGATCATCCAATGACACAAACACACCAATTGGATGCACTAATTGGTTAAAAACCCTAATTGGACAAGAATAAGCCTAGGGAGAACGAAAATGACCTAATTGATCATCCAATGACACAAATGAACTTATTGGATGCACAAGATTTGTTAAAAACCCTAATTGGACAAGAATAAGCCTAGGGAGGACGAAAATGACCTAATTGATCATCCAATGACACAAAAACACCTATTGGAAGCACAAGATTGGTTAAAAACCCTAGTTGGACAAGAATATGCCTAGGGAGGACGAAAATGACCTAATTGATCATCCACTGACACAAATGAACTTATTGGATGCACAAGATTGGTTAAAAACCCTAATTGGACAAGAATAAGCATATAAAGGACGAAAATGACCTAATTGATCATCCAATGACACAAACACACCTATTGGATGCACAAGAATGGTTAAAAACCCTAATTGGATAAGAATATGCCTAGGGAGGATGAAAATGACCTAATTGATCATCCAATGACACAAACACACCTATTGGATGCACAAGATTGGTTAAAAACCCTAATTGGACAAGAATAAGCCTAGGGAGGACGAAAATGACCTAATTGATCATCCAATGACACAAACACACCAATTGGATGCACTGATTGGTTAAAAACCATAATTGGATAAGAATATGCCTAGGGAGGACGAAAATGACCTAATTGATCATCCAATGACACAAATGAACTTATTGGATGCACAAGATTGGTTAAAAACCCTAATTGGACAAGAATCAGCATAAAAAGGACGAAAATGACCTAATTGATCATCCAATGACACAAATGAACTTATTGGATGCACAAGATTTGTTAAAAACCCTAATTGGACAAGAATAAGCCTAGGGAGGACGAAAATGACCTAATTGATCATCCAATGACACAAACACACCTATTGGATGCACAAGATTGGTTAAAAACCCTAATTGGACAAGAATAAGCCTAGGGAGGACGAAAATGACCTAATTGATCATCCAATGACACAAACACACCTATTGGATGCACAAGATTGGTTTAAAACCCTAATTGGACAAGAATATGCCTAGGGAGGACGAAAATGACTTAAATATTAATTCAATGACACAAACAAAGTTATTGGATGCACAAGATTGTTTAAAAACCCTAATTTGACAAGAATAAGTCTAGGGAGGACGAAAATGACCTAATTGATCATCCAATGACACAAACACACCTATTGGATGCACAAGATTGGTTAAAAACCCTAATTGGACAAGAATAAGCCTAGGGAGGACGAAAATGACCTAATTGATCATCCAATGACACAAACACACCAATTGGATGCACTGATTGGTTAAAAACCCTAATTGGACAAGAATAAACCTAGGGAGGACGAAAATGACCTAATTGATCATCCAATGACACAAATGAACTTATTGGATGCACAAGATTTGTTAAAAACCCTAATTGGACAAGAATAAGCCTAGGGAGGACGAAAATGACCTAACTGATCATCCAATGACACAAACACACCTATTGGAAGCACAAGATTGGTTAAAAACCCTAGTTGGACAAGAATATGCCTAGGGAGGACGAAAATGACCTAATTGATCATCCAATGACACAAATGAACTTATTGGATGCACAAGATTGGTTAAAAACCCTAATTGGACAAGAATAAGCATATAACGGACGAAAATGACCTAATTGATCATCCAATGACACAAACACACCTATTGGATGCACAAGAATGGTTAAAAACCCTAATTGGATAAGAATATGCCTAGGGAGGACGAAAATGACCTAATTGATCATCCAATGACACAAACACACCTATTGGATGCACAAGATTGGTTAAAAACCCTAATTGGACAAGAATAAGCCTAGGGAGGACGAAAATGACCTAATTGATCATCCAATGACACAAACACACCTATTGGATGCACAAGAATGGTTAAAAACCCTAATTGGATAAGAATATGCCTAGGGAGGACGAAAATGACCTAAATGATCATCCAATGACACAAATGAACTTATTGGATGCACAAGATTGGTTAAAAACCATAATTGGACAAGAATAAGCATAGAAAGGACGAAAATGACCTAATTGATCATCCAATGACACAAATGAACTTATTGGATGCACAAGATTTGTTAAAAACCCTAATTGGACAAGAATAAGCCTAGGGAGGACGAAAATGACCTAATTGATCATCCAATGACACAAACACACCTATTGGATGCACAAGATTGGTTAAAAACCCTAATTGGACAAGAATATGCCTAGGGAGGACGAAAATGACTTAAATATTAATTCAATGACACAAACAAAGTTATTGGATGCACAAGATTGGTTAAAAACCCTAATTGGACAAGAATATTCCTAGGGAGGACTAAAATGACCTAAATGTTAATCCAATGACACAAATGAACTTATTGGATGCACAACATTGGTTAAAAACCCTAATTGGATAAGAGTAAGCCTAGGAAGGACGAAAATAACCTAATTGATCATCCAATGACACAAACACACCTATTGGATGCACAAGATTGGTTAAAAACCCTAATTGGACAAGAATAAGCCTAGGGAGGATGAAAATGACCTAATTGATCATCCAATGACACAAATGAACTTATTGGATGCACAAGATTTGTTAAAAACCATAATTGGACAAGAATAAGCCTAGGGAGGACGAAAATGACCTAATTGATCATCCAATGACACAAACACAGCTATTGGATGCACAAGATTTGTTAAAAACCCTAATTGGACAAGAATAAGCCTATGGAGGACGAAAATGACCTAAATATTTATTCAATGACACAAACAAAGTTATTGGATGCACAAGATTGGTTAAAAACCCTAATTTGACAAGAATAAGTCTAGGGAGGACGAAAATGACCTAATTGATCATCCAATGACACAAACACACCTATTGGATGCACAAGATTGGTTAAAAACCCTAATTGGACAAGAATAAGCCTAGGGAGGACGAAAATGACCTAATTGATCATCCAATGACACAAACACACCTATTGGATGCACAAGATTGGTTAAAAACCCTAATTGGAAAAGAATATGCCAAGGGAGGACGAAAATGACCTAATTGATCATCCAATGACACAAACACACCTATTGGATGCACAAAATTGGTTAAAAACCCTAGTTGGACAAGAATATGCCTAGGGAGGACGAAAATGACATAATTGATCATCCAATGACACAAATGAACTTATTGGATGCACAAGATTTGTTAAAAACCCTAATTGGACAAGAATAAGCCTAGGGAGGACGAAAATGACCTAATTGATCATCCAATGACACAAACACACCTATTAGATGCACAAGATTGGTTTAAAACCCTAGTTGGACAAGAATATGCCTAGGGAGGACGAAAATGACCTAATTGATCCTCCAATGACACAAACACACCTATTGTAAGCACAAGATTGGTTAAAAACCCTAATTGGACAAGAATATGCCTAGGGAGGACGAAAATGACCTAAATATTAATTGAATGACACAAACAAAGTTATTGGATGCACAAGATTGGTTAAAAACCCTAATTGGACAAGAATAAGCCTAGGGAGGAAGAAAATGACCTAATTGATCATCCAATGACACAAACACACCTATTAGATGCACAAGATTGGTTAAAAACCATAATTGGACAAGAATATGCCTAGGGAGGACGAAAATGACCTAATTGATCATCCAATGACACAAACACACCTATTGGATGCACAACATTGGTTAAAAACCCTAATTGGACAAGAATATGCCTAGGGAGGACGAAAATGACCTAAATATTAATTCAATGACACAAACAAAGTTATTGGATGCACAAGATTGGTTAAAAACACTAATTGGACAAGAATAAGCCTAGGGAGAATGAAAATGACCTAATTGATCATCCAATGACACAAACACACCTATTAGATGCACAAGATTGGTTTAAAACCCTAGTTGGACAAGAATATGCCTAGGGAGGACGAAAATGACCTAATTGATCATCCAATGACACAAACACACGTATTGGAAGCACAAGATTGGTTAAAAACCCTAATTGGACAAGAATATGCCTAGGGAGGACGAAAATGACCTAACTGTTAATCCCATGACACAAATGAACTTATTGGATGCACAAGATTGGTTAAAAACCCTAATTGGACAAGAATAAGCCTAGGGAGGACCAAAATGACCTAATTGATCATCCAATGACACAAACACACCTATTGGATGCACAAGATTGGTTAAAAACCCTAATTGGACAAGAATATGCCTAGGGAGGACGAAAATCACCTAAATATTAATTCAATGAAACAAACAAAGTTATTGGATGCACAAGATTGGTTAAAAACCTTAATTGGACAAGAATAAGCTTAAGGAGGACGAAAATGACCTAATTGATCATCCAATGACACAAACACACCTATTGGATGCAAAAGATTGGTTAAAAACCCTAATTGGAAAAGATGATGCCTAGGGAGGACAAAAATGACCTAAATATTAATTCAATGACACAAACAAACATATTGGATGCACAAGATTGGTTAAAAACCCTAATTGGACAAGAATAAGCCTAGGGAGGACGAAAATGACCTAATTGATCATCCAATGACACAAACAAACCTATTGGATGCACAAGATTGGTTAAAAACCCTAATTGGACAAGAATAAGCCTAGTGTGGACGAAAATGACCTAATTGATCATCCAATGACACAAACACACCTATTGGAAGCACAAGAATGGTTAAAAACCCTAATTGGACAAGAATATGCCTATGGAGGACGAAAATGACCTAAATGTTTATCCAATGACACAAATGAATTTATTGGATGCACAAGATTGGTTAAAAACCCTAATTGGGCAAGAATAAGCCTAGGGAGGACGAAAATGACCTAATTGATCATCCAATGACACAAACACACCTATTGGATGCATAAGATTGGTTAAAAACTTTAATTGGACAAGAATATGCCTAGGGAGGACGAAAATGACCTAAATATTAATTCAATGACACAATATAAGTTATTGGATGCACAAGATTGGTTAAAAACCCTAATTGGACAAGAATAAGACTAGGGAGGACGAAAATGACCTAATTGATCATCCAATGACACAAACACACCTATTGGATGCACAAGATTGGTTAAAAACCCTAATTGGACAAGAATAAGCCTAGGGAGGACGAAAATGACCTAATTGATCATCCAATGACACAAACACACCTATTGGATGCACAAGATTGGTTAAAAACCCTAATTGGACAAGAATATGCCTAGGGAGGACGAAAATGACCTAAATGTTAATCCAATGACACAAATGAACGTATTGGATGCAAAAGATTGGTTAAAAACCCTAATTGGACAAGAATAAGCCTAGGGAGGGCGAAAATCACCTAATTGATCATCCAATGACAAAAACACGCCTATTGGATGCACAAGATTGGTTAAAAACCCTAATTGGACAAGAATATGCCTAGGGAGGACGAAAATGACCTAAATATTAATTCAATGACACAAACAAAGTTATTGGATGCACAAGATTGGTTAAAAACCCAATTTGGACAAGAATAAGCCTAGGGAGGGCGAAAATGACCTAATTGATCATCCAATGACACAAACACACCTATTGGATGCACAAGATTGGTTAAAAACCCTAATTGGACAAGAATATGCCTAGGGAGGAAGAAAATGACCTAAATATTAATTCAATGACACAAACAAAGTTATTGGATGCACAAGATTGGTTAAAAACCCTAATTGGATAAGAATAAGCCTAGGGAGGACGAAGATGACCTAATTGATCATCCAATGACACAAACACACCTATTGGAAGCACAAGATTGGTTAAAAACCCTAATTGGACAAGAATATGCCTAGGGAGGACGAAAATGACCTAAATGTTAATCCAATGACACAAATGAACTTATTGGATGCACAAGATTGGTTAAAAACCCTAATTGGACAAGAACAAGCCTAGGGAGGACGATAATGACCTAAATGCTAATCCAATGACACAACTCAACTTATTGGATGCACAAGATTGGTTAAAAACCCTAATTGGACAAGAATAAGCCTAGGGAGGACGAAAATGACCTAATTGATCATCCAATGACACAAACACACCTATTGGATGCACAAGATTGGTTAAAAACCCTAATTGGACAAGAATAAGCCTAGGGAGGACGAAAATGACCTAATTGATCATCCAATGGCACAAACACACCTATTGGATGCACAAGATTGGTTTAAAACCCTAGTTGGAGAAGAATATGCCAAGGGTGGACGAAAATGACCTAATTGATCATCCAATGACACAAATGAACTTATTGGATGCACAAGATTGGTTAAAAACCCTAATTGGACAAGAATAAGCCTAGGGAGGACGAAAATGACCTAATTGATCATCCAATGACACAAACACACCTATTGGATGCACAAGATTGGTTAAAAACCCTAATTGGACAAGACTATGCCTATGGAGGTCGAAAATGACCTAAATATTAATTCAATGACACAAACAAAGTTATTGGATGCACAAGATTGGTTAAAAACCCTAATTGGACAAGAATAAGCCTAGGGAGGACGAAAATGACCTAATTGATCATCCAATGACACAAACACACCTATTGGATGCACAAGATTGGTTAAAAACCCTAATTGGACAAGATAAAGCCTAGGGAGGACGAAAATGACCTAATTGATCATCCAATGACACAAACACACCTATTGGATGCACAAGATTGGTTAAAAACCCTAATTGGACAAGAATATGCCTAGGGAGGACGAAAATGACCTAAATGCTAATCCAATGAGACAAATGAACTTATTGGATGCACAAGATTGGTTAAAAACCCTAATTGGACAAGAATAAGCCTAGGGAGGACGAAAATGACCTAATTGATCATCCAATGACACAAACACACCTATTGGATGCACAAGATTGGTTAAAAACCCTAATTGGACAAGAATAAGCCTAGGGAGGACGAAAATGACCTGAATGTTAATCCAATGACACAAATCAACTTATTGGATGCACAAGATTGGTTAAAAACCCTAATTGGGCAAGAATAAGCCTAGGGAGGACGAAAATGACCTAAATGTTAATCCAATGACACAAATGAACTTATTGGATGCACAAGATTGGTTAAAAACCCTAATTGGACAAGAATAAGCCTAGGGAGGACGAAAATGACCTAATTGATCATCCAATGACACAAACAAACCTATTGGGTGCACAAGATTGGATAAAAACCCTAATTGGACAAGAATATGCCTAGGGAGGAGGAAAATTACCTAAATATTAATTCAATGACACAAACAAAGTTATTGGATGCACAAGATTGGTTAAAAACCCTAATTGGACAAGAATAAGCCTAGGGAGGACGAAAATGACCTAATTGATCATCCAATGACACAAACGCACCTATTGGATGCACAAGATTGGTTAAAAACCCTAATTGGACAAGAATAAGCCTAGTGAGGACGAAAATGACCTAATTGATCATCCAATGACACAAACACACCTATTGGAAGCACAAGAATGGTTAAAAACCCTAATTGGAAAAGAATATGCCTATGGAGGACGAAAATGACCTAAATGTTAATCCAATGTCACAAATGAACTTATTGGATGCACAAGATTGGTTAAAAACCCTAATTGGGCAAGAATAAGCCTGGGGAGGACGAAAATGACCTAATTGATCATCCAATGACACAAACACACCTATTGGAAGCACAAGAATGGTTAAAAACCCTAATTGGACAAGAATATGCCTATGGAGGACGAAAATGACCTAAATGTTAATCCAATGACACAAATGAACTTATTGGATGCACAAGATTGGTTAAAAACCCTAATTGGGCAAGAATAAGCCTGGGGAGGACGAAAATGACCTAATTGATCATCCAATGACACAAACACACCTATTGGAAGCACAAGAATGGTTAAAAACCCTAATTGGACAAGAATATGCCTATGGAGGACGAAAATGACCTAAATGTTAATCCAATGACACAAACGAACTTATTGGATGCACAAGATTGGTTAAAAACCCTAATTGGACAAGAATAAGCCTAGGGAGGACGAAAATGACCTAATTGATCATCCAATGACACAAACACACCTATTGGATGCACAAGATTGGTTAAAAACCCTAATTGGACAAGAATAAGCCTAGGGAGGACGAAAATGACCTAATTGATCATCCAATGGCACAAACACACCTATTGGATGCACAAGATTGGTTTAAAACCCTAGTTGGAGAAGAATATGCCAAGGGTGGACGAAAATGACCTAATTGATCATCCAATGACACAAATGAACTTATTGGATGCACAAGATTGGTTAAAAACCCTAATTGGACAAGAATAAGCCTAGGGAGGACGAAAATGACCTAATTGATCATCCAATGACACAAACACACCTATTGGATGCACAAGATTGGTTAAAAACCCTAATTGGACAAGAATAAGCCTAGGGAGGATGAAAATAACTTAATTGATCATCCAATGACACAAACCCACCTATTGGATGCACAAGATTGGTTAAAAACCCTAATTGGACAAGAATATGTCTAGGGAGGACGAAAATGACCTAAATGTTAATCCAATGACACAAACACACCTATTGGATGCACAAGATTGGTTAAAAACCCTAATTGGACAATAATATGCCTAGGGAGGACGAAAATGAACTAAATGTTAATCCAATGACACAAATGAACTTATTGGATGCACAAGATTGGTTAAAAACCCTAATTGGACAAGAATAAGCCTAGGGAGGACGAAAATGACCTAATTGATCATCCAATGACACAAACACACCTATTGGATGCACAAGATTGGTTAAAAACCCTAATTGGACAAGAATATGCCTAGGGAGGACGAAAATGACCTCATTGTTCATCCAATGACACAAACACACCTATTGGATGCACAAGATTGGTTAAAAACCCTAATTGGACAAGAATAAGCCTAGGGAGAACGAAAATGACCTAAATGTTAATCCAATGATACAACTCAACTTATTGGATGCACAAGATTGGTTAAAAACCCTAATTGGACAAGAATATGCCTAGGGAGGACGAAAATGACCTAAATGTTAATCCAATGACACAAATGAACTTATTGGATGCACAAGATTGGTTAAAAACCCTAATTGGACAAGAATAAGCCTAGGGAGGACAAAAATGACCTAATTGATTATCCAATGACACAACCACACCTATTGGATGCACAAGATTGGTTAAAAACCCTAATTGGACAAGAATATGCCAACGGAGGACGAAAATGACCTAAATGTTAATCCAATAACACAAATGAACTTATTGGATGCACAAGATTGGTTAAAAACCCTAATTGGACAAGAATATGCCTAGGGAGGACGAAAATGACCTAAATGTTAATCCAATGACACAAATGAACTTATTGGATGCACAAGATTGGTTAAAAACCCTAATTGGACAAGAATAAGCCTAGGGAGGACGAAAATAACCTAATTGAACATCCAATGACACAAACACACCTATTGTATGCACAAGATTGGTTAAAAACCCTAATTGGACAAGAATATGCCTAGGGAGGACGAAAATGACCTAAATATTAATTAAAGGACACAAACAAAGTTATTGGATGCACAAGATTGGTTAAAAACCCTAATTGGACAAGAATAAGCCTAGGGAGGACGAAAATGACCTAATTGATCATCCAATGACACAAACACACCTATTGGATGCACAAGATTGGTTAAAAACCCTAATTGGACAAGAATATGCCTAGGGAGGACGAAAATAACCTAAATATTAATCCAATGACACAACTCAACTTATTGGATGCACAAGATTGGTTAAAAACCCTAATTGGACAAGAATAAGCCTAGGGAGGACGAAAATGACCTAATTGATCATCCAATGACACAAACACACCTATTGGATGCACAAGATTGGTTAAAAACCCTAATTGGACAAGAATATGCCTAGGGAGGACGAAAATGACCTAATTGATCATCCAATGACACAAATGAACTTATTGGATGCACAAGATTAGTTAAAAACACTAATTGGACAAGAATAAGCCTAGGGAGGACGAAAATAACCTAACTGATCATCCAATGACACAAACACACCTATTGGATGCACAAGATTGGTCTAAATAATTGGATAAGAATATGCCTAGGGAGGACGAAAATGACCTAAATATTAATCCAATGACACAAATGAACTTATTGGATGCACAAGATTGGTTAAAAACCCTAATTGGACAAGAATAACCCTAGGGAGGACGAAAATGACCTAAATGTTAATCCAATGACACAACTCAACTTATTGGATGCACAAGATTGGTTAAAAACCCTAATTGGACAAGAATAAGCCTAGGGAGGACGAAAATGACCTAATTGATCATCCAATGACACAAACACACCTATTGGATGCACAAGATTGGTTAAAAACCATAATTGGACAAGAATAACCCTAGAGAGGACGAAAATGACCTAAATGTTAATCCAATGACACAAATCAACTTATTGGATGCACAAGATTGGTTAAAAACCCTAACTGGACAAAAATAAGCCTAGGGATGACGAAAATGACCTAATTGATCATCCAATGACACAAACACACCTATTTGATGCACAAGATTGGTTAAAAACCCTAATTGAACAAGAATATGCCTAGGGAGGACGAAAATGACCTAAATGTAAATCCAATGACGCAAATGAACTTATTGGATGCACAAGATTGGTTAAAAACCCTAATTGGACAAGAATAAGCCTAGGGAGGACGAAAATGACCTAAATGTTAATCCAATGACACAACTCAACTTATTGGATGCACAAGATTGGTTAAAAACCCTAATTGGACAAGAATAAGCCTAGGGAGGACGAAAATGACCTAATTGATAATCCAATGACACAAACACACCTATTGGATGCACAAGATTGGTTAAAAACCCTAATTGGACAAGAATATGCCTAGGGAGGACGAAAATGACGTAATTGATCATCCAATGACACAAACACACCTATTGGATGCACAAGATTGGTTAAAAACCCTAATTGGACAAGAATATGCCTAGGGAGAACGAAAATGACCTAAATATTAATTCAATGACACAAACAAACTTATTGGATGCACAAGATTGGTTAAAAACCCTAATTGGACAAGAATATGCCTAGGGAGGACGAAAATGACCTAATTGATCATCCAATGACACAAACACACCTATTGGAAGCACAAGATTGGTTAAAAACCCTAATTGGACAAGAATATGCCTAGGGAGGACGAAAATGACCTAAATGTTAATCCAATGACACAAATGAACTTATTGGATGCACAAGATTGGTTAAAAACCCTAATTGGACAAGAATAAGCCTAGGGAGGACGAAAATGACCTAATTGATCATCCAATGACACAAATGAACTTATCGGATGCACAAGATTAGTTAAAAACCCTAATTGGACACGAATAAGTCTAGGGAGGAAGAAAATAAACTAATTGATCATCCAATGACACAAACACACCTATTGGACGCACAAGATTGGTTAAAAACCCTAATTGGACAAGAATATGCCTAGGGAGGACGAAAATGACCTAAATGTTAATCCAATGACACAAATGAACTTATTGGATGCACAAGATTGGTTAAAAACCCTAATTGGACAAGAATAAGCCTAGGGAGGACGAAAATGACCTAAATGCTAATCCAATGACACAACTCAACTTATTGGATGCACAAGATTGGTTAAAAACCCTAATTGGGCAAGAATAAGCCTAGGGAGGACGAAAATGACCTAAATGTTAATCCAATGACGCAAATGAACTTATTAGATGCACAAGATTGGTTAAAAACCCTAATTGGACAAAAATAAGCCTAGGGAGGACGAAAATGACCTAATTGATCATCCAATGACACAAACACTCCTATTGGAAGCACAAGATTGGTTAAAAACCCTAATTGGACAAGAATATGCCTAGGGAGGACGAAAATGACCTAACTGTTAATCCAATGACACAAATGAACTTATTGGATGCACAAGATTGGTTAAAAACCCTAATTGGACAAGAATAAGTCTAGGGAGGACGAAAATGACCTAATTGATCATCCAATGACACAAACACACCTATTGGATGCACAAGATTGGTCAAAAACCCTAATTGGACAAGAATATGCCTAGGGAGGACGTAAATGACCTAAATATTAATTCAATGACATAAACAAACTTATTGGATGCACAAGATTGGTTAAAAACCCTAATTGGACAAGAATAAGCCTAGGGAGGACGAAAATGACCTAATTGATCATCCATTGACACAAACACACCTATTGGATGCACAAGATTGGTTAAAAACCCTAACTGGACAAGAATATGCCTAGGGAGGACGAAAATGACCTAATTGATCATCCAATGACACAAACACACCTATTGGATGCACAAGATTGGTTAAAAACCCTAATTGGACAAGAATATGCCTAGGGAGGACGAATATGACCTAAATGTTAATCCAACAACACAAATGAACTTATTGGATGCACAAGATTGGTTAAAAACCCTAATTGGACAAGAATAAGCCTAGGGAGGACGAAAATGACCTAATTGATCATCCAATGACACAAACACACCTATTGGATGCACAAGATTGGTTAAAAACCCTAATTGGACAAGAATAACCCTAGGGAGGACGAAAATGACCTAATTGATCATCCAATGACACAAACACACCTATTGGATGCACAAGATTGGTTAAAAACCCTAATTGGACAAGAATAGGCCTAGGGATGACGAAAACGACCTAATTGATCATCCAATGACACAAACACACCTATTGGATGCACAAGATTGGTTAAAAACCCTAATTGGACAAGAATATGCCTAGGGAGGACGATAATGACCTAAATATTAATTTAATGACACAAACAAACTTATTGGATGCACAGGATTGGTTAAAAACCCTAATTGGACAAGAATAAGCCTAGGGAGGACGAAAATGACCTAATTGATCATCCAATGACACCAACACACCTATTGGATGCACAAGATTGGTTAAAAACCCTAGTTGGACAAGAACATGCCTAGGGAGGACGAAGATGACCTAATTGATCATCCAATGAAACCAATGAACTTATTGGATGCACAAGATTGGTTAAAAACCCTAATTGGAAAAGAATAAGCCTAGGGAGGACGAAAATGACCTAATTGATCATCCAATGACACAAACACACCTATTGGATGCACAAGATTGGTTAAAAACCCTAATTGGACAAGAATATGCCTAGGGAGGAGGAAAATGACCTAAATATTAATTCAATGACACAAACAAAGTTATTGGATGCACAAGATTGGTTAAAAACCCTAATTGGACAAGACTAAGCCTAGGGACGACGAAAATGACCTAATTGATCATCCAATGACACAAACACACCTATTGGATGCACAAGATTGGTTAAAAACCCTAATTGGACAAGAATATGCCTAGGGAGGACGAAAATGACCTAAATATTAATTCAATGACACAAACAAACTTATTGGATGCACAAGATTGGTTCAAAACCCTAATTGGACAAGAATAAGCCTAGGGAGGACGAAAATGACCTAAATGTTAAACCAATGACACAAACACACCTATTGGATGCACAAGATTGGTTAAAAACCCTAATTGGACAAGAATAAGCCTAGGGAGGACGAAAATGACCTAATTGATCATCCAATGACACAAACACACCTATTGGATGCACAAGATTGGTTAAAAACCCTAATTGGACAAGAATAAGCCTAGGGAGGACGAAAATGACCTAATTGATCATCCAATGACACAAACACACCTATTGGATGCACAAGATTGGTTTAAAACCCTAGTTGGACAAGAATATGCCTATGGAGGACGAAAATGACCAAATTTATCATCCAATGACACAAATGAACTTATTGGATGCACAAGATTGGTTAAAAACCCTAATTGGACAAGAATAAGCCTAGGGAGGACGAAAATGACCTAATTGATCATCCAATGACACAAACACACCTATTGGATGCACAAGATTGGTTAAAAACCCTAGTTGGACAAGAACATGCCAAGGGAGGACGAAAATCAGCTAATTGATGATCCAATGACACTAATGAACTTATTGGATGCACAAGATTGGTTAAAAACCCTAATTGGACAAGAATAAGCCTAGGGAGGACGAAAATGACCTAATTGATCATCCAATGACACAAACACACCTATTGGATGCACAAGATTGGTTAAAAACCCTAGTTGGACAAGAACATGCCTAGGGAGGACGAAGATGACCTAATTGATCATCCAATGAAACCAATGAACTTATTGGATGCACAAGATTGGTTAAAAACCCTAATTGGAAAAGAATAAGCCTAGGGAGGACGAAAATGACCTAATTGATCATTCAATGACACAAACACACCTATTGGATGCACAAGATTGGTTAAAAACCCTAACTGGACAAGAATATGCCTAGGGATGACGAAAATGACCTAATTGATCATCCAATGACACAAACACACCTATTGGATGCACAAGATTGGTTAAAAACCCTAATTGGACAAGAATATGCCTAGGAGGACGAATATGACCTAAATGTTAATCCAATAACACAAATGAACTTATTGGATGCACAAGATTGGTTGAAAACCCTAATTGGACAAGAATAAGCCTAGGGAGAACGAAAATGACCTAAATGTTAATCCAATGACACAACTCCACTTATTGGATGCACAAGATTGGTTAAAAACCCTAATTGGACAAGAATAAGCCTAGGGAGGACGAAAATGACCTAATTGATCAACCAATGACACAAACACACATATTGGATGCACAAGATTGGTTAAAAACCCTAATTGGACAAGAATAAGCCTAGGGAGGACGAAAATGACCTAATTGATCATCCAATGACACAAACACACCTATTGGATGCACAAGATTGGTTTAAAACCCTAGTTGAACATGAATATGCCTAGGGAGAACGAAAATGACCTAATTGATCATCCAATGACACAAATGAACTTATTGGATGCACAAGATTGGTTAAAAACCCTAATTGGACAAGAATAAGCCTAGGGAGGACGAAAATGACCTAATTGATCATCCAATGACACAAACACACCTATTGGATGCACAAGATTGGTTAAAAACCCTAATTGGACAAGAATAAGCCTAGGGAGGACGAAAATGACCTAATTGATCATCCAATGACACAAACACACCTATTGGATGCACAAGATTGGTTTAAAACCCTAGTTGGACAAGAATATGCCTATGGAGGACGAAAATGACCAAATTTATCATCCAATGACACAAATGAACTTATTGGATGCACAAGATTGGTTAAAAACCCTAATTGGACAAGAATAAGCCTAGGGAGGACGAAAATGACCTAATTGATCATCCAATGACACAAACACACCTATTGGATGCACAAGATTGGTTAAAAACCCTAGTTGGACAAGAACATGCCTAGGAAGGACGAAAATGACCTAATTGATCATCCAATGACACTAATGAACTTATTGGATGCACAAGATTGGTTAAAAACCCTAATTGGACAAGAATAAGCCTAGGGAGGACGAAAATGACCTAATTGATCATCCAATGACACAAACACACCTATTGGATGCACAAGATTGGTTAAAAACCCTAACTGGACAAGAATATGCCTAGGGAGGACGAATATGACCTAAATGTTAATCCAATAACACAAATGAACTTATTGGATGCACAAAATTGGTTAAAAACCCTAATTGGACAAGAATAAGCCTAGGGAGAACGAAAATGACCTAAATGTTAATCCAATGACACAACTCAACTTATTGGATGCACAAGATTGGTTAAAAACCCTAATTGGACAAGAATAAGCCTAGGGAGGACGAAAATGACCTAATTGATCATCCAATGACACAAACACACCTATTGGAGGCACAAGATTGGTTAAAAACCCTAGTTGGACAAGAATAAGCCTAGGGAGGACGAAAATGACCTAATTGATCATACAATGACACAAATGAACTTATTGGATGCACAAGATTGGTTAAAAACCCTAATTGGACAAGAATAAGCCTAGGGAGGACGAAAATGACCTAATTGATCATCCAATGACACAAACACACCTATTGGATGCACAAGATTGGTTAAAAAACCTAATTGGACAAGAATATTCCTAGGGAGGACGAAAATGACCTAAATGTTAATCCAATGACACAAATGAACTTTATTGGATGCACAAGATTGGTTAAAAACCCTAATTGGACAAGAATAAGCCTAGGGAGGACGAAAATGACCTAATTGATCATCCAATGACACAAACACACATATTGGATGCACAAGATTGGTTAAAAACCCTAACTGGACAAGAATATGCCTAGGGAGGACGAAAATGACCTAAATGTTAATCCAATGACACTAATGAACTTATTGGATGCACAAGATTGGTTAAAAACCCTAATTGGACAAGAATAAGCCTAGGGAGGACGAAAATGACCTAATTGATCATCCAATGACACAAACACACCTATTGGATGCACAAGATTGGTTAAAAACCCTAGTTGGACAAGAACATGTATAGGGAGGACGAAAATGACCTAATTGATCATCCAATGACACTAATGAACTTATTGGATGCACAAGATTGGTTAAAAACCCTAATTGGACAAGAATAAGCCTAGGGAGGACGAAAATGACCTAATTGATCATCTAATGACACAAACACACCTATTGGAGGCACAAGATTGGTTAAAAACCCTAGTTGGACAAGAATAAGCCTAGGGAGGACGAAAATGACCTAATTGATCATCGAATGACACAAATGAACTTATTGGATGCACAAGATTGGTTAAAAACCCTAATTGGACAAGAATAAGCCTAGGGAGGACGAAAATGACCTAATTGATCATCCAATGACACAAACACACCTATTGGATGCACAAGATTGGTTAAAAACCCTAATTGGACAAGAATATGCCTAGGGAGGACGAAAATGACCTAAATGTTAATCCAATGACACAAATGAACTTATTGGATGCACAAGATTGGTTAAAAACCCTAACTGGACAAGAATATGCCTAGGGAGGACGAAAATGACCTAATTGATCATCCAATGACACAAACACACCTATTGGAGGCACAAGATTGGTTAAAAACCCTAGTTGGACAAGAATAAGCCTAGGGAGGACGAAAATGACCTAATTGATCATCCAATGACACAAATGAACTTATTGGATGCACAAGATTGGTTAAAAACCCTAATTGGACAAGAATAAGCCTAGGGAGGACGAAAATGACCTAATTGATCATCCAATGACACAAACACACCTATTGGATGCACAAGATTGGTTAAAAACCCTAATTGGACAAGAATAAGCCTAGGGAGGACGAAAATGACCTAATTGATCATCCAATGACGCAAACACACCTATCGGAAGCACAAGATTGGTTAAAAACCCTAGTTGGACAAGAATATGCCTAGGGAGGACGAAAATGATCTAATTGATCATCCAATGACACAAATGAACTTATTGGATGCACAAGATTTGTTAAAAACCCTAATAGAACAAGAATAAGCCTAGGGAGGACGAAAATGACCTAATTGATCATCCAATGACGCAAACACACCTATTGGAAGCACAAGATTGGTTAAAAACCCTAGTTGGACAAGAATATGCCTAGGGAGGACGAAAATGACCTAATTGATCATCCAATGACACAAATGAACTTATTGGATGCACAAGATTGGTTAAAAATCCTAATTGGACAAGAATAAGCATAGAAAGGACGAAAATGACCTAATTGATCATCCAATGACACAAACACACCTATTGGATGCACAAGATTGGTTAAAAACCCTAATTGGATAAGAATATGCCTAGGGAGGACGAAAATGACCTAATTGATCATCCAATGACACAAACACACCTATTGGATGCACAAGATTGGTTAAAAACGCTAATTGGACAAGAATATGCCTAGGGAGGACGAAAATGACCTAATTGATCATCCAATGACACCAACACACCTATTGGATGCACAAGATTGGTTAAAAACCCTAATTGGACAAGAATATGCCTAGGGAGGACGAAAATGACCTAAATGTTAATCCAATGACACAAATGAACTTATTGGATGCACAAGATTGGTTAAAAACCCTAATTGGACAAGAATAAGCCTAGGGAGGACAAAAATGACCTAAATGCTAATCCAATGACACAAACACACCTATTGGATGCACAAGATTGGTTAAAAACCCTAATTGGACAAGAATAAGCCTAGGGAGGACGAAAATGACCTAATTGATCATCCAATGACACAAACACACCTATTAGATGCACAAGATTGGTTTAAAACCCTAGTAGGACAAGAATATGCCTAGGGAGGACGAAAATGACCTAATTGATCATCCAATGACACAAATGAACTTATTGGATGCACAAGATTAGTTAAAAACCCTAATTGGACAAGAATAAGCCTATGGAGGACGAAAATGACCTAATTGATCATCCAATGACACAAACACACCTATTGGA
>JBBPBR010001824.1:0-52192 GCA_037974775.1 Cicer pinnatifidum | reverse complement strand
TAATTGGACAAGAATAAGTCTAGGGAGGACGAAAATGACTTAAATGTTAATCCAATGACACAACTCAACTTATTGGATGCACAAGATTGGTTAAAAACCCTAATTGGACAACAATAAGCCTATGGAGGACGAAAATGACCTAATTGATCATCCAATGACACAAACACACCTATTGAATGCACAAGATTGGTTAAAAACCCTAATTGGACAAGAATAAGCCTAGGGAGGACGAAAATGACCTAAATGATAATGCAATGACACAACTCAACTTATTGGATGCACAAGATTGGTTAAAAACCCTAATTGGAAAAGAATAAGCCTAGGGAGGACGAAAATGACCTAATTGATCATCCAATGACACAAACACACCTATTGGATGCGCAAGATTGGTTAAAAACCCTAATTGGACAAGAATATGCTTAGGGAGGACGAAAATGACCTAAATATTAATTCAATGACACAAACAAACTTATCGGATGCACAAGATTGGTTAAAAACCCTAATTGGACAAGAATAAGCCTAGGGAGGACGAAAATGACCTAATTGATCATCAAATGACACAAACACACCTATTAGATGCACAAGATTGGTTAAAAACCCTAATTGGACAAGAATAAGCCTAGGGAGGACGAAAATGACCTAATTGATCATCCAATGACACAAACACACCTATTGGATGCACAAGATTCGTTAAAAACCCTAATTGGACAAGAATATGCCTAGGGAGGACGAAAATGACCTAATTGATCATCCAATGACACAAACACACCTATTGGATGCACAAGCTTCGTTAAAAACCCTAATTGGACAAGAATATGCCTAGGGAGGACGAAAATGACCTAATTGATCATCCAATGACACAAACACACCTATTGGATGCACAAGATTGGTTAAAAACCCTAATTGGACAAGAATATGCCTAGGGAGGACGAAAATGACCTAAATATTAATTCAATGAAACAAACAAACTTTTTGGATGCACAAGATTGGTTAAAGACCCTAATTGGACAAGAATAAGCCTAGGGAGGACGAAAATGACCTAATTGATCATCCAATGACACAAACACACCTATTGGATGCACAAGATTGGTTAAAAACCCTAATTGGACAAGAATAAGCCTAGGGAGGACGAAAATGACCTAATTGATCATCAAATGACACAAACCCACCTATTGGATGCACAAGATTGGTTAAAAACCCTAATTGGACAAGAATAAGCCTAGGGAGGACGAAAATGACCTAATTGATCATCCAATGACACAAACACACCTATTGGATGCACAAGATTGGTTAAAAACCCTAATTGGACAAGAATATGCATAGGGAGGACGAAAATGACCTAAATATTAATTCCACGACACAAACAAAGTTATTGGAAGCACAAGATTGGTTAAAAACTCTAATTGGACAAGAATAAGCCTAGGGAGGACGAAAATGACCTAATTGATCATCCAATGACACAAACACACCTATTGGATGCACAAGATTGGTTAAAAACCCTAATTGGACAGGAATAAGCCTAGGGAGGACGAAAATGACCTAAATGTTAATCCAATGACACAAATGAACTTATTGGATGCACAAGATTGATTAAAAACCCTAATTGGACAAGAATAAGCCTAGGGAGGACGAAAATGACCTAATTGATCATCCAATGACACAAACACACCTATTGGATGCACAAGATTGGTTAAAAACTCTAATTGGACAAGAATAAGCCTAGGCAGGAAGAAAATGACCTAATTGATCATCCAATGACACAAACACACCTATTGGATGCACAAGATTCGTTAAAAACCCTAATTGGACAAGAATATGCCTAGGGAGGACGAAAATGACCTAATTGATCATCCAATGACACAAACACACCTATTGGATGCACAAGATTGGTTAAAAACAGTAATTGGACAGGAATATTCCTAGGGAGGACGAAAATGACCTAAATATTAATTCAATGACACAAACAAACTTATCGGATGCAGAAGATTGGTTAAAAACCCTAATTGGACAAGAATAAGCCTAGGGAGGACGAAAATGACCTAATTGATCATCCATTGACACAAACACACCTATTGGATGCACAAGATTGGTTAAAAACCCTAATTGGACAAGAATATGCCTACGGAGGACGAACATGACCTAATTGATCATCCAATGACACAAACACACCTATTGGATGCACAAGATTCGTTAAAAACCCTAATTGGACAAGAATATGCCTAGGGAGGACGAAAATGACCTAATTGATCATCCAATGACACAAACACACCTATTGGATGCACAAGATTGGTTAAAAACCCTAATTGGACAAGAATATGCCTAGGGAGGACGAAAATGACCTAAATGTTAATCCAATGACACAAATGAACTTATTGGATGCACAAGATTGGTTAAAAACCATAATTGGACAAGAATAATCATAGAAAGGACGAAAATGACCTAATTGATCATCCAATGACACAAACACACCTATTGGATGCACAAGATTGGTTAAAAACCCAAATTGGACAAGAATATGCCTAGGGAGGACGAAAATGACCTAAATGTTAATCCAATGAAACAAATGAACTTATTGGATGCACAAGATTGGTTAAAAACCCTAATTGGACAAGAATAAGCCAAGGTTGGACGAAAATAACCTAATTGATCATCCAATGACACAAACACACCTATTGGATGCACAAGATTGGTTAAAAACCCTAATTGGACAAGAATATGCCTAGGGAGGACGAAAATGACCTAAATGTTAATCCAAAGACACAAATGAACTTATTGGATGCACAACATTGCTTAAAAACCCTAATTGGACAAGAGTAAGCCTAGGAAGGGCGAAAATAACCTAATTGATCATCCAATGACACAAACACACCTATTGGATGCACAAGATTGGTTAAAAACCCTAATTGGACAAGAATATGCCTAGGGAGGACGAAAATGACCTAAATATTAATTCAATGACACAAACAAATTTATCGGATGCACAAGATTGGTTAAAAACCCTAATTGGACAAGAATAAGCCTAGGGACGACGAAAATGACCTAATTGATCATCCAATGACACAAACACACCTATTAGATGCACAAGATTGGTTAAAAACCCTAATTGGACAAGAATATGCCTAGGGAGGACGAAAATGACCTAATTGATCATCCAATGACACAAACACACCTATTGGATGGACAAGATTGGTTAAAAACTCTAATTGGACAAGAATAAGCCTAGGGAGGACGAAAATGACCTAATTGATCATCCAATGACACAAACACACCTATTGGATGCACAAGATTGGTTAAAAACCCTAATTGGACAAGAATATGCCTAGGGAGGACGAAAATGACCTAATTAATCATCCAATGTCACAAACACAGTTATTGGATGCACAAGATTGGTTAAAAACCCTAATTGGACAAGAATAAGCCTACGGAGGACGAAAATGACCTAATTGATCATCCAAAGACACAAACACACCTATTGGATGCACAAGATTGGTTAAAAACCCTAATTGGAAAAGAATAAGCCTAGGGAGGACGTAAATGACCTAATTGATCATCCAATGACACAAACACACCTATTGGATGCACAAGATTCGTTAAAAACCCTAATTGGACAAGAATATGCCTAGGGAGGACGAAAATGACCTAATTGATCATCCAATGACACAAACACACCTATTGGATGCACAAGATTGGTTAAAAACCCTAATTGGACAAGAATAAGCCTAGGGAGGACGAAAATGACCTAATTGATCATCAAATGACACAAACACACCTATTAGATGCACAAGTTTGGTTAAAAACCCTAATTGCACAAGAATAAGCCTAGGGAGGACGAAAATGACCTAATTGATCATCCAATGACACAAACACACCTATTGGATGCACAAGATTGGTTAAAAACCCTAATTGGACAAGTATATGCCTAGGGAAGTCGAAAATGACCTAATTTATAATCCAATGACACAAACACACCTATTGGATACACAAGATTGGTTAAAAACCCTAATTGGACAAGAATAAGCCTAGAGAGGACGAAAATGACCTAATTGATCATCCAATGACACAAACACACCTATTGGATGCACAAGATTGGTTAAAAACCCTAATTGGAGAAGAATAAGCCTAGGGAGGACGAAAATGACCTAAATGTTAATCCAATGACACAACTCAACTTATTGGATGCACAAGATTGGTTAAAAACCCTAATTGGACATGAATAAGCCTAGGGAGGACGAAAATGACCTAATTGATCATCCAATGAAACAAACACACCTATTGGATGCACAAGATTCGTTAAAAACCCTAATTGGACAAGAATATGCCTAGGGAGGACGAAAATAACCTAATTGATCATCCAATGACACAAACACACCTATTGGATGCACAAGATTAGTTAAAAACCCTAATTGGACAAGAATATGCCTGGGGAGGACGAAAATGACCTAAATGTTAATCCAATGACACAAATGAACTTATTGGATTCACAAGATTGGTTAAAAACCCTAATTGGACAAGAATATGCCTAGGGAGGACGAAAATGACATAATTTATCATCCAATGACACAAACAAACCTATTGGATGCACAAGATTGATTAAAAACCCTAATTGGACAAGAATAAGCCTAGGGAGGACGAAAATGACCTAATTGATCATCCAATGACACAAAAACACCTATTGGATGCACAAGATTGGTTAAAAACCCTAATTGGACAAGAATATGCCTAGGGAGGACGAAAATGACCTAATTGATCATCTAATGACACAAACACACCTATTGGATGCACAAGATCGGTTAAAAACCCTAATTGGACAAGAAAAAGCCTAGGGAGGACGAAAATGACCTAATTGATCATCCAATGACACAAACACACCTATTGCATGCACAAGATTGGTTAAAAACCCTAATTGGACAAGAATATGCCTAGGGAGGACGAAAATGACCTAATTGATCATCCAATGACACAAATGAACTTATTGGATGCACAAGATTAGTTAAAAACCCTAATTGGACAAGAATAAGCCCAGGGATGACCAAAATAACCTAATTGATCATCCAATGAAACAAACACACCTATTGGATGCACAAGATTGGTCTAAAACTCTAATTGGACAAGAATATGCCTAGGGAGGACGAAAATGACTTAAGTGTTAATCCAATGACACAAATGAACTTATTGGATGCACAAGATTGGTTAAAAACCCTAATTGGACAAGAATAAGCCTAGGGAGGACGAAAATGACCTAATTGATCATCCAATGACACAAACACACCTATTGGATGCACAAGATTGGTTAAAAACCCTAATTGGACAAGAATATGCCTAGGGAGGAGGAAAATGACCTAAATATTAATTCAATGACACAAACAAAGTTATTAGATGCACAAGATTGGTTAAAAACCCTAATTGGACAAGAATAAGCCTAGGGAGGACGAAAATGACCTAATTGATCATCCAATGAACAAACACACCTATTGGATGCACAAGATTGGTTAAAAACCCTAATTGGACAAGAATATGCCTAGGGAGGACGAAAATGACCTAAATATTAATTCAATGACACAAATGAACTTATTGGATGCACAAGATTGGTTAAAAACCCTAATTGGACAAGAATAAGCCTAGGGAGGACGAAAATGACCTAATTGATCATCCAATGACACAAACACACCTATTGGATGCACAAGATTGGTTAAAAACCCTAATTGGACAAGAATATGCCTATGGAGGACGAAAATGACCTAAATATTAATTCAATGACACAAATGAACTTATTGGATGCACAAGATTGGTTAAAAACCCTAGTTGAACAAGAATATGCATAGGGAGGACGAAAATGACCTAATTGATCATCCAATGACACAAATGAACTTATTGGATGCACAAGATTGGTTAAAAATCCTAATTGGACTAGAATAAGCCTAGCGAGGACGAAATTGACCTAATTGATCATCCAATGACACAAACACACCTATTGGATGCACAAGATTGGTTAAAAACCCTAATTGGACAAGAATATGCCTAGGGAGGACGAAAATGACCTAAATGTTAATCCAATGACACAAATTAACTTATTGGATGCATAAGATTGGTTAAAAACCCTAATTGGACGAGAATAAGCCTAGGGAGGACGAAAATGACCTAATTGATCATCCAATGACACAAACACACCTATTGGATGCACAAGATTGGTTAAAAACCCTAACTGGACAAGAATATGCCTAGGGAGGACGAAAATGACCTAATTGATCATCCAATGACACAAACACACCTATTGGATGCACAAGATTGGTTAAAAACCCTAATTGGACAAGAATAAGCCTAGGGAGGACGAAAATGACCTAATTGATCATCCAATGACACAAACACACCTATTGGATGCACAAGATTGGTTAAAAACCCTAATTGGACAAGAATATGCCTAGGGAGGACGAAAATGACCTAAATATTAATTCAATGACACAAACAAAGTTATTGGATGGACAAGATTGGTTGAAAACCCTAATTGGACAAGAATAAGCCTAGGGAGGACGTAAATGACCTAATTGATCATCCAATGACACAAACACACCTATTTGATGCACAAGATTGGTTAAAAACCCTTATTGGACAAGAATATGCTTAGGGAGGACGAAAATGACCTAATTGATCATCCAATGACACAAACACACCTATAGGAAGCACAAGATTCGTTAAAAACCCTAATTGGACAAGAATATGCCTAGGGAGGACGAAAATGACCTAATTGATCATCCAATGACACAAACACACCTATTGGATACACAAGATTGGTTAAAAACCCTAATCAGACAAGAATATGCCTAGGGAGGACGAAAATGACCTAATTGATCATCCAATGACACAAACACACCTATTGGATGCACAAGATTGGTTAAAAACCCTAATTGGACAAGAATAAGCCTAGGGAGGACGAAAAGGACCTAATCGATCATCCAATGACACAAACACACCTATTGGATGCACAAGATTGGTTAAAAACCCTAATTGGACAAGAATAAGCCTAGGGAGGACGAAAATGACCTAATTGATCATCCAATGACACAAACACACCTATTGGATGCACAAGATTGGTTAAAAACCCTAATTTGACTAGAATAAGCCTAGGGTGGACGATAATGACCTAATTGATCATCCAATGCCACAAACACACCTATTGGATGCACAAGATTGGTTAAAAACCCTAATTGGACAAGAATAAGCCTAGGGAGGACGAAAATGACCTAATTGATCATCCAATGACACAAACACACCTATTGGATGCACAAGATTGGTTAAAAACCCTAATTGGACAAGAATAAGCCTAGGGAGGACGAAAATGACCTAATTGATCATCCAATGACACAAACACACCTATTGGATGCACAAGATTGGTTAAAAACCCTAATTGGACAAGAATAAGCCTAGGGAGGACGAAAATGACCTAATTGATCATCCAATGACACAAACACACCTATTGGATGCACAAGATTGGTTTAAAACCCTAGTTGATCAAGAATATGCCTAGGAAGGACGAAAATGACCTAATTGATCATCCAATGACACAAATGAACTTATTGGATGCACAAGATTGGTTAAAAACCCTAATTGGACAAGAATAAGCCTAGGGAGGACGAAAATGACCTAATTGATCATCCAATGACACAAACACACCTATTGGATGCACAAGATTGGTTAAAAACCCTAATTGGACAAGAATAAGCCTAGGGAGGACGAAAATGACCTAATTGATCATCCAATGACACAAACACACCTATTGGATGCACAAGATTGGTTAAAAACCCTAATTGGACAAGAATAAGCCTAGGGAGGACGAAAATGACCTAATTGATCATCCAATGACACAAACACACCTATTGGATGCACAAGATTGGTTAAAAACCATTGTTGGACAAGAATATGGCTAGGGAGGATGAAAATGACCTAATTGATCATCCAATGACACAAATGAACTTATTGGATGCACAAGATTGGTTAAAAACCCTAGTTGGACAAGAATATGCCTAGGGAGGACGAAAATGACCTAATTGATCATCCAATGACACAAACACACCTATTGGATGCACAAGATTGGTTAAAAACCCTAATTGGACAAGAATAAGCCTAGGGAGGACGAAAATGACCTAATTGATCATCCAATGACACAAACACACCTATTGGATGCACAAGATTGGTTAAAAACCCGAATTGGACAAGAATATGCCTAGGGAGGACGTAAATGACCTAAATATTAATTCAATGACACAAACAAACTTATCGGATGCACAAGATTGGTTAAAAACCCTAATTGGACAAGAATAAGCCTAGGGAGGACGAAAATGACCTAATTGATCATCCAATGACACAAACACACCTATTGGATGCACAAGATTGGTTAAAAACCCTAATTGGACAAGAATAAGCCTAGGGAGGACGAAAATGACCTAATTGATCATCCAATGACACAAACACACCTATTGGATGCACAAGATTGGTTAAAAACCATAATTGGACAAGAATATGCCTAGGGAGGACGAAAATGACCTAATTGATCATCCAATGACACAAATGAACTTATTTGATGCACAAGATTAGTTAAAAACCCTAATTGGACAAGAATAAGCCTAGGGAGGACGAAAATAACCTAATTGATCATCCAATGACACAAACACACCTATTGGATGCACAAGATTGGTCTAAAACTCTAATTGGACAAGAATTTGCCTAGGGAGGACGAAAATGACCTAAATGTTAATCCAATGACACAAATGAACTTATTGGATGCACAAGACTGGTTAAAAACCCTAATTTGACAAGAATAAGCCTAGGGAGGACGATAATGACCTAAATGTTAATCCAATGACACAACTCAACTTATTGGATGCACAAGATTGGTTAAAAACCCTAATTGGGCAAGAATAAGCCTAGGGAGGACGAAGATGACCTAATTGATCATCCAATGACACAAACACACCTATTGGATGCACAAGATTGGTTAAAAACCCTAATTGGACAAGAATAAGCCTAGGGAGGACGAAAATGACCTAAATGTTAATCCAATGACACAACTCAACTTATTGGATGCACCAGATTGGTTAAAAACCCTAATTGAACAAGAATAAGCCTAGGGAGTACGAAAATGAACTAATTAATCATCCAATGACACAAACACACCTATTGGATGCACAAGATTCGTTAAAAACCCTAATTGGACAAGAATATGCCTAGGGAGGACGAAAATGACCTAATTGATCATCCAATGACACAAACACACCTATTGGATGCACAAGATTGGTTAAAAACCCTAATTGGACAAGAATAAGCCTAGGGAGGACGAAAATGACCTAATTGATCATCCAATGACACAAACACACCTATTGGATGCACAAGATTGGTTAAAAACCCTAATTGGACAAGAATATGACTAGGGAGGACGAAAATGACCTACTTGATCATCCAATGACTCAAACACACCTATTGGATGCACAAGATTGGTTAAAAACCCTAATTGGACAAGAATAAGCCTAGGGAGGACGAAAATAACCTAATTGATCATCCAATGACACAAACACACCTATTGGATGCACAAGATTGGTTCAAAACCCTAATTGGACAAGAATATGCCTAGGGAGGACGAAAATTAGCTAAATGTTAATCCAATGACACAAATGAACTTATTGGATGCACAAGATTGGTTAAAAACCGTAATTGGACAAGAATATGCCTAGGGAGGACGAAAGTTACTTAATTGATCATCCAATGACACAAACACACCTATTGGATGCACAAGATTGGTTAAAAACCCTAATTGGACAAGAATATGCCTAGGGAGGACGAAAATGACCTAAATATTAATTCAATGACACAAACAAAGTTATTGGATGCACAAGATTGGTTAAAAACCCTAATTGGACAAGAATAAGCCTAGGGAGGACGAAAATGACCTAATTGATCATCCAATGACACAAACACACCTATTAGATGCACAAGATTGGTTAAAAACCCTAATTGGACAAGAATAAGCCTAGGGAGGACGAAAATAACCTAATTGATCATCAACTGACACAAACACACCTATTGGATGCACAAGATTGGTTAAAAACCCTAATTGGACAAGAATAAGCCTAGGGAGGACGAAAATGACCTAATTGATCATCCAATGACACAAACACACCTATTGGATGCACAAGATTGGTTAAAAACCCTAATTGGACAAGAATATGCCTAGGGAGGAGGAAAATGACCTAAATATTAATTCAATGACACAAACAAAGTTATTGGATGCACAAGATTGGTTAAAAACCCTAATTGCACAAGAATAAGCCTATGGAGGACGAAAATGACCTAATTGATCATCCAATGACACAAACACACCTATTGGATGTACAAGATTGGTTAAAAACCCTAATTGGACAAGAATATGCCTAGGGAGGACGAAAATGACCTAATTGATCATCCAATGACACAAACACACCTATTGGATGCACAAGATTGGTTAAAAACCCTAATTGGACAAGAATAAGCCTAGGGAGGACGAAAATTACCTAATTGATCATCCAATGACACAAACACACCTATTGGATGTACAAGATTGGTTAAAAACCCTAATTGGACAAGAATATGCCTAGGGAGGACAAAAATGACCTAATTGATCATACAATGACACAAACACACCTATTGGATGCACAAGATTGGTTAAAAACCCTAATTGGACAAGAATAAGCCTAGGGAGGACGAAAATGACCTAATTGATCATCCAATGACACAAACACACCTATTGGATGTACAAGATTGGTTAAAAACCCTAATTGGACAAGAATAAGCCTAGGGATGACGAAAATGACCTAAATGTTATTCCAATGACACAACTCAACTTATTGGATGCACAAGATTGGTTAAAAACCCTAATTGGACAAGAAAAAGCCTAGGAAGGACGAAAATGACCTAATTGATCATCCAATGACACAAACACACCTATTGGATGCACAAGATTGGTGAAAAACCCTAATTGGACAAGAATATGCCTAAGGAGGACGAAAATGACCTAAATATTAATTCAATGACACAAACAAACTTATTGGATGCACAACATTGGTTAAAAACCCTAATTGGACAAGAATAAGCCTAGGGACGACGAAAATGACCTAATTGATCATCCAATGACACAAACACACCTATTGGACGCACAAGATTGGTTAAAAACCCTAATTGGACAAGAATAAGCGTAGGGAGAACGAAAATGACCTAAATGTTAATCCAATGACACAACTCAACTTATTGGATGCACAAGATTGGTTAAAAACCCTAATTGGATAAGAATAAGCCTAGGGAGGACGAAAATGACCTAATTGATCATCCAATGACACAAACACACCTATTGGATGCACAAGATTGGTCAAAAACCCTAATTGGACAAGAATATGCCTAGGGAGGACGAAAATGACCTAATTCATCATCCAATGACATAAACACACCTATTGGATGCACAAGATCGGTTAAAAACCCTAATTGGACAAGAATAAGCCTAGGGAGGACGAAAATGACCTAATTGATCATCCAATGACACAAACACACCTATTGGATGCACAAGATTCGTTAAAAACCCTAATTGGACAAGAATATGCCTAGGGAGGACGAAAATGACCTAATTGATCATCCAATGACACAAACACACCTATTGGATGCACAAGATTCGTTAAAAACCCTAATTGGACAAGAACATGCCTAGGGTGGACGAAAATGACCTAATTGATCATCCAATGACACAAACACACCTATTGGATGCACAAGATTGGTTAAAAACCCTAATTGGACAAGAATATGCCTAGCGAGGACGAAAATGACCTAAATATTAATTCAATGACACAAACAAACTTATTGGATGCACAAGATTGGTTAAAAACCCGAATTGGACAAGAATAAGCCTAGGGAGGACGAAAATGACCTAATTGATCATCCAATGACACAAACACACCTATTGGATGCACAAGATTCGTTAAAAACCCTAATTGGACAAGAATATGCCTAGGGAGGACGAAAATGACCTAATTGATCATCCAATGACAAAACACACCTATTGGATGCACAAGATTCGTTAAAAACCCTAATTGGACAAGAATATGCCTAGGGAGGACGAAAATGACCTAATTGATCATCCAATGACACAAACACACCTATTGGATGCACAAGATTGGTTAAAAACCCTAATTGGACAAGAATAAGCCTAGGGAGGACGAAAATGACCTAATTGATCATCCAATGACACAAACACACCTATTGGATGCACAAGATTGGTTAAAAACCCTAATTGGACAAGAATATGCCTAGGGAGGACGAAAATGACCTAAATATTAATTCAATGACACAATCAAAGTTATTGGATGCACAAGATTGGTTAAAAACTCTAGTTGGACAAGAATAAGCCTAGGGAGTACGAAAATGACCTAATTGATCATCCAATGACACAAACACACCTATTGGATGCACAAGATTCGTTAAAAACCCTAATTGGACAAGAATAAGCCTAGGGAGGACAAAAATGACCTAATTGATCATCCAATGACACAAACACACCTATTGGATGCACAAGATTGGTTAAAAACCCTAATTGGACAAGAATAAGCCTAGGGAGGACGAAAATGACCTAATTGATCATCCAATGACACAAACACACCTATTGGATGCACAAGATTGGTTTAAAACCCTAGTTTGACAAGAATATGCCTAGGGAGGACGAAAATGACCTAATTGATCATCCAATGACACAAATGAACTTATTGGATGCACAAGATTGGTTAAAAACCCTAATTGGGCAAGAATAAGCCTAGGGAGGACGAAAATGACCTAATTGATCATCCAATGACACAAACACACCTATTGGATGCACAAGATTTGTTAAAAACCCTAATTGGACAAGAATAAGCCTAGGGAGGACGAAAATAACCTAATTGATCATCCAATGACACAAACACACCTATTGGATGCACAAGATTGGATAAAAACCCAAATTGGACAAGAATAAGCATAGAAAGGACGAAAATGACCTAATTGATCATCCAATGACACAAACACACCTATTGGATGCACAAGATTGGTTAAAAACTCTAATTGGACAAGAATAAGCCTAGGGAGGACGAAAATGACCTAATTGATCATCCAATGACACAAACACACCTATTGGATGCACAAGATTGGTTAAAAACCCTAATTGGACAAGAATAAGCCTAGGGAGGACGAAAATGACCTAATTGATCATCCAGTGACACAAACACACCTATTGGATGCACAAGATTGGTTAAAAACCCTAATTGGACAAGAATAAGCCTAGGGAGGACGAAAATGACCTAATTGACCATCCAATGACACAAACGCACCTATGGGATGCACAAGATTGGTTAAAAACCCTAATTGGACAAGAATATGCCTAGGGAGGACGAAAATGACCTAAATATTAATTCAATGACACAAACAAAGTTATTGGATGCACAAGATTGGTTAAAAACTCTAATTGGACAAGAATAAGCCTAGGGAGGACGAAAATGACCTAATTGATCATCCATTGCCACAAACACACCTATTGGATGCACAAAATTTGTTAAAAACCCTAGTTGGACAAGAATATGCCTAGGGAGGACGAAAATGACCTAATTGATCATCCAATGACACAAACACACCTATTGGATGCACAAGATTGGTTAAAAACCCTAATTGGACAAGAATAAGCCTAGGGAGGACGAAAATGACCTAATTGATCATCCAATGACACAAACACACCTATTGGATGCACAAGATTGGTTAAAAACCATTATTGGACAAGAATATGCTTGGGGAGGACGAAAATGACCTAAATATTAATTCAATGACACAAACAAACTTATCGGATGCCCAAGATTGGTTAAAAACCCTAATTGGACAAGAATAAGCCTAGGGAGGACGAAAATGACCTAATTGATCATCCAATGACACAAACACACCTATTAGATGCACAAGATTGGTTAAAAACCCTAATTGGACAAGAATAAGCCTAGAGAGGACGAAAATGACCTAAATGTTAATCCAATGACACAACTTAACTTATTGGATGCACAAGATTGGTTAAAAACCCTAATTGGACAAGAATAAGCCTAGGGAGGACGAAAATGACCTAATTGATCATCCAATGACACAAACACACCTATTGGATGCACAAGATTCGTTAAAAACCCTAATTGGACAAGAATATGCCTAGGGAGGACGAAAATGACCTAATTGATCATCCAATGACACAAACACACCTATTGGATGCACAAGATTGGTTAAAAACCCTAATTGGACTAGAATATGCCTAGGGAGGACGAAAATGACCTAAATATTAATTAAATGAAACAAACAAACTTATTGGATGCACAAGATTGGTTAAAAACCCTAATTGGACAAGAATAAGCCTAGGGAGGACGAAAATGACCTAATTGATCATCCAATGACACAAACACACCTATTGGATGCACAAGATTGGTTAAAAACCCTAATTGGACAAGAATATGCCTAGCGATGACGAAAATGACCTAAATATTAATTCAATGACACAAACAAAGTTATTGGATGCACAAGATTGGTTAAAAACCCTAATTGGACAAGAATAAGCCTAGGGAGGACGTAAATGACCTAATTGATCATCCAATGACACAAACACACCTATTGGATGCACAAGATTGGTTAAAAACCCTAATTGGACAAGAATAAGCCTAGGGAGGACGAAAATGACCTAATTGATCATCCAATGACACAAACACACCTATTGGATGCACAAGATTGGTTAAAAACCCTAATTGGACAAGAATATGCCTAGGGAGGACGAAAATGACCTTAATATTAATTCAATAACACAAACAAAGTTATTGGATGCACAAGATTGGTTAAAAACCCTAATTGGACAAGAATAAGCCTAGGGAGGACGTAAATGACCTAATTGATCATCCAATGACACAAACACACCTATTGGATGCACAAGATTGGTTAAAAACCCTAATTGGACAAGAATATGCCTAGGGAGAATGAAAATGACCTAATTATCATCCAATGACACAAACACACCTATTGGATGCACAAGATTGGTTAAAAACCCTAATTGGACAAGAATAAGCCTAGGGAGGACGAAAATAACCTAATTGATCATCCAATGACACAAACACACCTATTGGATGCACAAGATTGGTTTAAAACCCTAGATGGACAAGAATATGCCTAAGGAGGACGAAAAGGACCTAATTGATCATCCAATGACACAAATGAACTTATTGCATGCACAAGATTGGTTAAAAACCCTAATTGGCCAATAATAAGCCTAGGGAGGACGAAAATGACCTAATTGATCATCCAATGACACAAACACACCTATTGGATGCACAAGATTGGTTAAAAACCCTAATTGGACAAGAATAAGCCTAGGGAGGACGAAAATGACCTAATTGATCATCCAATGACACAAACACACCTATTGGATGCACAAGATTGGTTAAAAACCCTAATTGGACAAGAATATGCCTAGGGAGGACGAAAATGACCTAAATGTTAATCCAATGACACAAATCAACTTATTGGATGCACAAGATTCGTTAAAAACCCTAATTGGACAAGAATAAGCCTAGGGAGGACGAAAATGACCTAATTGATCATCCAATGACACAAACACACCTATTGGATGCACAAGATTCGTTAAAAACCCTAATTGGACAAGAATATGCCTAGGGAGGACGAAAATGACCTAATTGATCATCCAATGACACAAACACACCTATTGGATGCACAAGATTGGTTAAAAACCCTAATTGAAAAAGAATCAGCCTAGGGAGGACGAAAATGACCTAATTGATCATCCAATGACACAAACACACCTATTGGATGCGCAAGATTGGTTAAAAACCCTAATTGGACAAGAATATGCCTAGGGAGGACGAAAATGACCTAAATATTAATTCAATGACACAAACAAACTTATCGGATGAACAAGATTGGTTAAAAACCCTAATTGGACAACAATAAGCCTATGGAGGACGAAAATGACCTAATTGATCATCCAATGACACAAACACACCTATTAGATGCACAAGTTTGGTTAAAAACCCTAATTGGACAAGAATAAGCCTAGGGTGGACGAAAATGACCTAAATGATAATCCAATGACACAACTCAACTTATTGGATGCACAAGATTGGTTAAAAACCCTAATTGGAAAAGAATAAGCCTAGGGAGGACGAAAATGACCTAATTGATCATCCAATGACACAAACACACCTATTGGATGCGCAAGATTGGTTAAAAACCCTAATTGGACAAGAATATGCCTAGGGAGGACGAAAATGACCTAAATATTAATTCAATGACACAAACAAACTTATCGGATGAACAAGATTGGTTAAAAACCCTAATTGGACAAGAATAAGCCTAGGGAGGACGAAAATGACCTAATTGATCATCCAATGACACAAACACACCTATTAGATGCACAAGTTTGGTTAAAAACCCTAATTGCACAAGAATAAGCCTAGGGAGGACGAAAATGACCTAAATGTTAATCCAATGACACAAATGAACTTATTGGATGCACAAGATTGGTTAAAAACCCTAATTGGACAAGAATAAGTCTAGGGAGGACGAAAATGACTTAAATGTTAATCCAATGACACAACTCAACTTATTGGATGCACAAGATTAGTTAAAAACCCTAATTGGACAACAATAAGCCTATGGAGGACGAAAATGACCTAATTGATCATCCAATGACACAAACACACCTATTGAATGCACAAGATTGGTTAAAAACCCTAATTGGACAAGAATAAGCCTAGGGAGGACGAAAATGACCTAAATGATAATCCAATGACACAACTCAACTTATTGGATGCACAAGATTGGTTAAAAACCCTAATTGGAAAAGAATAAGCCTAGGGAGGACGAAAATGACCCAATTGATCATCCAATGACACAAACATACCTATTGGATGCGCAAGATTGGTTAAAAACCCTAATTGGACAAGAATATGCCTAGGGAGGACGAAAATGACCTAAATATTAATTCAATGACACAAACAAACTTATCGGATGCACAAGATTGGTTAAAAACCCTAATTGGACAAGAATAAGCCTAGGGAGGACGAAAATGACCTAATTGATCATCCAATGACAAAAACACACCTATTAGATGCACAAGTTTGGTTAAAAACACTAATTGGACAAGAATAAGCCTAGGGAGGACGAAAATGACCTAATCGATCATCCAATGACACAAACACACCTATTGGATGCACAAGATTGGTTAAAAACCCTAATAGGACAAGTATATGCCTAGGGAGGTCAAAAATGACCTAATTGATAATCCAATGACACAAACACACCTATTGGATGAACAAGATTGGTTAAAAACCCTAATTGGACAAGAATAAGCCTAGGGAGGACGAAAATGACCTAATTGATCATCCAATGACACAAACACACCTATTGGATGCACAAGATTGGCTAAAAACCCTAATTGGACAAGAATAAGCCTAGGGAGGACGAAAATGACCTAAATGTTAATCCAATGACACAACTCAACTTATTGGATGCACAAGATTGGTTAAAAACCATAATTGGACAAGAATAAGCCTAGGGAGGCAAAAATAACCTAATTGATCATCCAATGACACAAACACACCAATTGGATGCACAAGATTCGTTAAAAACCCTAATTGGACAAGAATATGCCTAGGGAGGACGAAAATAACCTAATTGATCATCCAATGACACAAACACACCTATTGGATGCACAAGATTCGTTAAAAACCCTAATTGGACAAGAATATGCCTAGGGAAGACGAAAATGACCTAATTGATCATCCAATGACACAAACACACCTATTGGATGCACAAGTTTGGTTAAAAACCCTAATTGGACAAGAATATGCCTAGGGAGGACGAAAATGACCTAATTGATCATCAAATGACACAAACACACCTATTGGATGCACAAGATTGGTTAAAAACCCTAATTGGACAAGAATAAGCCTAGGGAGGACGAAAATGACCTAATTGATCATCCAATGACACAAACACACCTATTGGATGCACAAGATTGGTTAAAAACCCTAATTGGACAAGAATGTGCCTAGGGAGGACAAAAATGACCTAAATATTAATTCAATAACACAAACAAAGTTATTGGATGCACAAGATTGGTTAAAAACCCTAATTGGACACGAATAAGCCTAGGGAGGATGTAAATGACCTAATTGATCATCCAATGACACAAACACACCTATTGGATACACAAGATTGGTTAAAAACCCTAATTGGACAAGAATATGCCTAGGGAGGACAAAAATGACCTAAATATTAATTCAATGACACAAACAAACTTATCGGATGCACAAGATTGGTTAAAAACCCTAATTGGACAAGAATAAGCCTAGGGAGGACGAAAATGACCTAATTGATCATCCAATGACACAAACACACCTATTGGATGCACAAGATTCGTTAAAAACCCTAATTGGACAAGAATATGCCTAGGGAGGACGAAAATGACCTAATTGATCATCCAATGACACAAACACACCTATTGGATGCACAAGATTGGTTAAAAACCCTAATTGGACAAGAATATGCCTAGGGAGGACGAAAATGACCTAATTGATCAACCAATGACACAAACACACCTATTGGATGCACAAGATTGGTTAAAAACACTAATTGGACAAGAATAAGCGTAGGGAGAACGAAAATGACCTAAATGTTAATCCAATGACACAACTCAACTTATTGGATGCACAAGATTGGTTAAAAACCCTAATTGGACAAGAATAAGCCTAGGGAGGACGAAAATGACCTAATTGATCATCCAATGACACAAACACACCTATTGGATGCACAAGATTGGTTAAAAACCCTAATTGGACAAGAATAAGCCTAGGGAGGACAACAATGACCTAATTGATCATCCAATGACACAAACACACCTATTGGATGCACAAGAATGGTTAAAAACCCTAATTGGACAAGAATAAGCCTAGGGAGGACGAAAATGACCTAATTGATCATCCAATGACACAAACACACCTATTGGATGCACAAGATTGGTTAAAAACCCTAATTGGACAAGAATAAGCCTAGGGAGGACGAAAATGACCTAATTGATCATCCAATGACACAAACACACCTATTGGATGCACAAGATTGGTTAAAAACCCTAATTGGACAAGAATATGCCTAGGGAGGACGAAAATGACCTAAATGTTAATCCAATGACACAACTCAACCTATTGGATGCACAAGATTGGTTAAAAACCCTAATTGGACAAGAATAAGCCTAGGGAGGACGATAAATGACCTAATTGATCATCCAATGACACAAACACACCTATTGGATGCACAAGATTGGTTAAAAACCCTAATTGGACAAGAATAAGCCTAGGGAGGACGAAAATGACCTAATTGATCATCCAATGACACAAACACACCTATTGGATGCACAAGATTGGTTAAAAACCCTAATTGGACAAGAATAAGCCTAGGGAGGACGAAAATGACCTAATTGATCATCCAATGACACAAACACACCTATTGGATGCACAAGATTGGTTAAAAACCCTAATTGGACAAGAATAAGCCTAGGGAGGACGAAAATGACCTAATTGATCATCCAATGACACAAACACACCTATTGGATGCACAAGATTGGTTTAAAACCCTAGTTGATCAAGAATATGCCTAGGAAGGACGAAAATGACCTAATTGATCATCCAATGACACAAATGAACTTATTGGATGCACAAGATTGGTTAAAAACCCTAATTGGACAAGAATAAGCCTAGGGAGGACGAAAATGACCTAATTGATCATCCAATGACACAAACACACCTATTGGATGCACAAGATTGGTTAAAAACCCTAATTGGACAAGAATAAGCCTAGGGAGGACGAAAATGACCTAATTGATCATCCAATGACACAAACACACCTATTGGATGCACAAGATTGGTTAAAAACCCTAATTGGACAAGAATAAGCCTAGGGAGGACAAAAATGACCTAAATTGATCATCCAATGACACAAACACACCTATTGGATGCACAAGATTGGTTAAAAACCCTAATTGGACAAGAATATGCCTAGGGAGGACGAAAATGACCTAAATGTTAATCCAATGACACAAATGAACTTATTGGATGCACAAGATTGGTTAAAAACCCTAATTGGACAAGAATAAGCCTAGAGAGGATCAAAGTGACCTAATTAATCATCCAATGAGATAAACACACCTATTGGATGCACAAGATTAGTTAAAAACTCTAATTGGACAAGAATATGCCTAGGGAGGACGAAAATGACCTAAATGTGAATCCAATGACACAAATGAACTTATTGGATGCACAAGATTGGTTAAAAACCTAATTCGACAAGAATAAGCCTAGGGAGAATCAAAATGACCTAAATGTTAATCCAATGACACAACTCAACTTATTGGATGCACAAGATTGGTTAAAAACCCTAATTGGACAAGAATAAGCCTAGGGAGGACGAAAATGACCTAATTGATCATCCAATGACACAAACACACCTATTGGAAGCACAAGATTGGTTAAAAACCCTAATTGGACAAGAATATGCCTAGGGAGGACGAAAATGACCTAAATGTTAATCCAATAACACAAATGAACTTATTGAATGCACAAGATTGGTTAAAAACCCTAATTGGACAAGAATAAGCCTAGGGAGGACGAAAATGACCTAATTGATCATCCAATGACACAAACACACCTATTGGATGCACAAGATTGGTTAAAAACCCTAATTGGACAAGAATAAGCCTAGGGAGGACGAAAATGACCTAAATATTAATTCAATGACACAAACAAAGTTATTGAATGCACAAGATTCGTTAAAAACCCTAATTGGACAAGAATAAGCCTAGGGAGGACGAAAATGACCTAATTGATCATCCAATGACACAAACACACCTATTGGAAGCACAAGATTGGTTAAAAACCCTAATTGGACAAGAATATGCCTAGGGAGGACGAAAATGACCTAAATATTAATTCAATGACACAAACAAAGTTATTGGATGCACAAGATTGGTTAAAAACCCTAATTGGACAAGAATAAGCCTAGGGAGGACGAAAATGACCTAATTGATCATCCAATGACACAAACACACCTATTGGATGCACAAGATTGGTTAAAAACCCTAATTGGACAAGAATATGCCTAATGAGGACGAAAATGACCTAAATATTAATTCAACGACACAAACAAAGTTATTGGATGCACAAGATTGGTTAAAAACCCTAATTGGACAAGAATAAGCCTAGGGAGGACGAAAATGACCTAATTGATCATCCAATGACACAAACACACCTATTGGATGCACAAGATTGGTTAAAAACCCTAATTGGACAAGAATATGCCTAGGGAGGACGAAAATGACCTAAATATTAATTCAATGACACAAACAAACTTATCGGATGCACAAGATTGGTTAAAAGCCCTAATTGGACAAGAATAAGCCTAGGGAGGATGAAAATGACCCAATTGATCATCCAATGACACAAACACACCTATTAGATGCACAAGATTGGTTAAAAACCCTAATTGGAGAAGAATAAGCCTAGGGAGGACGAAAATGACCTAATTGATCATCCAATGACAAAAAACACACCTATTGGATGCACAAGATTGGTTAAAAACCCTAATTGGACAAGAATAAGCCTAGGGAGGACGAAAATGACCTAATTGATCATCCAATGACACAAACACACCTATTGGATGCACAAGATTGGTTAAAAACCCTAATTGGATAAGAATATGCCTAGGGAGAACGAAAATGACCTAATTGATCATCCAATGACACAAACACACCTATTGGAAGCACAAGATTGGTTAAAAACCCTAATTGGACAAGAATATGCCTAGGGAGGACGAAAATGACCTAAATATTAATTCAATGACACAAACAAAGTTATTGGATGCACAAGATTGGTTAAAAACCCTAATTGGACAAGAATAAGCCTAGGGAGGACCAAAATGACCTAATTGATCATCCAATGACACAAACACACCTATTGGAAGCACAAGATTGGTTAAAAACCCTAATTGGACAAGAATATGCATAGGAAGGACGAAAATGACCTAAATGTTAATCCAATGACACAAATGAACTTATTGGATGCAAAAGATTGGTTAAAAACCCTAATTGGACAAGAATAAGCCTAGGGAGGGCGAAAATGACCTAATTAATCATCCAATGACAAAAACACACCTATTGGATGCACAAGATTGGTTAAAAACCCTAATTGGACAAGAATATGCCTAGGGAGGACGAAAATGACCTAAATATTAATTCAATGACACAAACAAAGTTATTGGATGCACAAGATTGGTTAAAAACCCTAATTGGACAAGAATAAGCCTAGGGAGGACGAAAATGACCTAATTGATCATCCAATGACACAAACACACCTATTGGATGCACAAGATTGGTTAAAAACCCTAATTGGACAAGAATATGCCTAGGGAGGACGAAAATGACCTAAATATTAATTCAATGACACAAACAAAGTTATTGGATGCACAAGATTGGTGAAAAACCCTAATTGGACAAGAATAAGCCTAGGGGGAACGAAAATGACCTAATTGATCATCCAATGACACAAACACACCTATTGGATGCACAAGATTGGTTAAAAACCCTAATTGGACAAGAATATGCCTAGGGAGGACGAAAATGACCTAAATATTAATTCAATGACACAAACAAAGTTATTGGATGCACAAGATTGGTTAAAAACCCTAATTGGACAAGAATAAGCCTAGGGAGGACGAAAATGACCTAATTGATCATCCAATGACACAAACACACCTATTGGATGCGCAAGATTGGTTAAAAACCCTAATTGGATAAGAATATGCCTAGGGAGGACGAAAATGACCTAATTGATCATCCAATGACACAAACACACCTATGGGATGCACAAGATTGGTTAAAAACCCTAATTGGACAAGAATATGCCTAGGGAGGACGAAAATGACCTAATTGATCATTCAATGAAACAAATGAACTTATTGGATGCACAAGAATGGTTAAAACCCTAATTGGACAAGAATAAGCATAGGTAGGACGAAAATGACCTAATTAATCATCCAATGACACAAACACACCTATTGGTTGCACAAGATTGGTTAAAAACCCTAATTGGACAAGAATATGTCTAGGGAGGACGAAAATGACCTAAATGTTAATCCAATGACACAAATGAACTTATTGGATGCACAAGATTGGTTAAAAACCCTAATTTGACATGAATAAGCCTAGGGAGGACCAAAATGACCTAATTGATCATCCAATGACACAAACACACCTATTGGATGCACAAGATTGCTTAAAAACCCTAATTGGACAAGAATAAGCCGAGGGAGGACGAAAATGACCTAATTGATCATCCAATGACACAAACACACCTATTGGATGCACAAGATTGGTTAAAAACCCTAATTGGACAAGAATAAGCCTAGGGAAGACGAAAATGACCTAAATGTTAATCCAATGACACAACTCAACTTATTGGATGCACAAGATTGGTTAAAAACCCTAATTGGACAAGAATAAGCCTAGGGAAGACGAAAATGACCAAATTGATCATCCAATGACACAAACACACCTATTGGATGCACAAGATTGGTTAAAAACCCTAATTGGACAAGAATAAGCCTAGGGAGGACCAAAATGACCTAATTGATCATCCAATGACACAAACACACCTATTGGAAGCACAAGATTGGTTAAAAACCCTAGTTGGACAAGAATATGCCTAGGGAGGACGAAAATGACCTAATTGATCATCCAATGACACAAATGAACTTATTGGATGCACAAGATTGTTTAAAAACCCTAATTGGACAAGAATAAGCATAGAAAGGACGAAAATGACCTAATTGATCATCCAATGACACAAACACACCTATTGGATGCACAAGATTGGTTAAAAACCCTAATTGGACAAGAATATGCCTAGGGAGGACGAAAATGACCTAAATGTTAATCCAATGACACAAATGAACTTATTGGATGCACAAGATTGGTTAAAAACCCTAATTGGACAAGAATAAGCCTAGGGAGGATCAAAGTGACCTAATTGATCATCCAATGACACAAACACACGTATTGAATGCACAAGATTGGTTAAAAACCCTAATTGGACAAGAATATGCCTAGGGAGGACGAAAATGACCTAAATATTAATTCAACGACACAAACAAACTTATTGGATGCACAAGATTGGTTAAAAACCCTAATTGGACAAGAATATGCCTAGGGAGGACGAAAAAGACCTAAATGTGAATCCAATGACACAAATGAACTTATTGGATGCACAAGATTGGTTAAAAACCTAATTCGACAAGAATAAGCCTAGGGAGAATGAAAATGACCTAAATGTTAATCCAATGACACAACTCAACTTATTGGATGCACAAGATTGGTTAAAAACCCTAATTGGACAAGAATAAGCCTATGGAGGACGAAAATGACCTAATTGATCATCCAATGACACAAACACACCTATTGGATGCACAAGATTGGTTAAAAACCCTAATTGGACAAGAATAAGCCTAGGGAGGACGAAAATGACCTAATTGATCATCCAATTACACAAACACACCTATTGGATGCACAAGATTGGTTAAAAACTCTAATTGGACAAGAATAAGCCTAGGGAGGACGAAAATGACCTAATTGATCATCCAATGACACAAACACACCTATTGGATGCACAAGATTGGTTAAAAACCCTAATTGGACAAGAATAAGCCTAGGGAGGACGAAAATGACCTAATTGATCATCCAATGACACAAACACACCTATTGGATGCACAAGATTGGTTAAAAACCCTAGTTGGACAAGAATATGCCTAGGGAGGACGAAAATGACCTAATTGATCATCCAATGACACAAATGAACTTATTGGATGCACACGATTTGTTAAAAACCCTAATTGGACAAGAATAAGCCTAGGGAGGACGAAAATGACCTAATTGATCATCCAATGACACAAACACACCTATTGGATGCACAAGATTGGTTAAAAACCCTAATTGGACAAGAATATGCCTAAGGAGAACTAAAATGACCTAAATTGATCATCCAGTGACACAAAAACACCTATTGGATGCACAAGATTGGTTAAAAACCCTAATTGGACAAGAATATGCCTAGGGAGGACGAAAATGACCTAATTGATCATCCAATGACACAAACACACCTATTGGATGCACAAGATTGGTTAAAAACCCTAATTGGACAAGAATAAGCCTAGGGAGGACGAAAATGACCTAAATGTTAATCCAATGACACAACTCAACTTATCGGATGCACAAGATTGGTTAAAAACCCTAATTGGACAAGAATATGCCTAGGGAGGAAGAAAATGACCTAAATATTAATTTAATGACACAAACAAACTTATCGGATGCACAAGATTGGTTAAAAACCCTAATTGGACAAGAATAAGCCTAGAGAGGACGAAAATGACCTAATTGATCATCCAATGACACAAACACACCTATTGGATGCACAAGATTGGTTAAAAACCCTAATTGGACAAGAATAAGCCTAGGGAGGACGAAAATGACCTAATTGATCATCCAATGACACAAAGGAACTTATTGGATGCACAAGATTTGTTAAAAACCCTAATTGGACAAGAATAAGCCTAGGGAGGACGAAAATGACCTAATTGATCATCCAATGACACAAACACACCTATTGGATGCACAAGATTGGTTAAAAACCCTAATTGGACAAGAATATGCCTAGGGAGGACGAAAATGACCTAAATGTTAATCCAATGACACAAACAAACTTATTGGATGTACAAGATTGGTTAAAAACCCTAATTGGACAAGAATAAGCCTAGGGAGGACGAAAATGACCTAATTGATCATCCAATGACACAAACACACCTATTGGATGCACAAGATTGGTTAAAAACCCTAATTGGACAAGAATATGCCTAGGGAGGACGGAAATGTCCTCATTGATCATCCAATGACACAAATGAACTTATTGGATGCACAATATTAGTTAAAAACCCTAATTGGACAAGAATATGCCTAGGGAGGACGAAAATGACCTAAATATTAATTCAATGACACAAACAAAGTTATTGGATGCACAAGATTGGTTAAAAACCCTAATTGGACAAGAATAAGCCTAGGGAGGACGAAAATGACCTAATTCATCATCCAATGACACAAACACACCTATTGGATGCACAAGATTGGTTAAAAACCCTAATTGGACAAGAATAAGTCTAGGGAGGACGAAAATGACCTAATTGATCATCCAATGACACAAACACACCTATTGGATGCAAAAGATGCGTTAAAAAACCTAATTGGACAAGAATATGCCTAGGGAGGACGAAAATGACCTAAATGTTAATCCAATGACACAAATGAACTTATTAGATGTACAAGATTGGTTAAAAACCCTAATTGGACAAGAATAAGCCTAGGGAGGACGAAAATGACCTAATTGATCATCCAATGACACAAACACACCTATTGGATGCACAAGATTGGTTAAAAACCCTAATTGGACAAGAATATGCCTAGGGAGGACGAAAATGACCTAAATGTTAATCCAATGACACAACTCAACTTATTGGATGCATAAAATTGGTTAAAAACCCTAATTGGACAAGAATATGCCTAGGGAGGACGAAAATGACCTAATTGATCATCCAATGACACAAACACACCTATTGGATGCACAAGATTGGTTAAAAACCCTAATTGGACAAGAATAAGCCTAGGGAGGACGAAAATGACCTAATTGATCATCCAATGACACAAACACACCTATTGGATGCACAAGATTGGTTAAAAACCCTAATTTGACTAGAATAAGCCTAGGGTGGACGAAAATGATCTAATTGATCATCCATTGCCACAAACACACCTAATGGATGCACAAGATTGGTTAAAAACCCTAATTGGACAAGAATATGCCTAGGGAGGACGAAAATGACCTAATTGATCATCCAATGACACAAACACACCTATTGGATGCACAAGATTGGTTAAAAACCCTAATTGGACAAGAATAAGCCTAGGGAGGACGAAAAGATCATCCATTGCCACAAACACACCTATTGGATGCACAAGATTGGTTAAAAACCCTAATTGGACAAGAATATGCCTAGGGAGGACGAAAATGACCTAATTGATCATCCAATGACACAAACACACCTATTGGATGCACAAGATTGGTTAAAACCCTAATTGGAAAAGAATAAGCCTAGGGAGGATGAAAATGACCTAATTGATCATCCAATGACACAAACACACCTATTGGATGCACAAGATTGGTTTAAAACCCTAATTGGACAAGAATATGCCTAGGGAGGACGAAAATGACCTAATTGATCATCCAATGACACAAACACACCTATTGGATGCACAAGATGGGTTAAAAACCCTAATTGGACAAGAATATGCCTAGGGAGGACGAAAATCACCTAAATGTTAATCCAATGACACAAATGAACTTATTAGATGTACAAGATTGGTTCAAAACCCTAATTGGACAAGAATAAGTCTAGGGAGGACGAAAATGACCTAATTGATCATCCAATGACACAAACACACCTATTGGACGCACAAGATTGTTCTAAAACTCTAATTGGACAAGATAATACCTAGGGAGGACGAAAATGACCTAAATGTTAATCCAATGACACAAATGAACGTATTGGAGGCACAAGATTGGTTAAAAACCCTAATTGGACAAGAATAAGCCTAGGGAGGACGAAAATGACCTAATTGATCATCCAATGACACAAACACACCTATTGGATGCACAAGATTGGTTAAAAACCCTAATTGGACAAGAATATGCCTAGGGAGGATGAAAATGACCTAAATGTTAATCCAATGACACAACTCAACTTATTGGATGCACAAGATTGGTTAAAAACCCTAATTGGACAAGAATAAGCCTAGGGAGGACGAAAATGACCTAATTGATCATCCAATGACACAAACACACCTATTAGATGCACAAGATTGGTTAAAAACCCTAATTGGACAAGAATAAGCCTAGGGAGGACGAAAATGACTTAATTGATCATCCAATGACACAAACACACCTATTGGATGCACAAGATTGGTTAAAAATTCTAATTGGACAAGAATATGCCTAGGGAGGACGAAAATAACCTAATTGATCATCCAATGACACAAAAACACCTATTGGATGAACAAGATTCGTTAAAAACCCTAATTGGACAAGAATATGCCTTGGGAGGACGAAAATGGCCTAATTGATCATCCAATGACACAAACACACCTATTGGATGCACAAGATTGGTTAAAAACCCTAATTGGACAAGAATAAGCCTAGGGAGGACGAAAATGACCTAATTGATCATCCAATGACACAAACACACCTATTGGATGCACAAGATTGGTTAAAAACCCTAATTGGACAAGAATATGCCTAGGGAGGACGAAAATGACCTAAATATTAATTCAATGACACAAACAAAGTTATTGGATGCACAAGATTGGTTAAAAACCCTAATTGGACAGGAATAAGCCTAGGGAGGACGTAAATGACCTAATTGATCATCCAATGACACAAACACACCTATTGGATGCACAAGATTGGTTAAAAACCCTAATTGGACAAGAATAAGACTAGGGAGGACGAAAATGACCTAAATTTTAATCCAATGACACAACTCAACTTATTGGATGCACAAGATTGGTTAAAAACCCTTATTGGACAAGAATAAGCCTAGGGAGGACGAAAATGACCAAATTGATCATTCAATGACACAAACACACCTATTGGATGCACAAGATTGGTTAAAAACCCTAATTGGACAAGAATAAGCCTAGGGAGGACGAAAATGACCTAATTGATCATCCAATGACACAAACACACCTATTAGATGCACAAGATTGGTTAAAAACCCTAATTGGACAAGAATAAGCCTAGGGAGGACGGAAATGACCTAATTGATCATCCAATGACACAAACACACCTATTGGATGCACAAGATTGGTTAAAAACTCTAATTGGACAAGAATATGCCTAGGGAGGACGAAAATGACCTAAATGTTAATCCAATGACACAAGTGAACCTATTGGATGCACAAGATTGGTTAAAAACCCTAATTGGACAAGAATATGCCTAGGGAGGAGGAAAATGACCTAAATATTAATTCAATGACACATACAAAGTTATTGGATGCACAAGATTGGTTAAAAACCCTAATTGGACAAGAATAAGCCTAGGGAGGACGAAAATGACCTAATTGATCATCCAATGACACAAACACACCTATTGGAAGCACAAGATTGGTTAAAAACCCTAATTGGAAAAGAATAAGCCTAGGGAGGACGAAAATGACCTAATTGATCATCCATTGACACAAACACACCTATTGGATGCGCTAGATTGGTTAAAAACCCTAATTGGACAAGAATAAGCCAAGGGAGGACGAAAATGACCTAATTGATCATCCAATGACACAAACACACCTATTGGATGCACAAGATTGGTTAAAAACCCTAATTGGACAAGAATATGCCTAGGGAGGACGAAAATGACATAAATGTTAATCCAATTACACAAATGAACTTATTGGATGCACAAGATTGGTTAAAAACCCTAATTGAACAAGAATATGCCCAGGGAGGACGAAAATGACCTAAATATTAATTCAATGACACAAACAAACTTATTGGATGCACAAGATTGGTTAAAACTCCTAATTGGACAAGAATAAGCCTAGGGAGGACGAAAATGACCTAAATGTTAATCCAATGACACAAATGAACTTATTGGATGCACAAGATTGGTTAAAAACCCTAATTGGACAAGAATAAGCCTAGGGAGGACGAAAATGACTTAACTGTTAATCCAATGACACAACTCAACTTATTGGATGCACAAGATTGGTTAAAAACCCTGATTGGACAAGAATAAGCCTATGGAGGACGAAAATGACCTAATTGATCATCCAATGACACAAACACACCTATTGGATGCACAAGATTGGTTAAAAACCCTAATTGGACAAGAATAAGCCTAGGGAGGACGAAAATGACCTAATTGATCATCCAATGACACAAACACACCTATTGGATGCACAAGATTGGTTAAAAACCCTAATTGGACAAGAATATGCATAGGGAGAACCAAAATGACCTAAATATTAATTCAATGACACAAACAAAGTTATTGGATGCACAAGATTGGTTAAAAACCCTAATTTGACAAGAATAAGTCTAGGGAGGACGAAAATAACCTAATTGATCATCCAATGACACAAACACACCTATTGGATGCACAAGATTGGTTAAAAACCCTAATTGGACAAGAATAAGCCTAGGGAGGACGAAAATGACCTAATTGATCATCCAATGACACAAACAAACCTATTGGATGCACAAGATTGGTTAAAAACCCTAATTGGACAAGAATATGCCTAGGGAGGATGAAAATGACCTAATTGATCATCCAATGACACAAACACACCTATTGGATGCACAAGATTGGTTAAAAACCCTAATTGGACAAGAATATGCCTAGGGAGGACGAAAATGACCTAAATATTAATTCAATGACACAAACAAAGTTATTGGATGCACAAGATTGGTTAAAAACCCTAATTGGACAAGAATAAGCCTAAGGAGGACGAAAATGACCTAATTGATCATCCAATGACACAAACACACCTATTGGATGCACAAGATTGGTTAAAAAGCCTAATTGGACAAGAATATGCCTAGCGAGGACGAAAATGACCTAAATAATAATTCAATGACACAAACAAACTTATTTGATGCACAAGATTGGTTAAAAACCCTAATTGGACAAGAATAAGCCTAGGGAGGACGAAAATGACCTAATTGATCATCCAATGACACAAACACACCTATTGGATGCACAAGATTGGTTAAAAACCCTAATTGGACAAGAATATGCCTAGGAAGGTCGAAAATGACCTAATTGATCATCCAATGACACAAACACACCTATTGGATGCACAAGATTGGTTAAAAACCCTAATTGGACAAGAATATGCCTAGGGAGGACGAAAATGACCTAAATGTTAATCCAATGACACAAATGAACTTATTGGATGCACAAGATTGGTTAAAAACCCTAATTGGACAAGAATAACCCTAGGGAGGATGAAAATGACCTAAATGTTAATCCAATGACACAACTCAACTTATTGGATGCACAAGATTGGTTAAAAACCCTAATTGGACAAGAATAAGCCTATGGAGGACGAAAATGACCTAATTGATCATCCAATGACACAAACACACCTATTGGATGCGCAAGATTTGTTAAAAGCCCTAATTGGACAAGAATATGCCTAGGGAGGACGAAAATGACCTAATTGGTATGAAGTGAGTTAAATGCCAAAAATATATTTGTGGAAATTGGATTAAAATTATTTATCGGAAAATAATTTATTCACGTTACGAAGGATTTAATACCGTCAATTTTGTTAAAAATATCTCGGGTTGCCGAAAATTGCATCTGTCACTTGAGTTGCGACGAGGGTAGATATTTTTGACAAAAAGTGGTTTGGAGAGGTTATGGGTGAAATTGTAATTTTAATAAATATCTAGATATTTGTTAAGTTATAATTAATATATATATATATATATATATATATATATATATATATATATATATATATATATATATATATATATATATATATATATATATATATATATATATGTTTGTTTGGAGGAAAAAGGAAAAGAGGTAGAAAAGAAAGAAAAGGAACTAGAAAGAAAGGAAATAAGAAGGAAAGAAAGACAAAGGAGAGAGAATGAAACATTTCTCTTCTTCTTCCTCTGCCTCGCGAAGAAACCATCTCCTCCTCCCTTTTTCTTCTTCGTTGATTTTGCTTCCTTTTTCTTTCTTTGACTTCCATAATAGAAACCCAAGGATTAGTGGGTAAGAGAGCAAGGTTTTCTCAGCTTCATACTTCCCCGTTGTTTCGAAAACGAAGAAAAACGGTATTAGGGATTCAAACACAAACCTCCCCGTTTCACCTAGATCTAAGCTTCGTTTCGCAAAGAGATAGAAGGGAAAGTTGCTCACCACTACACTACAGTGCTAGTGAGCTAATTTTGGAAGCGACGTCGCGAGCAAAGTTTTTACCGGAATTGATCGCGGTGCCGTAAATCAAAGTTAAAGCTAACGATAAGGTAAGGGCTCCTTCCAAACTTTTAGTTTGCATTTAGGGCCTTATCTGTGGTTGTGTGGAAACGAATTTCGTTAGGGTTGGAGTATTGATTTGGGAAAAAAGGTATCTAAGGTTTTATGGGTAAAATCTTAGAGTTAGGTTTTGGTTATATTGATGAATGTTTCTTGGAAAATGAATTTAAACTCATTTATGTATGATTTTGAGTAAATGAAACTTGTGTGTTTGAGCAGTGGATTGTGTTCATTTGTGTTCGTTGTTTGACGTGTTCTTAATTGATACTGATGAAATTTGATATGTGTTTGGTTGGATTTTGTGGAAAAATGAATTGATGTGTTTTGATGTGGGTTGATAATATGTTTGAGTTGTTTTGCGTGGAATTTGAAAACCATTAAGTTAAATGAGTATTAAGAATGGGGAATCTCTTAATGTCTTGTTTACTTAATGTGTGTTTGGGAAAATCGTTTAAGTTAACTGGGCGTTAAGAATGGGGAATCTCTTAATGTCTTGGTTACTTAATGTCGTTTTGAAAATCGTTTAAGTTAACTGGGCGTTAAGAATGGGGAATCTCTTAAGGTCTTGTTTACTCAATGTTTGTTTTTGAAAATCGTTTCAGTAAATGAGTATTAAGAATGGGGAATCTCTTAATGTCTTATTTACTGAATGTTTTGTTATGGAAATCGTTTAAGTAAAAAGTATATTGAGAATGGGGAATCTCTTAATATGTCTATTTGCTTAATGTTTTACTTTGAAAATCGTTTTAAGTTAAATGAGATTTAAGAATGGGGAATCTCTTAATGTCTTGTTTACTTATGTGTGTTTTGGTAAATCGTGTTGACCCGTGATAGGTGGCACCTCGGTAAACAGTACTGACCCGTGATAGGTGGTACGTTTACGATTTACGTTGGTTAAGTTGTGCTGACCCGTGATAGGTGGCACCTCGGTAAACAATACTGACCCGTGATAGGTGGTATGTTTACGACTTACGTTTTTGGTAAATTGTGCTGACCCGTGATAGGTGGCACCTCGGTAAACAGTACTGAACCCGTGATAGGTGGTACGTTTACGATTTACGTTTGGTAAGTTGTGCTGACCCGTGATAGGTTGCAACTCGGTAAACAGTACTGACCCGTGATAGGTGGTATGTTTACGACTTACGTTTTTGGTAAATTGTGTTTGTCCGTGAGAGACTGCACAGGTGTTTGTCCGTGAGAGACTACACCCTGGTGAATTGTGTTTGTCCGTGAGAGACTGCACATGTGTTTGTCCGTGAGAGACTACACCTTGGTAAATTGTGAATTGTTGGTTCGTTTTGTCCGTGTAGTAATTGTATTATAAGTGTGTTTGATTCAAATTATGATTGTGTTGATTTTGCTAAGTGTTATGTTTTGAAACTATGTGTAAGTGTGTTTGATTCAAATTGTGATTGTGTTGATTGTACTAAGAACTATGTTTTGGAATTGTGTGATGGTATGTTAGATTGCAAAACCATTTCGAAACTAATGTTGTTGTGGTGATTGTGTTATAATTGCCAAGTGTGGATGTTTGGGAAGTGTGTGATAGCGTGTTTGATTGCAAAACCATTTCGAAACTTAAGATGTCGTGGTAATTGTGTTATAATCGCTAAGTGATTTGTTTTGGAGTTTTGAGTAAGTGTGATTGATTGCAAAACTGTTTCGAAACTCAAGATGTCGTGGTGATTGCGTTATAATTGCTAAGTTTGATTGTTTGGATTTGTGGGTAAGTGTTGATTGATTTCGAAACCGTTTGAAAAGCTGAAAAATGCTGAATTATGCTGTTTTTCTGCTGCTGTCTGATGTGTATTCGAATACAACAGGCTGTATTCGAATACAGACATGCTGTTTTTGCCACTGACTTACTGTGTAGTCGAATACAGACTGTTGTAGTCGAATACAGACATGCTGTTTTGCCACTGACTTGCTGTGTAGTCGAATACAGACTGTTGTAGTCGAATACAGACATGCTGTTTTGCTGTTGAATGCTGAAATAGCCTTGTATTCGAATACAAAGATGCTGTATTCGAATACAGAAATGCTGTTTTGTTAAAAACTTCATTTTTCAACCTTGTTTATGAATTTTTAGCATATGGAAACACTTTTAAGGTGCATGCTAAGTTGAAAAGGTATTTTGTGCATTTAAAAACTTAAATGTTATGTGTTAACTGTTAATTTCGGTTGGTGACCCTTTACAACTATTGTGGAAATCTGGGCTTTGCCCTCAGATGAGAGTCAGGACAATCCTACCTGTTCGTACCCTACGGATGGGAATGTAGATGGGAATGCTTGACTGGAGCTATGTTAGGAGGACCTTACGGGGCGCGTGGAGATCACTCAGGGTGTATAGTTTTTGTAGAATGATCAGATTAGGTTGACATAGAGGGAACATATGTCTTTATTTTGAATTGTGTTTATTTCAAAGTGGAAGACTGTACCACTTTTTGATGTGTAAATATTTTGGACTCATGTTTCGAAAAACTATTCCGCTGCTTGTAAATTATTATGACTTAATTATTTACCCAAAGGTGTTTCCTTATTTATTTTCTCTGTTTTATTTTAATTTCTTTTGAAAAAAAAAAATACACCCTCGCTTTGAAAAATGGGGTGTTACATTGTGGTATCAGAGCTTTGGTTTGGTTTTCTTTGGGGGCTGTGGAACCTTTGGTTATAGATTGTAAGTCAACCTGTAGGTTGTGAGTCGTTATCTGATCATGCGTCGGGGTAATTGGTCTGAGTTGTCAGATCAGGGGTAGTTATTATGTGTTGATATATTCGAAACTTAGTTTTGGAATTATTCGAAGTGGTGTTAACACTTCTTCTTGATGTTTGTTTTTTCGGAAACACTACCTCCAAGAGGGAACGACGTTGCAAGGATGAACATCAGTAGGGATGATCAAATGGTTGGAGCTACAAATAACATGGAGGTTTTGTAGTTGCACGAGTTGCTGCAAAGACTCTACGAGATCTGGAGAAGAGGAAAAGAAAGATCTGTGCTCTTAAGATTAAGAGGGTTAGAATACTTTCATCGTTACCATCCTCCAAAGTTCAAGGGTGATGAGGACTCAGGAAAAGAGTTGACTAGTGGATTCAAGAAGTGGAAAAGATCTTCGAGATGACGGATTGTCAGGCAGAGTTGAAGCAAATCATGACGACATGGAATTTATAAAATGGTCCCAAGGACACAGAAGCTATGTGTTGGTGAAAACTCGAAGATGATGAGTATGGATGGATTAACATTAGACTAATAAGGGATTTCAAGTAAAGATCTAAGTTGAGGACTCTTGTTAAGAAAAGTATTAGATGTTTTCCTGGTAGATTTCAGGATGAAATTGGATGAAGTTTGACAACTGTCAAGGAGATGTGAACATCATGGAATTGTTGAGAAGATAAGGCTTCTATTCGGAATAACATTTGGTGATTAGGTGTCAATGAAAGAGACTGGTGTTGAAGTTAAGGGAGTGTTGCACATTAGGAGTAAATACTTCCTTGGTTAGATAAAATACACTTTGAGAAATAGTCGATACCTTGAGGGATAAAGTCGAGCATTCGAATTAGACTGGATTCACAACTTGGATTATTAAGTATGAATCTCATGACAAGTATAGGAGTGAGACTATATATTTTGTTCATAAGTGACCAATCTCCTTGTGGTTTAGGAGATAGTAAGTATGGATAGTGATATTGGATGAATCTGTAGACTCATAAGTGTGAATTTTGAGCAATGTTCGGAAAAACATAATGAGTTAAGCCTTGATGTATTTAACTCTATTTTGCCATTAAGTGGAATTTGGAGCATCGAGTACGAGAAAACTTCAAGATTGCGGTAATATAAGTTTTGAGAGTCTATTAAAGGATGGAAATCACTGAGAGGATGTTAATATTTTGATAGGACGAAAGGATTATTCGAGATTTGATTTAGGATCCTAAGATGGTTGACTTTTAGTTGATGATTTAAAATCTCGCAAGGTTGGATGGAGGATCAAGTAATGCTTAAAACATTCATAATCGAAGGAGTTGAGACATGCAAGTGATAAATGATTCATGTTAAGGATGGGAGTGTTTGGAGATTTTGAAGATCAAATTTGAGAATCCTATTAAATGATAGAAAGTGAAAAGGAAGAGATGGAATGAATGATTTATGATTTAGTTGTTGGTCTTGGGAAATCCAACGTTAAGGTTTAAAATGAGTGTTATAGTGACTAGATGAACAACGAAAGGTGTGTGGGTCTTTGAGTTATTTTACTGCAAAATTTATGAGGATGAAGTTATAGATAATTATTTCTTAGGAAATGCTAATGAGGAGTGTTGAGAAATAATTCTTTAGGACGTTTGATTGTTAGGATTCTTCCAGTTGTATCTCGGTAAAGGTTGAGAAGGAATAAGAATCCAGCGAGTGAACCAAATATTGGAAAATGTACCAAGAAATTTGTTGGAGCAGCACATAGAGATGTAGCTTATGACAATTAAAGATTCAGGAAAGGAATTATCTCACCTATAATTCAGACAATATTATTATAAAGGTATTCCAAGATATAAAGACATCACTTGAGAGCATGTCATGGGGATTGTTATTGTGTTCATCAATCAAAGGAGTTAAATGTTTGCTTGATAGGAAACAATTGAACATGAAATGGAAAAGTTTGGTGGGAATTAGTAAGCCTTGATTTATTGGAATCACTATAATGAAGATGTATCAAGGTTCGAGGTAGAAATTTAAGGTTTGTATAAATGGAAAAGTGATGGAGTGAATACAATGCGGTTGACCTATCATAATGAAAGGATAATCATCAAGTTGCAAATGAAGGACACAGTGAAATTAAGAAGTATCAGAATGAATGTTGGCAGTAGAGGTAGGAGGATTATTTTCGAGTTGTGCATAATTGCGAAGTATGTAAGAAATTTTCTAGTGAAGCGTGAATTTGAGGTGTTAGGCATGAGACAAATGTAGACCTTGATCTGTGAATTAAATTCAAGTTGGATTTTAATGGAAAACGTGACTCTTGAAATGAAGTACTAAACTGGAAGGAAGTTTGTGTGTCCCAAGGGGTATAGTCTTTGGAATGATATCAAAAATATTTGAGGAAGCTTCGATCACCAAGCATATATGGTGATGGAATTATTAAATTTATAACTGGAATAACATACTGATAAGAACACTACAGTTGACGTAGTTGTACAACTTAAGCAAATCGAGGATTTGTGGACAAGGGAGAAATTTAGGAGTTCTCGGATGTAGTGATTGTTTGGTGCTCAGTGTGTTGGGGTCATTCTAAGTGTTCCAGTTTGGTACCAAATGGATGTTTCATACCAAGTGGATGCCAATGAGACTACGTGACAAAGGTATGGGATATTTTACTTCGTCGACAGGATCAAAATTATAGGAAAATAAGGAAAACTCAATGGACTTTGAGAAGATTGTTGACTGCTTGTACATTAAGATAACCTCAGTTATAAGTTGCAATGAGTGCTATTACAGTTCGGTTAAGATAGTCTAAGCCACTATCATGGTTGTTGGTTATTTATTGACAAATTGAGGGACTGATCATCCTTAATCTCTTGTTGATAATAGACAAAACCATGTTGAATGGGACGGACGAGCCTTACCGACTATGAATGGGTACAGAGTTATTAAGCACCTTATGAAAAGGGGTAGGCAAGACTTTCTTCGAGAAGGCCAGGTGAAACAAGTTGTGACTTGTATGTTGAATTTGCGTACAAACCTAGGGTGGATTGTTACTCGTACTTTAAGTTTCGAGGACGAAACTAATTTTAGGGGGGTAGTAATGTAAGACCCGTAGTTTTTAAATCCTAAATTATACAATTTAAGGATATTTTGTGTGGAATTTCTTAGGCTGTTAGCCCCGTTTTTGGTATGAAGTGAGTTAAATGCCAAAAATATATTTGTGGAAATTGGATTAAAATTATTTATCGGAAAATAATTTATTCACGTTACGAAGGATTTAATACCGTCAATTTTGTTAAAAATATCTCGGGTTGCCGAAAATTGCATCTGTCACTTGAGTTGCGACGAGGGTAGATATTTTTGACAAAAAGTGGTTTGGAGAGGTTATGGGTGAAATTGTAATTTTAATAAATATCTAGATATTTGTTAAGTTATAATTAATATATATATATATATATATATATATATATATATATATATATATATATATATATATATATATATATATATATATATATATATATATATATATATATATATATATATATATATATATATATATATATATATGTTTGTTTGGAGGAAAAAGGAAAAGAGGTAGAAAAGAAAGAAAAGGAACTAGAAAGAAAGGAAATAAGAAGGAAAGAAAGACAAAGGAGAGAGAATGAAACATTTCTCTTCTTCTTCCTCTGCCTCGCGAAGAAACCATCTCCTCCTCCCTTTTTCTTCTTCGTTGATTTTGCTTCCTTTTTCTTTCTTTGACTTCCATAATAGAAACCCAAGGATTAGTGGGTAAGAGAGCAAGGTTTTCTCAGCTTCATACTTCCCCGTTGTTTCGAAAACGAAGAAAAACGGTATTAGGGATTCAAACACAAACCTCCCCGTTTCACCTAGATCTAAGCTTCGTTTCGCAAAGAGATAGAAGGGAAAGTTGCTCACCACTACACTACAGTGCTAGTGAGCTAATTTTGGAAGCGACGTCGCGAGCAAAGTTTTTACCGGAATTGATCGCGGTGCCGTAAATCAAAGTTAAAGCTAACGATAAGGTAAGGGCTCCTTCCAAACTTTTAGTTTGCATTTAGGGCCTTATCTGTGGTTGTGTGGAAACGAATTTCGTTAGGGTTGGAGTATTGATTTGGGAAAAAAGGTATCTAAGGTTTTATGGGTAAAATCTTAGAGTTAGGTTTTGGTTATATTGATGAATGTTTCTTGGAAAATGAATTTAAACTCATTTATGTATGATTTTGAGTAAATGAAACTTGTGTGTTTGAGCAGTGGATTGTGTTCATTTGTGTTCGTTGTTTGACGTGTTCTTAATTGATACTGATGAAATTTGATATGTGTTTGGTTGGATTTTGTGGAAAAATGAATTGATGTGTTTTGATGTGGGTTGATAATATGTTTGAGTTGTTTTGCGTGGAATTTGAAAACCATTAAGTTAAATGAGTATTAAGAATGGGGAATCTCTTAATGTCTTGTTTACTTAATGTGTGTTTGGGAAAATCGTTTAAGTTAACTGGGCGTTAAGAATGGGGAATCTCTTAATGTCTTGGTTACTTAATGTCGTTTTGAAAATCGTTTAAGTTAACTGGGCGTTAAGAATGGGGAATCTCTTAAGGTCTTGTTTACTCAATGTTTGTTTTTGAAAATCGTTTCAGTAAATGAGTATTAAGAATGGGGAATCTCTTAATGTCTTGTTTACTGAATGTTTTGTTGTGGAAATCGTTTAAGTAAAAAGTATATTGAGAATGGGGAATCTCTTAATATGTCTATTTGCTTAATGTTTTACTTTGAAAATCGTTTTAAGTTAAATGAGATTTAAGAATGGGGAATCTCTTAATGTCTTATTTACTTATGTGTGTTTTGGTAAATCGTGTTGACCTGTGATAGGTGGCACCTCGGTAAACAGTACTGACCCGTGATAGGTGGTACGTTTACGATTTACGTTGGTTAAGTTGTGCTGACCCGTGATAGGTGGCACCTCGGTAAACAATACTGACCCGTGATAGGTGGTATGTTTACGACTTACGTTTTTGGTAAATTGTGCTGACCCGTGATAGGTGGCACCTCGGTAAACAGTACTGAACCCGTGATAGGTGGTACGTTTACGATTTACGTTTGGTAAGTTGTGCTGACCCGTGATAGGTGGCACCTCGGTAAACAGTACTGACCCGTGATAAGTGGTATGTTTACGACTTACGTTTTTGGTAAATTGTGTTTGTCCGTGAGAGACTGCACAGGTGTTTGTCCGTGAGAGACTACACCCTGGTGAATTGTGTTTGTCCGTGAGAGACTGCACAGGTGTTTGTCCGTGAGAGACTACACCTTGGTAAATTGTGAATTGTTGGTTCGTTTTGTCCGTGTAGTAATTGTATTATAAGTGTGTTTGATTCAAATTATGATTGTGTTGATTTTGCTAAGTGTTATGTTTTGAAACTATGTGTAAGTGTGTTTGATTCAAATTGTGATTGTGTTGATTGTACTAAGAACTATGTTTTGGAATTGTGTGATGGTATGTTAGATTGCAAAACCATTTCGAAACTAATGTTGTTGTGGTGATTGTGTTATAATTGCCAAGTGTGGATGTTTGGGAAGTGTGTGATAGCGTGTTTGATTGCAAAACCATTTCGAAACTTAAGATGTCGTGGTAATTGTGTTATAATCGCTAAGTGATTTGTTTTGGAGTTTTGAGTAAGTGTGATTGATTGCAAAACTGTTTCGAAACTCAAGATGTCGTGGTGATTGCGTTATAATTGCTAAGTTTGATTGTTTGGATTTGTGGGTAAGTGTTGATTGATTTCGAAACCGTTTGAAAAGCTGAAAAATGCTGAATTATGCTGTTTTTCTGCTGCTGTCTGATGTGTATTCGAATACAACAGGCTGTATTCGAATACAGACATGCTGTTTTTGCCACTGACTTACTGTGTAGTCGAATACAGACTGTTGTAGTCGAATACAGACATGCTGTTTTGCCACTGACTTGCTGTGTAGTCGAATACAGACTGTTGTAGTCGAATACAGACATGCTGTTTTGCTGTTGAATGCTGAAATAGCCTTGTATTCGAATACAAAGATGCTGTATTCGAATACAGAAATGCTGTTTTGTTAAAAACTTCATTTTTCAACCTTGTTTATGAATTTTTAGCATATGGAAACACTTTTAAGGTGCATGCTAAGTTGAAAAGGTATTTTGTGCATTTAAAAACTTAAATGTTATGTGTTAACTGTTAATTTCGGTTGGTGACCCTTTACAACTATTGTGGAAATCTGGGCTTTGCCCTCAGATGAGAGTCAGGACAATCCTACCTGTTCGTACCCTACGGATGGGAATGTAGATGGGAATGCTTGACTGGAGCTATGTTAGGAGGACCTTACGGGGCGCGTGGAGATCACTCAGGGTGTATAGTTTTTGTAGAATGATCAGATTAGGTTGACATAGAGGGAACATATGTCTTTATTTTGAATTGTGTTTATTTCAAAGTGGAAGACTGTACCACTTTTTGATGTGTAAATATTTTGGACTCATGTTTCGAAAAACTATTCCGCTGCTTGTAAATTATTATGACTTAATTATTTACCCAAAGGTGTTTCCTTATTTATTTTCTCTGTTTTATTTTAATTTCTTTTGAAAAAAAAAAATACACCCTCGCTTTGAAAAATGGGGTGTTACATATCGGATGCACAAGATTGGTTAAAAACCCTTATTGGAAAAGAATAAGCCTAGGGAGGACGAAAATGACCTAATTGATCATCCAATGACACAAACACACCTATTGGATGCGCAAGATTGGTTAAAAACCCTAATTGGACAAGAATATGCCTAGGGAGGACGAAAATAACCTAATTGATCATCCAATGACACAAACACACCTATTGGATGCACAAGATTGGTTAAAAACCCTAATTGGACAAGAATAAGCCTGGGGAGGACGAAAATGACCTAATTGATCATCTAATGACACAAACACACCTATTGGATGCACAAGATTGGTTAAAAACCCTAATTGGACAAGAATATGCCTAGGGAGGACGAAAATGACCTAAATAATAATTCAATAACACATACAAAGTTATTGGATGCACTAGATTGGTTAAAAACCCTAATTGGACAAGAATAAGCCTAGGGAGGACGTAAATGACCTAATTGATCATCCAATGACACAAACACACCTATTGGATGCACAAGATTGGTTAAAAACCCTAATTGGACAAGAATATTCCTAGGGAGGACAAAAATGACCTAAATATTAATTCAATGACACAAACAAACTTATCGGATGCACAAGATTGGTTAAAAACCCTAATTGGACAAGAATAAGACTAGGGAGGACGAAAACGACCTAATTGATCATCCAATGACACAAACATACCTATTGGATGCACAAGATTGGTTAAAAACCCTAATTGGACAAGAATAAGCCTAGGGAGGACGAAAATGACCTAATTGATCATCCAATGACACAAACACACCTATTGGATGCACAAGACTGGTTAAAAATCCTAATTGGACAAGAATATGCCTAGGGAGGACGAAAATGACCTAATTGACCATCCAATGACACAAATGAACTTATTGGATGCACAAGATTAGTTAAAAACCCTAATTGGACAAGAATATGCCTAGGGAGGACGAAAATAACCTAATTGATCATCCAATGACACAAACACACCTATTGGATGCACAAGTTTGGTTAAAAACCCTAATTGGACAAGAATATGCCTAGGGAGGACAATAATGACATAAATGTTAATCCAATGACACAAATGAACTTATTGGATGCACAAGATTGGTTAAAAACCCTAATTGGACAAGAATAAGCCTAGGGAGGACGAAAATGACCTAATTGATCATTCAATGAAACAAACACACCTATTGGATGCACAAGATTGGTTAAAAACCCTAATTGGACAAGAATAAGCCTAGGGAGGACGAAAATGACCTAATTGATCATCCATTGCAACAAACAAACCTATTGGATGCACAAGATTGGTTAAAAACCCTAATTGGACAAGAATATGCCTAGGGAGGACGAAAATGACCTAATTGATCATCCAATGACACAAACACACCTATTGGATGCACAAGATTGGTTAAAAACCCTAATTGGACAAGAATAAGCCTAGGGAGGACGAAAATGACCTAAATGTTAATCCAATGACACAAATGAACTTATTGGATGCACAAGATTGGTTAAAAACCCTAATTGGACATGAATAAGCCTAGGGAGGACGAAAATGACCTAATTGATCATGCAATGACACAAATGAACTTATTGGATGCACAAGATTGGTTAAAAACCCTTATTGGACAAGATTAAGCCTAGGGAGGACGAAAATGACCTAAATATTAATTCAATGAAACAAACAAACTTATTGGATACACAAGATTGGTTAAAAACCCTAATTGGACAAGAATAAGCATAGGGAGGAAGAAAATGACCTAATTGATCATCCAATGACACAAACACACCTATTGGATGCACAAGATTGGTTAAAAACCCTAATTGGACAAGAATATGCCTAGGGAGGATGAAAATGACCTAAATGTTAATCCAATGACACAAAAGAACTTATTGGATGCACAAGATTGGTTAAAAACCCTAATTGGACAAGAATAAGCCTAGGGAGGACGAAAATGACCTAATTGATCATCCAATGACACAAACACACCTATTGGATGCACAAGATTGGTTAAAAACCCTAATTGGACAAGAATATGCCTAGGGAGGACGAAAATGACCTAAATATTAATTCAATGACATAAACAAACTTATTGGATGCACAAAATTGGTTAAAAACCCTAATCGGACAAGAATATGCCTAGGGAGGACGAAAATGACCTAATTGATCATCCAATGACACAAACACACCTATTGGATGCACAAGATTTGTATAAAAACCCTAATTGGACAAGAATATACCTAGGGAGGACGAAAATGACCTAAATATTAATTCAATGACATAAACAAACTTATTGGATGCACCAGATTGGTTAAAAACCCTAATTGGACAAGAATAAGCCTAGGGAGGACGGAAATGACCTAATTGATCATCCAATATAACAAACACACCTATTGGAAGCACAAGATTGGTTAAAAACCCTAATTGGACAAGAATATGCCTAGGGAGGACGAAAATGACCTAAATGTTAATCCAATGACACAAATGAACTTATTGGATGCACAAGATTGGTTAAAAACCCTAATTGGACAAGAATAAGCCTAGGTAGGGCGAAAACAACCTAATTGATCATCCAATGACACAAACACACCTATTGGATGCACAAGATTGGTTAAAAACCCTAATTGGACAAGAATATGCCTAGGGAGGACGAAAATGACCTAAATAATAATTCAATGACACAAACAAAGTTATTGGATGCACAAGATTGGTTAAAAACCCTAATTGGACAAGAATAAGCCTAGGGAGCACGAAAATGACCTAATTGATCATCCAATGACACAAACACACCTATTGGATGCACAAGATTGGTTAAAAACCCTAATTGGACTAGAATAAGCATAAGGAGGACGAAAATGACCTAAATGTTAATCCAATGACACAACTCAACTTATTGGATGCACAAGATTGGTTAAAAACCCTAATTGGACAAGAATAAGCCTAGGGAGGACGAAAATGACCTAATTGATCATCCAATGACACAAACACACCTATTGGATGCACAAGATTGGTTAAAAACCCTAATTGGACAAGAATATGCCTAGGGAGGACGAAAATGACCTAAATGTTGATCCAATGACACAAATGAACTTATTAGATGTACAAGATTGGTTAAAAACCCTAGTTGGACAAGAATATGCCTAGGGAGGACGAAAATGACCTAATTGATCATCCAATGACACAAATGAACTTATTGGATGCACAAGATTGGTTAAAAACCCTAATTGGACAAGAATATACCTAGGGAGGATGAAAATGACCTAAATGTTAATCCAATGACACAACTCAACTTATTGGATGCACAAGATTGGTTAAAAACCCTAATTGGACAAGAATAAGCCTAGGGAGGACGAAAATGACCTAATTGATCATCCAATGACACAAACACACCTATTGGATGCACAAGATTGGTTAAAAACCCTAATTGGACAAGAATATGCCTAGGGAGGACGAAAATGACCTAAATGTTAATCCGATGACACAAATGAACTTATTAGATGTACAAGATTGGTTAAAAACCCTAATTGGACAAGAATAAGCCTAGGGAGGACGAAAATGACCTAATTGATCATCCAATGACACAAACACACCTATTGGATGCACAAGATTGGTTAAAAACCCTAATTGGACAAGAATATGCCTAGGGAGGACGAAAATGACCTAAATATTAATTCAATGACACAAACAAAGTTATTGGATGCACAAGATTGATTAAAAACCCTAATTTGACAAGAATAAGTCTAGGTAGGACGAAAATGACCTAATTGATCATCCAATGACACAAACACACCTATTGGATGCACAAGATTGGTTAAAAACCCTAATTGGACATGAATAAGCCTAGGGACGACGAAAACGACCTAATTGATCATCCATTGACACAAACACACCTATTGGATGAACAAGATTGGTTAAAAACCCTAATTGGACAAGAATAAGCCTAGGGAGGACGAAAATGACCTAATTGATCATCCAATGACACAAACACACCTATTGGATGCACAAGATTGGTTAAAAACCCTAATTGGACAAGAATATGCCTAGGGAGGACGAAAATGACCTAAATATTAATTCAATGACACAAACAAAGTTATTGGATGCACAAGATTGGTTAAAAACCCTAATTGGACAAGAATAAGTCTAGGGAGGACGAAAATGACCTAATTGATCATCCAATGACACAAACACACCTATTGGAGGCACAAGATTGGTTAAAAACCCTAATTGGACAAGAATATGCTTAGGGAGGACGAAAATGACCTAAATGTTAATCCAATGACACAAATGAACTGATTGGATGCACAAGATAGGTTAAAAACCCTAATTGGACAAGAATAAGCCTAGGGAGGACGAAAATGACCTAATTGATCATCCAATGACACAAACACACCTATTGGATGCACAAGATTGGTTAAAAACCCTAATTGGACAAGAATATGCCTAGGGAGGAGGAAAATGACCTAAATATTAATTCAATGACACAAACAAAGTTATTGATGCACAAGATTGGTTAAAACCCTAATTGGACAAGAATAAGCCTAGGGAGGACGAAAATGACCTAATTGATCATCCAATGACACAATCACACCTATTGGATGCACAAGATTGGTTAAAAACGCTAATTGGACAAATGCCTAGGAAGGACGAAAATGCCCTAATTGATCATCCAATGACACAAACACACCTATTGGATGCACAAGATTGGTTAAAAACCCTAATTGGACAAGAATATGCCTAGGGAGGACGAAAATGACCTAATTGATCATCCAATGACACAAACACACCTATTGGATGCACAAGATTGGTTAAAAACCCTAATTGGACAAGAATATGCCTAGGGAGGACGAAAATGACCTAAATGTTAATCCAATGACACAAATGAACTTATTGGATGCAAAAGATTGGTTAAAAACCCTAATTGGACATGAATAAGCCTAAGGAGGACTAAAATGACCTAATTGATCATCCAATGACACAAACACACCTATTGGATGCACAAGATTGGTTAAAAACCCTAATTGGACAAGAATAAGCCTAAGGAGGACTAAAATGACCTAATTGATCATCCAATGACACAAACACACCTATTGGATGCACAAGATTGGTTAAAAACCCTAGTTGGACAAGAATATGCCAATGGAGGACGAAAATGAACTAATTGATCATCCAATGACACAAATGAACTTATTGGATGCACAAGATTGGTTAAAAAAACCTAATTGGACAAGAATAAGCCTAGGGATGACGAAAATGACCTAATTGATCATCCAATGACACAAACACACCTACTGGATGCAAAAGATTGGTTAAAAACCCTAATTGGACAAGAATAAGCCTAGGGAGGACGAAAATGACCTAATTGATCATCCAATGACACAAACACACCTATTGGATGCACAAGATTGGTTAAAAACCCTAATTGGACAAGAATATGCCTAGGGAGGAGGAAAATTTCCTAAATATTAATTCAATGACACAAACAAAGTTATTGGATGCACAAGATTGGTTAAAAACCCTAATTGGACAAGAATAAGCCTAGGGAGGACGAAAATGACCTAATTGATCATCCAATGACACAAACACACCTATTGGATGCACAAGATTGGTTAAAAACCCTAATTGGACAAGAATATGCCTAGGGATGACGAAAATGACCTAAATGTAAATCCAATGACACAAATGAACTTATTGGATTCACAAGATTGGTTAAAAACCCTAATTGGACAAGAATAAGCATTGGGAGGACGAAAATGACCTAATTGATCATCCAATGACACAAACACACCTATTGGATGCACAAGATTGGTTAAAAACCCTAATTGGACAAGAATATGCCTAGGGAGGACGAAAATGACCTAAATGTTAATCTAATGACACAAATGAACTTATTAGATGTACAAGATTGGTTAAAAACCCTAATTGGACAAGAATAAGCCTAGGGAGGACGAAAATGACCTAATTGATCATCCAATGACACAAACACACCTATTGGATGCACAAGATTGGTTAAAAACCCTAATTGGACAAGAATATGCCTAGGGAGGACGAAAATGACCTAAATGTTAATCCAATAACACAAATGAACTTATTGGACGCACAAGATTGGTTAAAAACCCTAATTGGACAAGAATATGCCTAGGGAGGACGGATATGACCTAAATGTTAATCCAATGACACAAATGAACTTATTGGATGCACAAGATTGGTTAAAAACCCTAATTGGACAAGAATAAGCCTAGGGAGGACGAAACTGACCTAATTGATCATCCAATGACACAAACACACCTATTGGATGCACAAGATTGGTTAAAAACCCTAATTGGACAAGAATATTCCTAGGGAGGATGAAAATGACCTAATTGATCATCCAATGACACAAACACACCTATTGGATGCACAAGATTGGTTAAAAACCCTAATTGGACAAGAATATGCCTAGGGAGGTCGAAAATGACCTAAATATTAATTCAATGAAACAAACAAACTTATTGGATGCAAAGATTGGTTAAAAACCCTAATTGGACAAGAATAAGCCTAGGGAGGACGAAAATGACCTAATTGATCATCCAATGACACAAACACACCTATTGGATGCACAAGATTGGTTAAAAACCCTAATTGGACAAGAATATGCCTAGGGAGGACGAAAATGACCTAAATATTAATTCAATGAAACAAACAAACTTATTGGATGCACAAGATTGGTTAAAAACCCTAATTGGACAAGAATATGCCTATGGAGGACGAAAATGACCTAATTGATCATCCAATGACACAAACACACCTATTGGATGCACAAGATTGGTTAAAAACCCTAATTGGACAAGAATAAGCCTAGGGAGGACGAAAATAACCTAATTGATCATCCAATGACACAAACTCACCTATTGGATGCACAAGATTGGTTAAAAACCCTAATTGGACAAGAATATGCCTTGGGAGGAGGAAAATGACCTAAATATTAATTCAATGACACAAACAAAGTTATTGGATGCACAAGATTGGTTAAAAACCCTAATTGGACAAGAATAAGCCTAGGGAGGACGAAAATGACCTAATTGATCATCCAATGACACAAACACACCTATTGGATGCACAAGATTGGTCTAAATCTCTAATTGGACAAGAATATGTCTAGGGAGGACGAAAATGACCTCAATGTTAATCCAATGACATAAATGAACTTATTGGATGCACAAGATTAGTTAAAAACCCTAATTGGACAAGAATAAGCCTAAGAAGGACGAAAATAACCTAATTTATCATCCAATGACAGAAACACACCTATTGGATGCACAAGATTGGTTAAAAACCCTAATTGGACAAGAATAAGCCTAGGGAGGACGAAAATGACCTAAATGGTAATCCAATGACACAACTCAACTTATTGGATGCACAAGATTGGTTAAAAACCCTAATTGGACAAGAATAAGCCTAGGGAGGACGAAAATGACCTAATTGATCATCCAATGACACAAACACACCTATTGGATGCACAAGATTGGTTAAAAACCCTAATTGGACAAGAATATGCCTAGGGAGGACGAAAATGACCTAAATATTAATTCAATGACAAAAACAAAGTTATTGTATGCACAAGATTGGTTTAGAACCCTACTTGGACAAGAATAAGCCTAGGGAGGACGAAAATGACCTAATTGATCATCCAATGACACAAACACACCTATTGGATGCACAAGATTGGTTAAAAACCCTAATTGGACAAGAATAAGCCTAGGGAGGACGAAAATGACCTAATTGATCATCCAATGACACAAACACACCTATTGGATGCACAAGATTGGTTAAAAACCCTAATTGGACAAGAATAAGCCTAGGGAGGACAAAAATGACCTAATTGATCATCTAATGACACAAACACACCTATTGGATGCACAAGATTGGTTTAAAACCCAAGATGGACAAGAATATGCCTAGGGAGGACGAAAATGACCTAATTGATCATCCAATGACACAAATGAACTTATTGGATGCACAAGATTGGTAAAAAACCCTAATTGGACAATAATAAGCCTAGGGAGGACGAAAATGACCTAATTGATCATCCAATGACACAAACACACCTATTGGATGCACAAGATTGGTTAAAAACCCTAATTGGACAAGAATAAGCCTAGGGAGGACGAAAATGACCTAATTGATCGTCCAATGACACAAACACACCTATTGGATACACAAGATTGGTTAAAAACCCTAATTGGACAAGAATATGCCTAGGGAGGACGAAAATGATCTAAATGTTAATCCAATGACACAAATGAACTTATTGGATGCACAAGATTGGTTAAAAACCCTAATTGGACAAGAATAAGCCTAGGGAGGACGAAAATGACCTAAATGTTAATCCAATGAAACAACTCAACTTATTGGATGCACAAGATTGGTTAAAAACCCTAATTGGACAAGAATAAGCCTAGGGAGGACGAAAATGACCTAATTGATCATCCAATGACACAAACACACCTATTGGATGCACAAGATTGGTTAAAAACCCTAATTGGACAAGAATATGCCTAGGGAAGACGAAAATGACCTAAATATTAATTCAATGAAACAAACAAACTTATTGGAGACACAAGATTGCTTAAAAACCCTAATAGGACAAGAATAAGTCTAGGGAGGACGAAAATGACCTAAATATTAATTCAATGACACAAACAAAGTTATTGGATGCACAAGATTGGTTAAAAACCCTAATTGGACAAGAATAAGCCTAGGGAGGACGAAAATGACCTAATTGATCATCAATTGACACAAACACACCTATTGGATGCACAAGATTGGTTAAAAATCCTAATTGGACAAGAATATGCCTAGGGAGGACGAAAATGACCTAATTGATCATCCAAAGACACAAATGAACTTATTGGATGCACAAGATTAGTTAAAAACCCTAATTGGACAAGAATATGCCTAGGGAGGACGAAAATAACCTAATTGATCATCCAATGACACAAACACACCTATTGGATGCACAAGATTGGTTAAAAACCCTAATTGGAGAAGAATATGCCTAGGGAGGACGAAAATGACCTAATTAATCATCCAATGACACAAACACACCTATTGGATGCACAAGATTGGTTAAAAACCCTAATCGGACAAGAATATGCCTAGGGAGGACGAAAATGACCTAATTGATCATCCAATGACACAAACGCACCTATTGGATGCACAAGATTGGTTAAAAATCCTAATTGGACAAGAATATGCCTAGGGAGGACGAAAATGACCTAATTGATCATCCAAAGACACAAATGAACTTATTGGATGCACAAGATTAGTTAAAAACCCTAATTGGACAAGAATATGCCTAGGGAGGACGAAAATAACCTAATTGATCATCCAATGACACAAACACACCTATTGGATGCACAAGATTGGTTAAAAACCCTAATTGGACAAGAATATGCCTAGGGAGGACGAAAATGACCAAAATGTTAATCCAAAGACACAAATGAACTTATTGGATGCACAAGATTGGTTAAAAACCCTAATTGGACAAGAATAAGCCTAGGGAGGACGAAAATGGCCTAATTGATCATCCAATGACACAAACACACCTATTGGATGCACAAGATTGGTTAAAAAACCTAATTGGACAAGAATAAGCCTAGGGGGGACGAAAATGACCTAATTGATCATCCATTGCCACAAACACACCTATTGGATGCACAAGATTGGTTAAAAACCCTAATTGGACAAGAATAAGCCTAGGGAGGACGAAAATGACCTAATTGATCATCCAATGAAACAAACACACCTATTGGATGCACATGATTGGTTAAAAACCCTAATTGGACAAGAATAAGCCTAGGGAGGACGAAAATGACCTAAATGTAAATCCAATGACAAAACTCAACTTGTTGGAAGCACAAGATTGGTTAAAAACCCTAATTGGACAAGAATAAGCCTAGGGAGGACGAAAATGACCTAATTGATCATCCAATGACACAAACACACCTATTGGATGCACAAGATTCATTAAAAACCCTAATTGGACAAGAATATGCCTAGGGAGGAGGAAAATGACCTAATTGATCATCCAATGACACAAACACACCTATTGGATGCACAAGATTGGTTAAAAACCCTAATTGGAGAAGAATATGCCTAGGGAGGACGAAAATGACCTAATTAATCATCCAATGACACAAACACACCTATTGGATGCACAAGATTGGTTAAAAACCATAATCGGACAAGAATATGCCTAGGGAGGACGAAAATGACCTAATTGATCATCCAATGACACAAACGCACCTATTGGATGCACAAGATTGGTTAAAAATCCTAATTGGACAAGAATAAGCCTAGGGAGGACGAAAATGACCTAATTGATCATCCAATGACACAAACACACCTATTGGATGCACAAGATTCATTAAAAACCCTAATTGGACAAGAATATGCCTAGGGAGGAGGAAAATGACCTAATTGATCATCCAATGACACAAACACACCTATTGGATGCACAAGATTGGTTAAAAACCCTAATTGGAGAAGAATATGCCTAGGGAGGACGAAAATGACCTAATT